>RXID01015198.1:0-229120 GCA_005019695.1 Trichopus zeylanicus subsp. travancoricus
TTCTCTAAAGAGGTATATATGTGATAATTAACATTTTGAAATTTAATCTTCAATTTCAGTTTTTAAGAGAGATATATGTCAAAAAAATATTTTCTGGGAAATTTTCTTCTTTCAAAGAGGTTTATATGCGAAAATTAAGCCCTTTAAGTTTAAATATGAAATTTTTTTTTTAAGAGCCATATATGTGAAAATCGGGATTTTTCAATTCAATCTGCGATTTAATTTTTTTATCTTATGAGATTAAAAAAGTTTTTAAAATACTTTACCTTTTTCGAATTTTTTATGATACGAGGTTAAATACGTATCTTCATTTTTTAAATCAGTTTTCAAAGCAATTTTTACTTTTTTTGAGAGGTATATGAATGTAAATTAAAATTTCTAAACGAGGCAAAAAATCACAGAAAATTTTTGAAATTATAGAAAACCATAAAATTCCCTCAAAATATAAAAAAAACATTAAAAAAAGACTTGAAAGGTCAGAAACTTAAACAAACCCTTGAAAGTGCAAAAAATAACACAAAATTTATTAAATTCACAAAAATTATAGAAAATCGGTAAAAGTGCAAAATAACACGAAAAAACCCTGAAACTCCATAAAATCATAAAAATCTCAAAAAATGCCTTAAACACCTTGAAAGTGTAAAAAATCCACGAAATACAAAATAAATCATAAATATTCTCTTTTCAATATGCATTTCTTTCTCTAAAGGGGTATATATATGCGATAATTATGATTTTAAAATTGAGTCTTCAATTTAAGTTTTTAAGGGGTATATATGTCAAAAATGATTTTCTAGGAAATTTTCTTCTTTCGAAGAGGTTTATATGCGAAAATTCAACCCTTTAAGGTTAAATATAAAATTTTATTTTTTTAAGAGACAAATATGTGAAAATCAGGGTTTTTCAATCGAATCTGCAACTTGATTTTTCTAAGTTATGAGGTTAAATAAGTTTTTAAAATACTTTACATCTTTCGAATTTTTTACGTGACGAGGTTAAATTTGTATTTTTTTTTATTTTTTAAGTAAGTTCTCCAAGTAACTTTGAATTTTTTTTTTTAAAGTGGTATATACATGTAAATTAAATTTTTTGAATGTGGCAAAAAATCACAAAAAAATTACGAAAGAATAGAAAATAATAAAATTCCTTAGAAATATAAAAATGCATAGAAAAACCTCTTTGAAAATGGAAAATTAAAAAAACCCTCGAAAGTAAAAAAATAATACAAAATACATTAAATTTGAAAAAGTTTTAGAAAATCGGTGAAAATACAAAATATCATGGAAAAACCACTGAAACTCCATAAAATCATAGAAATCTCAAAAAACCCCTTAGACATTATGAAAGTATAAAAATCTATGAAATACAAAAAAAAATCATAAAAATTCTCTTTTCAATATGCATTTCTTTCTCTAAAGGGGTATATATGTCAAAAATATCTTTCTATGAAATTTTCTTCTTCCAAAGTGGTTTATATGCGAAAATTCAACCCTTGACAGTTAAATATGAAAAAAAAAATTTAAGAGACAAATATGTGAAAATCAGGGTTTTCTAATCGAATCTGCAATTTGATTTTTCTAGATTATGAGGTTAAATAAGTGTTTAAAATACTTTACATCTTTCGAATTTTTTACGTTACAAGGTTAAATATGTATTTTTATTTTTTAAGTAAGTTTTCCAAGAGAATTTGAATTTCTTTTTTAAAGTGGCAAAAATCGAATCTGCAAGTAAATTAAATTTTTTGAATGAGGCAAAAAACCACAAAAAATTTATGAAAGAGTAGAAAATCACAAAATTCCATCAAAATATAAAAACATATAGGAAAACCTCCTTTGAAAGTTCAAAAAATTAAAAAAACCCTCGAAAGTACGAAAAAAATACAAATTGCATTAAATTTGAGAAAATTTTAGAAAATTGCTAAAAGTAGAAAATATCACAAAACAAACTCTGAAACTCCATAAAATCATAGAAATATCAAAAAACCCCTTAAACTTTATGAAGGTATAAAAAATTCCAAAAACTACAAAAAGATGATAAAAATTATGATTTAAATATGCATTTCATTCTCTAAAGAGGTATATATGCCATAATTAACATTTTGAAATTTAATCTTCAATTTCAGTTTTTAAGAGAGATATATGTCAAAAAAATATTTTCTTAGGAAATTTTCTTCTTTCAAAGAGGTTTATATGCGAAAATTAAGCCCTTTAAGTTTAAATATAAAATTATTTTTTCAGAACCATATATGTGAAAATTGGGGTTTTTGAATTCAATCTGCGATTTAATTTTTTTATCTTATGAGATTAAAAAAGTTTTTAAAATACTTTACCTTTTTCGAATTTTTTATGTTACGAGGTTAAATACGTATCTTCATTTTTTAAGTCAGTTTTCAAAGCAACTTTGAATTTTTTTGAGAAGTATACGCATGCAAATTAAAATTTTTAAACGAGGCCAAAATCACAGAAAATTTTTGAAAGTACAGAAAACCGTAAAATTCACTCAAAATATAAAAAAATATAAAAAAAACATGACTTGAAAATTCAGAAACTTAAACGAACCCTTGAAAGTGCAAAAATAATACAAAATTCATTCAATTCGCAAAAATTGTAGAAAATCGGTAAAAGTGCAAAATATCACGAAAAAACCTCTAAAACTTCGTAAAATCATAAAAATCTCAAAAAACACCTTAAACATCTTGAAAGTGTAAAAAATCCACGAAATACAAAATAAATAATAAATATTCTCTTTTGAATATGCATTTCTTTCTCTAAAGGTGTATATATATGTGATAATTATAATTTTAAAATTGTGTCTTCAATTTAAGTTTTTAAGGGGTATATATGTCAAAAATGATTTTCTAGGAAATTTTCTTCTTCCGAAGAGGTTTATATGCGAAAATTCAGCCCTTTAAGGTTAAATATGAAATTTTATTTTTTTAAGAGACAAATATGTGAAATTCAGGGTTTTTCAATCGAATCTGCAACTTGATTTTTCTAGGTTATGAGGTTAAATAAGTTTTTAAAATACTTTACATCTTTCGAATTTTTTACGTTACGAGATTAAATTTGTATTTTTATTTTTTTATGTAAGTTCTCCAAGAAACTTTGAATATTTTTTTTAAGTGGTATATGCAAGTAAATTAAATTTTTTGAATGAGACAAAAAAATAACAAAAAAATTAGGAACAAATAGAAAATAATAAAATTCCCTAAAAATATAAAAACGTATAGAAAAACCTCTTTGAAAGTTGAAAAAATTATTAAAAAAAACCTCAAAAGTAAAAAAAAATTAATACGAAACACATTAAATTTGAAAAAGTTGTAGAAAATCGCTAAAAGTACAAAATATCATGGAAAAACCACTGAAACTCCATAAAATCATAGAAATCTCAAAAAAAAACCCTTAGACATCATGAAAGTATAAAAAGTCCACAAAATACAAAAAAAATCATAAAAATTCTCTTTTCAATATGCATTTCTTTCTCTATAGAGGTATATATGCGCTAATTAAGGTTTTACAATTGAGTCTTCAATTCAGTTTTTATGAGGTATATATGTCAAAAATATTTTTCTAGGACATTTTCTTCTTCCAAAGTGGTTTATATGCGAAAATTCAACCCTTTTACGGTTAAATATGAAAAAAAAAATTTTTAAGAGACAAATATGTGAAAATCAGAGTTTTCTAATTGAATCTGCAATTTGATTTTTCTAGGTTATGAGGTTAAATAAGTTTTTAAAATACTTTACATCTTTTGAATTTTTTACATTACAAGGTTAAATATGTATTTTTATTTTTTAAGTAAGTTTTTCAACCAACTTTGAATTTTTTTTTTTGGTGGTATATGCTAGTAAATTAAATTTTTTGAATGAGGCAAAAAATCACAAAAAAATTATGAAAGAATAGAAAATCATAAAATTCCCTAAAAATATAAAAAAAAAATAGAAAAACCTCCTTTGAAAGTTCAAAAAATTAAAAACAAAACCCTCGAAAGTAAAAAAAAAATACAAAATACATTAAATTTAAAATAATTGTAGAAAATCGGTAAAAGTACAAAACATCACAAAACAAACTCTGAAATTCCATAAAATCATAGAAATATCATAAAACCCGCCTTAAACTTTATGAAAGTATAAGAAATCCCAAATACTACAAAAAGATGATAAAATTATGTTTTAAATATGTATTTCAATCTCTAAAGTGATATATATGCGATAATTAAGAGTTTCAAATTTAATTTTCAATTTTAGTTTTTAAGAGATATATATGTCGAAAATATTTTTTTAGGCAATTTTCTTCTTTCAAAGAGGTTTACATGCGAAAATTAAGCCCCTTAAGCCTAAATATGAAATTTTATTATTTTAAAAGCCATATACGTGAAAATCAGGATTTTTTAATCGAATCTACGATTTAATTTTTTTATCTTATGAGATTAATTAGGTTTTTAAAATACTTTATTTATTTTAAATTTTTTACGTTACGAGGTTAAATAAGCATCTGCATTTTTTAAGTTAGTTTTCAAAGCAACTTTGAATTTTTTAAAGAGGTATACACATGTAAATTAAAATTTTTAAACGTGGCAAAAAATCACAGAAAATTTTAGAAAGTATAGAAAACCATAAAATTCCCTAAAAAAATATAAAAAAACATGACTTGAAAGTTCAAAAACTTTAAAAAACCCTTGAAAGTACATAAAATAACACAAAATTTATTAAATTTGCAAAAAATGTAGAAATTCGGTAAAAGTACAAAATATCACAGAAAAACCTCTGGAACTCCATGAAATCATAGAAATCTCAAAAAAACCCCTTAAACATCATGAAAGTATAAAAAGTCCACGAAATACAAAAAAAATAAAAAAAATCTCTTTTCGATATGCATTTCTTTCTCTAAAGGGGTATATATGCGATAATTGATATTTTAAAATTGATTCTTCAATTTCAGTTTTTAAAAGGTATATATGTCAAAAACGTTTTTCTAGGAAATTCCCTTTTTCCAAAGAGGTTTATATGAAAAAATTCAGCCCTTTAAGGTTAAATATGAAATATTTTTTAAGAGCCATATATATGAAAATCAGGGTTTTCTAATCAAATATGTAATTTGATTTTTCTAGATTATGAGGTTAAATAAGTTTTTAAAATACTTTAGTTCTTTAGAATTTTTTACGTTACGAGGTCAAATATGTATTTTTATTTTTTAAGTAAATTTTCCAAGGAACTTTCAAATTTTTTTTAAGGTGGGATATGCAAGTAAATTAAATTTTTTGAGGCAAAAAATCAAAAAAGAATTATGAAAGAATAGAAAATCATAAAATTTCCTAAAAATATAAAAAAAATTGTAGGGAAACCTCCTTTGAAAGTTCAAAAAATTAAAAACAAAACCCTCAAAAGTAAAAAAAATAATGCAAAATACATTAAGTTTGAAACAATTATAGAGCGCGGGTCGAGCACGGCCGGTTTCCGACGGGGGCAGTTGAGCACGAAGACGAGCTCCTCGGTGCGGTCTCCGACGAGCGCAGTCGAGCTCCTTCGCGCGGTCTCCAACAGACACAGTCGAGCTCCTCCGCGCGATCTCCGACGAGCGCAGTTGAGCTCGTTGGCGCGGTATCCGACAGGAGCAGTCGAGCTCCTCCGCACGGTCTACGACAGGCGCAATCGAGCTCCTCTGCACGGTCTCCGACGGGTGCAATCGAGCTCCTCTGCGCGGTCTCCGACGAGCACAGTCGAGCTCCTCGGCGCGGTCTTCGACGAGCACAATGGAGCACGAACAAGAACAATGGGGCAGAGAATCCGCTGTGAGTGAAAGGATGGAAAAGCTAAAAAGCTGCTGAGAACTGCTGGAAAAGAGAGAAAATAGAGGAAATTCGACGGTGGGACCCATGCAAATTCCCTCTGGAATTGGTGTCTTCCGAACCTTTGGTGAAGGAAAAAAAAGGAGAATCGGGGGTAGTTGGGAATCAGCCGATTCCTTTAATTCCAGTTTTAGGAATCGAACCAAATACAAGAATGGAGGGAATTGGCTCTCAATTCCCTCCATTCCCTCGATTCTAGGTTCCGGAAATCGAACCAAACAGACCCTAAGCCATAAAATAGAATATCACTATCTACCTACTAGTTAGTAAAGCTAGAATCAATGAGCTATTTGACAATGTGAGACAAATTATTTGGTAATCTTGATTGAGATCATGCAGCACGCTGAAGATCTATGGGATCCATCAACCGAGACTTTCGTCTACGCTTGCCTTCGGGGGTGCTTCTAACAGCAACGCCCTTCCCAGGCCTGGCTGAGAGTTTTCCATTGAGGTCAGCTTTAGTGCAATTTCATCCTCTTTGTGGCTGATCGGCTCACAGTTTTCTCCTTTCTGCAATTGTGTAGAAGTCGGACATGGAAGGGGTTTGCAGCTGTGTAGCAAACGATCTCACCACTTGTTTGTGGTCTTTGTAAATCCACATATCCATTGTTCACCTGGGAACAAATGCTATTAGCATAGACTGAAGGAATTAAGAAAATTCATGTTTTTTATTTGCTTATGCAGAAAATAGAATTACCAGCTGCAGAAGTGCAGAAAATGTGCGGGCAACTTCATGCTTAGGTTGCCCTGCCACAACATTTGTGAATGTCGTGCTTCCTTCATTGTTATCTCCTTCTAAAGAGAGCTTTTCCAAAATTGTCTGACCATACTGGTGAATATCAAAAGGTTGGCGCTGCTCCTGGGCATGAAGATTTCCATCATTGAAGGAATCAACAGCGATAAACTTGCAAGGCACACAACTTCTACAATTTCTTGTAAACATTAAAATGTAAGTTACCATAAACTTCTTAAACTCACTTGGTCCTCCAAGGTGGCCTCAATTCTTTGCTTCCATGATGATACTTTTGTAGCCAATTCTGTCTGCTTCTCAGTTTCTGCTATGCTAGCAAGAAGGGCATCCTGTATGAAGAGAGTCAAGGGGTGGTTATAAACTGCTCATAGAAGAGCAAAACAAACTAAAAGGAAGGCTTTCTTCACCAAAGCTGTTACTTTGATGATAAAAAACTGTCACAAACTTAAGTACATGTTTGTCATATTGGTGATGAGTGAAAAAAATAACTTCAATATATGGATCTGGATGATCATGACTAGGTTTGAGTCTGTTATACATCTTACAACATACAAAAATGAAGCATATGGAGTAGCAATAGAGCTAGCTTTAAGAAAAAATAACAACCCTAAACTAAAAGCAAGGGCATAGCTTGGCTCAACTCCTCAAAACGCCCCAAACAGTTTCCATCCAAGTAGTAATAGTCCAAACACAAATGAGGTATTCCAAAGCTAAAGTGCAATAACAAGTCAATGAAAATGAAATACACCTGCACTCTACTATACCAGATGTGATCGGCAAAGATCTTCAAGGCTTGTATTAGGATCTAAATTATCTTTTGAATGTTCTTCATCTCCATCACAATCAACATTAGTGTTACCATGCTGCACATGGATCATAAACAACATTCTCAATATCAATATTTATCGCTTAAACTGACAAATTCTGGATAAAATGAAGTTAACATAAAACCCACATTTCCGTCGTTTAGAGGTACATCAGTCTCCATGTAGTCAGCATCATGTTCAAAGTCTGTCTGGCCAAAATCAGGTAGATCATTATCATCATTGCTATGTTCAGAATCTCCAAAACCATCTCCCTTTTCTTCTCCAAATACAAGGGATCTTCTCAGCTGGAAAAAAATGAAACCAACATTAAACACAAAAACAAGTTGGGGAAAACAATCAATGATACACAAGCTTCTGCAAGCAAACCTTTTCATATATAGGGGCAGAGTGAGATGCACGTAGCTTTTCCTGTGCATAAAGCTGTGCCTCCAGAACTTCGGCAAACTTGGGGTAAATGGTACCTTCTAACTTTGCAAGTGGGAATTGAGACTTTATATTGCTCCGCTTGTTACAAATCATTGGCCCTCCATAATTTTTACCTTTTCAGAATAGGACAAGGGATCAATGAAAACATTGATCATTGACATACAATTTGGCACCAGAATATGATCAAAGTACTGAATATAGGGGCCAACCTTTTTTGAACGGTTTGATTTTAAGGTTCCCTGGTTCATGGGGATTCAAAGGCTTCCATGGATCATCATCATCATCATTGTCAGAATCATCCCTGCCATCCGAATATCCACAATCATGCCCCATGTAATCCTGAATATTCTGGTCCCCATGAGGTTCAAAGCAATGGTTGTCATTGTTGATTGGGCAAGAGGAATTATCAGCTTGAGTTTCATTCAGATTGACACAAAAACTTGATTTACGAGCAGTGCCTCCAGATCTTCCACTTGGAGAATGATATGATTGCTGATTTTTGGACCTCATTGAGCTACCTCTGTGAGGTAAATTTTGTTCTTTACAAAGTCCATCCAGGCTCAGAAAGCTCTCAATTTCTCCAGCATCACATGGATCTAGAAGAAGAAAATCACCATAAAAATTGCAGGTGGCTAACTGCAAAGAGAGAATAATATTGCTTTAAAATAACAGAAGGAAAAAAATCATAAACATTTGCTAGCTCATATGATACAAATGTTTATATCAAGGCATACCAGATAGGTTTCTAATTCTCCTGCATCGCCACCAGTGTCTAAACAATCCCTTTCTAGTACAAGCAGATTTGCCGGGGGTTTTAAAAATTGGTTCCTGTCCTCTTTGTTTAACCTTCCATCAAGACAGTTCTTCATATCCACTGATGGTAACAAACAGATTCTAGATACTAATGACTGGACTAGAATTAAAAGAACCAAAAGCAAGTCCCAATATATTTCACCTGGCACATCATCTAAATCCAAAAAGTTCTCATCATCTTCAGGAACATGATTATTAGATTCACCATTAGGTTGGTCAGGATCATTTTCTTGTGGACCTTGCCTGTTAAGAGTAAATAAACCATAAGAATCATGCTGATACAGCATCAGTAAGCAAATATCCTAAATAAAGAAAAGGGAAATCCAGCAGAACAGCATAACCCAAATTTGATTTGAGAATGATAGATACTAAACAACAGTACCACAGATAGTCTAAATGAAAATCACTCTCCTTAAATTAGCCAGTTTGCTGCAGCTATGAAATGCAACAAGCATGCATTGAACAGCTCAAGTTAGACGAAGAACTATCTAGCTACATTTTACGCCATCCTCAGCTAAAATATTTCCTTTAAATACACAGTTGAGAAACTAAATTAGGTACATACCCATCCTGTCAAGGATCCTGCTAATATAAATCCCTTACTTTCTAAACAATCTTATGGTATACAAGCATCCCACATTTATCCAAACCTCTTGATCTGTCTCCAGCTTTATGATTATACTCACTCAAGCTTTTGCTGCTTCCTATCATTTGGTGTATAAAAGCCATATAGCAGGGGCAATAAGGCAACTCAACCGACCATGAAACTTCCCCATTGAACTAGTTCAGGAAATGTATGACTCATTTTTGCTTGATTTACTAAACCAAAACCAAAATAGCTTTACTAATTTAGTTTTACAACCTTAAACTCAACTTATCCTTGTCTTTTAATTCCTCATAGGTTCATGTTTCACAAAAGCAAAAAATTTACAACAAAACTAGTGATCTTTGAACAGTTGTTTTTGAAGGAATCCAATCAAGCAGGAAAAGAGGCAGCATTTTTACGGAGAGCAAAAAAGCAGGAAGCTTAACCTCTTCTGAGAAATGAACTCCAAAACGTGCAAAACAAGTGAATACAAGTACTCCACTTTCCGGCTGTACACCTGAATAGAGCCCTGCAGCAGCAGCGCAGCTGCACCACCAAAGATAAGAATTATTTTTTCCTTTTTTCAGAAGAAAGCAACACGGTACTGGGTTCAAGCGTCAACAAACCCTCAGCGAAGTTGACAGAGTGGTGGGCATAGTCCTGGTCGCCAGAGATTTCGCCCGAGCAGATCTTAAGCAGGTATTCCTCCAGATTCTTGGCAAGATCAACCTCCCAGTTGGTCTGGGGGTCGCGGTTGGGCTGGAGGATGTGGAATCTCTCACTGCCGGCGGAGGAGCCCCCAGCACCCAAGAAGTCTTTCTCGCTCATCTTCGAGGTCCACCCGTCATGCAACCAAATCCGACCCGCCGCGAAGCCCTAGAATGCGGGGAAGAGGGGCAATTAGGGTGTGGAGGAGAAACCCTAGAATGAAATTTCAGAGAGATGTGGAGATGGAAGAATTAGGGCTCAGAACGGACAAGCGAGCGAAGAGGAAGTTCGCGAGTCCACTGATGATGATCGGCACGACAGAAGAGACGGTACCAACAGCAGCGTTGGGTCTGATATAGGACCCCCATATTTGCATTTAACTCCCTGCATTTGGCATATTCTGCACAACCCAAGTAATCCTTGCGGATTAGGTTTGGTAAAATATTTGAGTACAATTCCCACGAAAATTATCAGAATTTTTCAACTTTTTAAAAACTCTCTTTAACTTTTAAATTTTCAATCAGCCCATATTCCTATACTTTGACATGTTTTGTATCTCCAGCATATGTTCTTGTATTTGTAATAATATTATAATATATATATATATCTCTTTCTATTTGTACAAATATAATTTTCATATAAGGGTATATATACGATAAGATTTTAAAATTAAGTCCTTAATTTCAGTTTTTGAGGGGTGTATATGTCAAAAATTTTTTTTAGGCAATTTTATTTTTTTTAAAGAGTTTTATATGCGAAAATTAAGCCCTTTAAAGTTAAATATGAAATTTTATTTTTTTAAGAGTCATATATGTGAAAATCAGGGTTTTTTAATTGAATCTGCAATTTGATATTTTAGCTTATGAGGTTAAATAAGTTTTTAAAATAGTTTACTTCTTCCGAATATTTTATATTACGAGGTTAAATATGTATTTTCATTTTTTAAGTAAGTTTTTCAAGTAACTTTGAATTTTTTTTAAGAGGCATATGCAAGTAAATTCAAAATTTTAAACGAAGCAAAAAATCACATAAATTTTTTGAAAGTATAGAAAATCATAAAATTTCCTAAAAATATAAAAATAATATAAAAAATCTCTCTTGAAAGTTCAAAAACTTAAAAAAACCCTTGAAAGCAAAAAATATAATACAAAATTCATTAAATTTGCAAAAATTGTAGAAAATCGGTAAAAGTATAAAATATCACAAAAAAACTCTTAAACTCCATAAAATTATTGAAATTTGAGAAAACCCCTTAAACATCACGAAAGTATAAAAAAAATCCTGAAACTACAAAAAGATCATAAAAATTCTCTTTAAATATGCATTTCTTTCTCTAAAGGAGTATATATGCGATAATTAAGATTTTGAAATTGAGTATTCAATTTTAGTTTTTCAGAGGTATATACCTCTTAAATAAATTCAAAGTTGCTTTGAAAACTGACTTAAAAAAATGAAAATACGTATTTAATCTCGTGACGTAAAAAATTCGAAAAAAGTAAAGTACTTGAAAAACTTATTTAATCTCATAAGATAAAAAAATTAAATCGCTGATTCGATTAAAAAATCCTGATTTTCACATATATAGCTCTCAAAAAAATGAAATTTCATATTTAACCTTAAAGGGCTTAATTTTCGCATATAAACCTCTTTACAAGAAAAAAATTGCCTAGAAAAATATTTTTGACCTATATACTCTTAAAAACTGAAATTAAAGATTAAATTTCAAAATCTTAATTCTCGCATATATACCCCTTTAGAGAATGAAATGCACATAAACCTCCTTGGAAGAAGAAAATTTCCTGGAAAAAAGTTTTTGACATATATACCTCATAAAACTGAAATTGAACACTAATTTTGAAATCTTAATAATCGCATATATACCCCTTTAGAGAAAGAAATGCATATTGAAAAGAGAATTCTTATGAATTTTTTATATTTCGTGGGTTTTTTATACGTCAATGACATTTAAGGGGTTTTTTGATATCTCGATGATTTCATGGAGTTTCTGAGAATTTTTTGTGATATTTTGTACTTTTACCAATTTTCTACATTTTTTACAAATTTAATGAATTTTGTGTTGTTTTTGTACTTTCAAGGGTTTTTTTAAATTTTTGAATTTCATAGTCATTTTTTTATATTTGTTTTTATATTTTTAGCTAATTTTATGGTTTTTTGTTACTTTCAAAAATTTTCTGTGAGTTTTTGCCTTGTTTAAAAATTTTAATTTACATGCGTATACCTCTTAAATAAATTCAAAGTTGCTTTGAAAACTGACTTGAAAAATGAAAACACGTATTTAATCTCTTAAAGTGAAAAAATCGAAAGAAGTAAAGTATTTTAAAAACTTATTTAATCTCATAAGGTAAAAAAATTAAATCGCTGATTCGATTACAAAATCCTGATTTTCAGATATATGGCTCTTCGAAAAATAAAATTTTATATTTAACCTTGAAGGACTTAATTTTCGCATATAAATCTCTTTGAAAGAAGAAAATTGCGTAGAAAAATATTTTTCACCTATATAACTGTTAAAAACAGAAATTGAAGATTAAATTTTAAAATCTTAATTATCGCATGTATACCCCTTTAGAGAATGAAATGCATATTTAAAATATAATTTTTATCATCCTTTTGTAGTTTCTGAGATTTGTTATACATTCATAAAGTTTAAGGGGTTTTGTGATATTTCTATGATTTTGTGGAGTTTCAGAGTTGTTTTGGGGATATTTTGTGCTTTTACGGATTTTCTACAATTTTTTCAAATTTAATGTATTTTGTATTTTTTTTACTTTCAAGGGTTTTTTTTAATTTGTTAAACTTTCCAAGGAGGTTTTTTATATGTTTTTTATATTTTTAGGAAATTTTATGATTTTCTATTCTTTCAAAATTTTTTTTGTGATTTTTTGCCACATTCGAAAATTTTAATTTACCTGCACATACCACTTAAAAAAAAATTCAAAGTTGCATGGAAAACTTACTTTAAAAAACAAGAATACATATTTGACCTTATAACGTAAAAACTTCAAAAGTAGTAAAGTATTTTAAAAACTTATTTAACCTCATAACCTAGAAAAATCAAATTGGAGATTCAATTAGAAAATCCTCATTTTCACATATATGGCTATTGAAAAAATAAAATTTCATATTAACCTTAAAGGGCTTAATTTCCGCATATAAACCTCTTTGAACGAAGAAAATTGCCTAGAAATTTTTTTTTGACATATATACCTCTTAAAAACTGAAATTGAAGATTAAATTTCAAAATCATAATTATCGCATATATACCCCTTTAGAGAATGAAATGCATGTTCAAAACATAATTTTTATCATCTTTTCGTAGTTTCAGGGATTTTTTATACTTTCATCGAGTTTAAGTGGTTTTCTAATATTTCTATGATTTTATGGCGTTTCAGAGTTTTTTACGGTATTTTGTACTTTTATCGATTTTCTATAATTTTTGCAAATTTAATGAATTTTGTGTTTTTTTTGTACTTTCAAGGGTTTTTTTAAGTTTCTGAACTTTCAAGTCCTTTTTTGTATATTTGTTTTTAGATTTTTAGGGAATTTTACGGTTTTCTACACTTTCAAAAAATTTTTCTGATTTTTTGCCTCGTTAAAAAATTTTAATTTACATGCGTATACCTCTTAAATAAATTCAAAGTTGCTTTGAAAACTGACTTAAAAAATGAAATCACGTATTTAACCTCGTGACGTGAAAAATTCGAAAGAAGTAAGGTACTTCAAAAACTTATTTAATCCCATAAGATAAAAAAATTAAATCGCAGATTCGATTAAAAAATCCCGATTTTCACATATATGGCTCTCAAAAAAATGATATTTCATATGTAACCTCAGAGGGCTTAATTTTTGCATGTAAACCTCTTTGCAAGAAGAAAATTGCCTAAAAATTTTTTTTTGCCCAATATATCTCTTAAAAACTGAAATTGAAGATTAAATTTTAAAATCTTAATTATCGCATATATACCCCTTTAGAGAATGAAATGCACATTTAAAATATAATTTTTATCATTTTTTTGTAGTTTTTGGGATTTGTGATACTTTCCTCAAGGTTAAGGGGTTTTTAGATATTTTTATGTTTTTATGGAGTTTCAGAGTTTCTTTGTCACAGTTTGTACTTTTTCCAATTTTCCATAAAATTTTCAAATATAATGTATTTTGTATTATTTTTCTACTTTCAAGGGTTTTTTTTAAATTTTTTGAACTTTCGAAGGTGTTTCTCTGTACTTTTTTATATTTTTAGGGAATTTTATGATTTTCTATTCTTTCATAATTTTTTTGTGATTTTCTGCCTCATTCAAAAAATTTAATTTATTTGCGTATGCCACTTCAAAAAAAAATTCAAAGTTCCTTGGAAAACTTGCTTAAAAACTAAAAATACATATTTAACCTTGTAACGTGAAAAATTCGAAAGAAGTAAGGTATTTTCAAAACTTATTTAACCTCGTACCCTAGAAAATCAAATTGCAGATTCGATTAGAAAACCCTGATTTTCACACATATGCCTCTTAAAAAAAATTAAATTTCATATTTAACCTTACAGGGCTGAAATTTCGCATATAAACCTCCTTGGAAGAAGAAAATTTCCAGGAAAAAAGTTTTTGACATATATACCTCATAAAACTGAAATTGAACACGAATTTTGAAATCTTAATAATCGCATATATACCCCTTTAGGGAAAGAAATGCATATTGAAAAGAGAATTCTTATGAATTTTTTATATTTCGTGGATTTTTTATACTTCAATGACATTTAAGGGGCTTTTTGATATCTCGATGATTTCATGGAGTTTCTGAGAATTTTTTGTGATATTTTGTACTTTTACCGATTTTCTACGTTTTCTACAAATTTAATGAATTTTGTGTTGTTTTTGTACTTTCAAGGGTTTTTTTAAATTTTTGAATTTCATAGTCATTTTTTTATATTTGTTTTTATATTTTTAGCTAATTTTATGGTTTTTTGTTACTTTCAAAAATTTTCTGTGAGTTTTTGCCTTGTTTAAAAATTTTAATTTACATGCGTATACCTCTTAAATAAATTCAAAGTTGCTTTGAAAACTGACTTGAAAAATGAAAACACGTATTTAATCTCTTAAAGTGAAAAAATCGAAAGAAGTAAAGTATTTTAAAAACTTATTTAATCTCATAAGGTAAAAAAATTAAATCGCTGATTCGATTACAAAATCCTGATTTTCAGATATATGGCTCTTCGAAAAATAAAATTTTATATTTAACCTTGAAGGACTTAATTTTCGCATATAAATCTCTTTGAAAGAAGAAAATTGCGTAGAAAAATATTTTTCACCTATATAACTGTTAAAAACAGAAATTGAAGATTAAATTTTAAAATCTTAATTATCGCATGTATACCCCTTTAGAGAATGAAATGCATATTTAAAATATAATTTTTATCATCCTTTTGTAGTTTCTGAGATTTGTTATACATTCATAAAGTTTAAGGGGTTTTTTGATATTTCTATGAGTTTATGGAGTTTCAAAGTTTTTTTGGGGATATTTTGTGCTTTTACCGATTTTCTACAATTTTTTTTCTAATTTAATGTATTTTGTATTTTTTTTACTCTCAAGGGTTTTTTTAATTTGTTAAACTTTCGAAGGAGGCTTTTTATATGTTTTTTATATTTTTAGGGAATTTTATGATTTTCTATTCTTTCCAAATTTTTTTGTGATTTTTTGCCACATTCGAAAATTTTAATTTACCTGCACATACCACTTTAAAAAAAATTCAAAGTTGCATGGAAAACTTACTTTAAAAAACAAGAATACATATTTGACCTTATAGCGTAAAAACTTCAAAAGTAGTAAAGTATTTTAAAAACTTATTTAACCTCATAACCTAGAAAAATCAAATTGGAGATTCAATTAGAAAATCCTCATTTTCACATATATGGCTATTGAAAAAATAAAATTTCATATTAACCTTAAAGGGCTTAATTTTCGCATATAAACCTCTTTGAAAGAAGAAAATTGCCTAGAAATTTTTTTTTGACATATATACCTCTTAAAAACTGAAATTGAAGATTAAATTTCAAAATCTTAATTATCGCATATATACCCCTTTAGAGAATGAAATGCATGTTCAAAACATAATTTTTATCATCTTTTCGTAGTTTCTGGGATTTTTTATACTTTCATCGAGTTTAAGTGGTTTTCTAATATTTCTATGATTTTATGGAGTTTCAGAGTTTTTTACGGTATTTTGTACTTTTATCGATTTTCTATAATTTTTGCAAATTTAATGAATTTTGTGTTTTTTTTGTACTTTCAAGGGTTTTTTTAAGTTTCTGAACTTTCAAGTCCTTTTTTGTATATTTGTTTTTAGATTTTTAGGGAATTTTACGGTTTTCTACACTTTCAAAAAATTTTTCTGATTTTTTGCCTCGTTAAAAAATTTTAATTTACATGCGTATACCTCTTAAATAAATTCAAAGTTGCTTTGAAAACTGACTTAAAAAATGAAATCACGTATTTAACCTCGTGACGTGAAAAATTCGAAAGAAGTAAGGTACTTCAAAAACTTATTTAATCCCATAAGATAAAAAAATTAAATCGCTGATTCGATTAAAAAATCCCGATTTTCACATATATGGCTCTCAAAAAAATGATATTTCATATGTAACCTCAGAGGGCTTAATTTTTGCATGTAAACCTCTTTGCAAGAAGAAAATTGCCTAAAAATTTTTTTTTGCCCAATATATCTCTTAAAAACTGAAATTGAAGATTAAATTTTAAAATCTTAATTATCGCATATATACCCCTTTAGAGAATGAAATGCACATTTAAAATATAATTTTTATCATTTTTTTGTAGTTTTTGGGATTTGTGATACTTTCCTCAAGGTTAAGGGGTTTTTAGATATTTTTATGTTTTTATGGAGTTTCAGAGTTTCTTTGTCACAGTTTGTACTTTTTCCAATTTTCCATAAAATTTTCAAATATAATGTATTTTGTATTATTTTTCTACTTTCAAGGGTTTTTTTTAAATTTTTTGAACTTTCGAAGGTGTTTCTCTGTACTTTTTTATATTTTTAGGGAATTTTATGATTTTCTATTCTTTCATAATTTTTTTGTGATTTTCTGCCTCATTCAAAAAATTTAATTTATTTGCGTATGCCACTTCAAAAAAAAATTCAAAGTTCCTTGGAAAACTTGCTTAAAAACTAAAAATACATATTTAACCTTGTAACGTGAAAAATTCGAAAGAAGTAAGGTATTTTCAAAACTTATTTAACCTCGTACCATAGAAAATCAAATTGCAGATTCGATTGGAAAACCCTGATTTTCACATATATGCCTCTTAAAAAAAATAATATTTCATATTTAACCTTACAGGGCTGAATTTTCGCATATAAACCTCCTTGGAAGAAGAAAATTTCCAGGAAAAAAGTTTTTGACATATATACCTCATAAAACTGAAATTGAACACTAATTTTGAAATCTTAATAATCGCATATATACCCCTTTAGAGAAAGAAATGCATATTGAAAAGAGAATTCTTATGAATTTTTTATATTTCGTGGGTTTTTTATACTTCAATGACATTTAAGGGGTTTTTTGATATCTCGATGATTTCATGGAGTTTCTGAGAATTTTTTGTGATATTTTGTACTTTTACCAATTTTCTACATTTTTTTACAAATTTAATGAATTTTGTGTTGTTTTTGTACTTTCAAGGGTTTTTTTAAATTTTTGAATTTCATAGTCATTTTTTTATATTTGTTTTTATATTTTTAGCTAATTTTATGGTTTTTTGTTACTTTCAAAAATTTTCTGTGAGTTTTTGCCTTGTTTAAAAATTTTAATTTACATGCGTATACCTCTTAAATAAATTCAAAGTTGCTTTGAAAACTGACTTGAAAAATGAAAACACGTATTTAATCTCTTAAAGTGAAAAAATCGAAAGAAGTAAAGTATTTTAAAAACTTATTTAATCTCATAAGGTAAAAAAATTAAATCGCTGATTCGATTACAAAATCCTGATTTTCAGATATATGGCTCTTCGAAAAATAAAATTTTATATTTAACCTTGAAGGACTTAATTTTCGCATATAAATCTCTTTGAAAGAAGAAAATTGCGTAGAAAAATATTTTTCACCTATATAACTGTTAAAAACAGAAATTGAAGATTAAATTTTAAAATCTTAATTATCGCATGTATACCCCTTTAGAGAATGAAATGCATATTTAAAATATAATTTTTATCATCCTTTTGTAGTTTCTGAGATTTGTTATACATTCATAAAGTTTAAGGGGTTTTTTGATATTTCTATGAGTTTATGGAGTTTCAAAGTTTTTTTGGGGATATTTTGTGCTTTTACCGATTTTCTACAATTTTTTTTCTAATTTAATGTATTTTGTATTTTTTTTACTCTCAAGGGTTTTTTTAATTTGTTAAACTTTCGAAGGAGGCTTTTTATATGTTTTTTATATTTTTAGGGAATTTTATGATTTTCTATTCTTTCCAAATTTTTTTGTGATTTTTTGCCACATTCGAAAATTTTAATTTACCTGCACATACCACTTTAAAAAAAATTCAAAGTTGCATGGAAAACTTACTTTAAAAAACAAGAATACATATTTGACCTTATAACGTAAAAACTTCAAAAGTAGTAAAGTATTTTAAAAACTTATTTAACCTCATAACCTAGAAAAATCAAATTGGAGATTCAGTTAGAAAATCCTCATTTTCACATATATGGCTATTGAAAAAATAAAATTTCATATTAACCTTAAAGGGCTTAATTTCCGCATATAAACCTCTTTGAACGAAGAAAATTGCCTAGAAATTTTTTTTTGACATATATACCTCTTAAAAACTGAAATTGAAGATTAAATTTCAAAATCATAATTATCGCATATATACCCCTTTAGAGAATGAAATGCATGTTCAAAACATAATTTTTATCATCTTTTCGTAGTTTCAGGGATTTTTTATACTTTCATCGAGTTTAAGTGGTTTTCTAATATTTCTATGATTTTATGGCGTTTCAGAGTTTTTTACGGTATTTTGTACTTTTATCGATTTTCTATAATTTTTGCAAATTTAATGAATTTTGTGTTTTTTTTTGTACTTTCAAGGGTTTTTTTTAAGTTTCTGAACTTTCAAGTCCTTTTTTGTATATTTGTTTTGATATTTTTAGGGAATTTTATGGCTTTCTACACTTTCGAAAGTTTTTTGTGATTTTTTGCCTCGTTAAAAAATTTTAATTTACATGCGTATACCTCTTAAATAAATTCAAAGTTGCTTCGAAAACTGACTTCAAAAATGAAATCACGTATTTAACCTCGTGACGTGAAAAATTCGAAAGAAGTAAGGTACTTCAAAAACTTATTTAATCTCATAAGATAAAAAAAATTAAATCGCAGATTCGATTAAAAAATCCTGATTTTCACATATATGGCTCTCAGAAAAATGATATTTCATATGTAACCTCAGAGGGCTTAATTTTTGCATGTAAACCTCTTTGCAAGAAGAAAATTGCCTAGAAATTTTTTTTTGACCTATATATCTCTTAAAAACTGAAATTGAAGATTAAATTTCAAAATCTTAATTATCGCATATATACCCCTTTAGAGAATGAAATGCACATTTAAAATATAATTTTTATCATTTTTTTGTAGTTTTTGGGATTTGTGATACTTTCATCAAGGTTAAGGGGTTTTCAGATATTTTTATGTTTTTATGGAGTTTCAGAGTTTCTTTGTCATAGTTTGTACTTTTTCCAATTTTCCATAAATTTTTCAAATCTAATGTATTTTGTATTATTTTTCTACTTTCAAGGTTTTTTTTTTAATTTTTTGAACTTTCGAAGGAGTTTCTCTATACTTTTTTATATTTTTAGGGAATTTTATGAATTTCTATTCTTTCGTAATTTTTTTTGTGATTTTCTGCCTCATTCGAAAAATTTAATTTATTTGCGTATGCCACTTCAAATAAAAATTCAAAGTTCCTTGGAAAACTTGCTTAAAAGCTAAAGATACATATTTAACCTTGTAACGCGAAAAATTCGAAAGAAGTAAAGTATTTTCAAAACTTATTTAACCTCGTACCCTAGAAAATCAAATTGCAGATTCGATTAGAAAACCCTGATTTTCACACATATGCCTCTTAAAAAAAATTAAATTTCATATTTAACCTTACAGGGCTGAAATTTCGCATATAAACCTCCTTGGAAGAAGAAAATTTCCCGGAAAAAAGTTTTTGACATATAT
Source organism: Trichopus zeylanicus subsp. travancoricus (assembly GCA_005019695.1). Taxonomy (NCBI): domain Eukaryota; kingdom Viridiplantae; phylum Streptophyta; class Magnoliopsida; order Dioscoreales; family Dioscoreaceae; genus Trichopus; species Trichopus zeylanicus. Next base: position 20,206 of record RXID01015198.1, read on the forward strand.
ACCTCATAAAACTGAAATTGAACACGAATTTTGAAATCTTAATAATCGCATATATACCCCTTTAGGGAAAGAAATGCATATTGAAAAGAGAATTCTTATGAATTTTTTATATTTCGTGGATTTTTTATACTTCAATGACATTTAAGGGGCTTTTTGATATCTCGATGATTTCATGGAGTTTCTGAGAATTTTTTGTGATATTTTGTACTTTTACCGATTTTCTACGTTTTCTACAAATTTAATGAATTTTGTGTTGTTTTTGTACTTTCAAGGGTTTTTTAAAATTTTTGAATTTCATAGTCATTTTTTTATATTTGTTTTTTATATTTTTAGCTAATTTTATGGTTTTTTGTTACTTTCAAAAATTTTCTGTGAGTTTTTGCCTTGTTTAAAAATTTTAATTTACATGCGTATACCTCTTAAATAAATTCAAAGTTGCTTTGAAAACTGACTTGAAAAATGAAAACACGTATTTAATCTCTTAAAGTGAAAAAATCGAAAGAAGTAAAGTATTTTAAAAACTTATTTAATCTCATAAGGTAAAAAAATTAAATCGCTGATTCGATTACAAAATCCTGATTTTCAGATATATGGCTCTTCAAAAAATAAAATTTTATATTTAACCTTGAAGGGCTTAATTTTCGCATATAAATCTCTTTGAAAGAAGAAAATTGCCTAGAAAAATATTTTTCACCTATATATCTGTTAAAAACAGAAATTGAAGATTAAATTTTAAAATCTTAATTATCGCATATATACCCCTTTAGAGAATGAAATGCATATTTAAAATATAATTTTTATCATCCTTTTGTAGTTTCTGAGATTTGTTATACATTCATAAAGTTTAAGGGGTTTTGTGATATTTCTATGATTTTGTGGAGTTTCAGAGTTTTTTTGGGGATATTTTGTGCTTTTACGGATTTTCTACAATTTTTTCAAATTTAATGTATTTTGTATTTTTTTTACTTTCAAGGGTTTTTTTTAATTTGTTAAACTTTCCAAGGAGGTTTTTTATATGTTTTTTATATTTTTAGGAAATTTTATGATTTTCTATTCTTTCAAAATTTTTTTTGTGATTTTTTGCCACATTCGAAAATTTTAATTTACCTGCACATACCACTTTAAAAAAAATTCAAAGTTGCATGGAAAACTTACTTTAACAAACAAGAATACATATTTGACCTTATAACGTAAAAACTTCAAAAGTAGTAAAGTATTTTAAAAACTTATTTAACCTCATAACCTAGAAAAATCAAATTGGAGATTCAGTTAGAAAATCCTCATTTTCACATATATGGCTATTGAAAAAATAAAATTTCATATTAACCTTAAAGGGCTTAATTTCCGCATATAAACCTCTTTGAACGAAGAAAATTGCCTAGAAATTTTTTTTTGACATATATACCTCTTAAAAACTGAAATTGAAGATTAAATTTCAAAATCATAATTATCGCATATATACCCCTTTAGAGAATGAAATGCATGTTCAAAACATAATTTTTATCATCTTTTCGTAGTTTCAGGGATTTTTTATACTTTCACCGAGTTTAAGTGGTTTTCTAATATTTCTATGATTTTATGGCGTTTCAGAGTTTTTTACGGTATTTTGTACTTTTATCGATTTTCTATAATTTTTGCAAATTTAATGAATTTTGTGTTTTTTTTTGTACTTTCAAGGGTTTTTTTTAAGTTTCTGAACTTTCAAGTCCTTTTTTGTATATTTGTTTTGATATTTTTAGGGAATTTTATGGCTTTCTACACTTTCGAAAGTTTTTTGTGATTTTTTGCCTCGTTAAAAAATTTTAATTTACATGCGTATAACTCTTAAATAAATTCAAAGTTGCTTCGAAAACTGACTTAAAAAATGAAATCACGTATTTAACCTCGTGACGTGAAAAATTCGAAAGAAGTAAGGTACTTCAAAAACTTATTTAATCTCATAAGATAAAAAAATTAAATCGCAGATTCGATTAAAAAATCCTGATTTTCACATATATGGCTCTCAGAAAAATGATATTTCATATGTAACCTCAGAGGGCTTAATTTTTGCATGTAAACCTCTTTGCAAGGAGAAAATTGCCGAGAAATTTTTTTTTGACCTATATAGCTCTTAAAAACTGAAATTGAAGATTAAATTTCAAAATCTTAATTATCGCATATATACCCCTTTAGAGAATGAAATGCACATTTAAAATATAATTTTTATCATTTTTTTGTAGTTTTTGGGATTTGTGATACTTTCATCAAGGTTAAGGGGTTTTCAGATATTTTTATGTTTTTATGGAGTTTCAGAGTTTCTTTGTCATAGTTTGTACTTTTTCCAATTTTCCATAAATTTTTCAAATCTAATGTATTTTGTATTATTTTTCTACTTTCAAGGTTTTTTTTTTAATTTTTTGAACTTTCGAAGGAGTTTCTCTATACTTTTTTATATTTTTAGGGAATTTTATGATTTTCTATTCTTTCGTAATTTTTTTTGTGATTTTCTGCCTCATTCGAAAAATTTAATTTATTTGCGTATGCCACTTCAAATAAAAATTCAAAGTTCCTTGGAAAACTTGCTTAAAAGCTAAAGATACATATTTAACCTTGTAACGCGAAAAATTCGAAAGAAGTAAAGTATTTTCAAAACTTATTTAACCTCGTACCCTAGAAAATCAAATTGCAGATTCGATTAGAAAACCCTGATTTTCACACATATGCCTCTTAAAAAAAATTAAATTTCATATTTAACCTTACAGGGCTGAAATTTCGCATATAAACCTCCTTGGAAGAAGAAAATTTTCCGGAAAAAAGTTTTTGACATATATACCTCATAAAACTGAAATTGAACACGAATTTTGAAATCTTAATAATCGCATATATACCCCTTTAGGGAAAGAAATGCATATTGAAAAGAGAATTCTTATGAATTTTTTATATTTCGTGGATTTTTTATACTTCAATGACATTTAAGGGGCTTTTTGATATCTCGATGATTTCATGGAGTTTCTGAGAATTTTTTGTGATATTTTGTACTTTTACCGATTTTCTACGTTTTCTACAAATTTAATGAATTTTGTGTTGTTTTTGTACTTTCAAGGGTTTTTTAAAATTTTTGAATTTCATAGTCATTTTTTTATATTTGTTTTTTATATTTTTAGCTAATTTTATGGTTTTTTGTTACTTTCAAAAATTTTCTGTGAGTTTTTGCCTTGTTTAAAAATTTTAATTTACATGCGTATACCTCTTAAATAAATTCAAAGTTGCTTTGAAAACTGACTTGAAAAATGAAAACACGTATTTAATCTCTTAAAGTGAAAAAATCGAAAGAAGTAAAGTATTTTAAAAACTTATTTAATCTCATAAGGTAAAAAAATTAAATCGCTGATTCGATTACAAAATCCTGATTTTCAGATATATGGCTCTTCAAAAAATAAAATTTGATATTTAACCTTGAAGGGCTTAATTTTCGCATATAAATCTCTTTGAAAGAAGAAAATTGCCTAGAAAAATATTTTTCACCTATATATCTGTTAAAAACAGAAATTGAAGATTAAATTTTAAAATCTTAATTATCGCATATATACCCCTTTAGAGAATGAAATGCATATTTAAAATATAATTTTTATCATCCTTTTGTAGTTTCTGAGATTTGTTATACATTCATAAAGTTTAAGGGGTTTTGTGATATTTCTATGATTTTGTGGAGTTTCAGAGTTTTTTTGGGGATATTTTGTGCTTTTACGGATTTTCTACAATTTTTTCAAATTTAATGTATTTTGTATTTTTTTTTTTACTTTCAAGGGTTTTTTTAATTTGTTTAACTTTCCAAGGAGCTTTTCTATATGTTTTCTATATTTTTAGGAAATTTTATGATTTTCTATTCTTTCAAAATTTTTTTTGTGATTTTTTGCCACATTCGAAAATTTTAATTTACCTGCACATACCACTTAAAAAAAAATTCAAAGTTGCATGGAAAACTTACTTTAAAAAACAAGAATACATATTTGACCTGATAACGTAAAAACTTCAAAAGTAGTAAAGTATTTTAAAAACTTATTTAACCTCATAACCTAGAAAAATCAAATTGGAGATTCAATTAGAAAATCCTCATTTTCACATATATGGCTATTGCAAAAATAAAATTTCATATTAACCTTAAAGGGCTTAATTTCCGCATATAAACCTCTTTGAACGAAGAAAATTGCCTAGAAATTTTTTTTTGACATATATACCTCTTAAAAACTGAAATTGAAGATTAAATTTCAAAATCATAATTATCGCATATATAACCCTTTAGAGAATGAAATGCATGTTCAAAACATAATTTTTATCATCTTTTCGTAGTTTCTGGGATTTTTTATACTTTCACCGAGTTTAAGTGGTTTTCTAATATTTCTATGATTTTATGGCATTTCAGAGTTTTTTTACGGTATTTTGTACTTTTATCGATTTTCTATAATTTTTGCAAATTTAATGAATTTTGTGTTTTTTTTTGTACTTTCAAGGGTTTTTTTTAAGTTTCTGAACTTTCAAGTCCTATTTTGTATATTTGTTTTGATATTTTTAGGGAATTTTATGGTTTTCTACACTTTCAAAAGTTTTTTGTGATTTTTTGCCTCGGTAAAAAATTTTAATTTACATGCATATACCTCTTAAATAAGTTCAAAGTTGCTTCGAAAACTGACTTGAAAAATGAAATCACGTATTTAACCTCGTGACGTGAAAAATTCGAAAGAAGTAAGGTACTTCAAAAACTTATATAATCTCATAAGATAAAAAAATTAAATCGCAGATTCGATTAAACAATCCTGATTTTCACATATATGGCTCTCAAAAAAATGATATTTCATATGTAACCTCAGAGGGCTTAATTTTTGCATGTAAACCTCTTTGCAAGAAAAAAATTGCCAAGAAATTTTTTTTTGACCTATATATCTCTTAAAAACTGAAATTGAAGATTAAATTTCAAAATCTTAATTATCGCATATATACCCCTTCAGAGAATGAAATGCACATTTAAAATATAATTTTTATCATTTTTTTGTAGTTTTTGGGATTTGTGATACTTTCATCAAGGTTAAGGGGTTTTCAGATATTTTTATGTTTTTATGGAGTTTCAGAGTTTCTTTGTCATAGTTTGTACTTTTTCCAATTTTCCATAAATTTTTCAAATTTAATGTATTTTATATTATTTTTCTAGTTTGAAGGTTTTTTTAAAATTTTTTGAACTTTCGAAGGAGTTTCTCTATACTTTTTTATATTTTTAGGGAATTTTATGAATTTCTATTCTTTCGTAATTTTTTTTGTGATTTTCTGCCTCATTCGAAAAATTTAATTTATTTGCGTATGCCACTTCAAATAAAAATTCAAAGTTCCTTGGAAAACTTGCTTAAAAGCTAAAGATACATATTTAACCTTGTAACGCGAAAAATTCGAAAGAAGTAAAGTATTTTCAAAACTTATTTAACCTCGTACCCTAGAAAATCAAATTGCAGATTCGATTAGAAAACCCTGATTTTCACACATATGCCTCCTAAAAAAAATTAAATTTCATATTTAACCTTACAGGGCTGAAATTTCGCATATAAACCTCCTTGGAAGAAGAAAATTTCCCGAAAAAAAGTTTTTGACATATATACCTCATAAAACTGAAATTGGACACGAATTTTGAAATCTTAATAATCGCATATATACCCCTTTAGGGAAAGAAATGCATATTGAAAAGAGAATTCTTATGAATTTTTTATATTTCGTGGATTTTTTATACTTCAATGACATTTAAGGGGCTTTTTGATATCTCGATGATTTCATGGAGTTTCTGAGAATTTTTTGTGATATTTTGTACTTTTACCGATTTTCAACGTTTTTCACAAATTTAATGAATTTTGTGTTGTTTTTGTACTTTCAAGGGTTTTTTAAAATTTTTGAATTTCATAGTCATTTTTTTATATTTGTTTTTTATATTTTTAGCTAATTTTATGGTTTTTTTTTACTTTCAAAAATTTTCTGTGAGTTTTTGCCTTGTTTAAAAATTTTAATTTACATGCGTATACCTCTTAAATAAATTCAAAGTTGCTTTGAAAACTGACTTGAAAAATGAAAACACGTATTTAATCTCTTAAAGTGAAAAAATTGAAAGAAGTAAAGTATTTTAAAAACTTATTTAATCTCATAAGGTAAAAAAATTAAATCGCTGATTCGAGTACAAAATCCTGATTTTCAGATATATGGCTCTTCAAAAAATAAAATTTTATATTTAACCTTGAAGGGCTTAATTTTCGCATATAAATCTCTTTGAAAGAAGAAAATTGCCTAGAAAAATATTTTTCACCTATATATCTGTTAAAAACAGAAATTGAAGATTAAATTTTAAAATCTTAATTATCGCATATATACCCCTTTAGAGAATGAAATGCATATTTAAAATATAATTTTTATCATCCTTTTGTAGTTTCTGAGATTTGTTATACATTCATAAAGTTTAAGGGGTTTTGTGATATTTCTATGATTTTGTGGAGTTTCAGAGTTGTTTTGGGGATATTTTGTGCTTTTACGGATTTTCTACAATTTTTTCAAATTTAATGTATTTTGTATTTTTTTTACTTTCAAGGGTTTTTTTTAATTTGTTAAACTTTCCAAGGAGGTTTTTTATATGTTTTTTATATTTTTAGGAAATTTTATGATTTTCTATTCTTTCAAAATTTTTTTTGTGATTTTTTGCCACATTCGAAAATTTTAATTTACCTGCACATACCACTTAAAAAAAAATTCAAAGTTGCATGGAAAACTTACTTTAAAAAACAAGAATACATATTTGACCTTATAACGTAAAAACTTCAAAAGTAGTAAAGTATTTTAAAAACTTATTTAACCTCATAACCTAGAAAAATCAAATTGGAGATTCAATTAGAAAATCCTCATTTTCACATATATGGCTATTGAAAAAATAAAATTTCATATTAACCTTAAAGGGCTTAATTTTCGCATATAAGGGGTTTTTCGATATTTCTATGATTTTATAGAGTTTCAGAGGTTTTTTTGTGATATTTTATGCTTTTATCGATTTTCTACAATTTTTGCAAATTTAATGAATTTTGTGTTTTTTTTGTAGTTTCAAGGGTTTTTTAAAGTTTCTGAACTTTCAAGTCCTTTTTTGTATATTTGTTTTTATATTTATAGGGAATTATATGGTTTTATATACTTTCAAAAATTTTTGCGATTTTTTTCCTCGATCAGAAATTTTAATTTACATGCGTATACCTCGTAAATAAATTCAAAGTTGCTTTGAAAATTGACGTAAAAAATGAAAACACGTATTTAACCTCGTGACGTAAAAAATTTGAAAGAAGTAAAGTACTTGAAAAACTTATTTAATCTCATAAGATAAAAAAATGAAATCGCATATTCGATTAAAAAATTATGATTTTCACATATATGACCCTAAAAAAATGAAATTTCATATTTAACCTTAAAGGGCTTAATTTTTGCATATAAACCTCTTTGAAAGAAGAAAATTACCTAGAAAAATATTTTTGACCAAAATATGTCTTAAAAACTGAGATTGAAGATTAAATTTTAAAATCTTAATTACCATATATATACCCCTTTAAACAATGAAATGCACATTTAAAATATAATTTTTATCATTTTTTTATAGTTTCTGGGATTTGTGATACTTTCATAAATGTTAAGGGTTTTTTTTTGATATTTCTATATTTTTATGGTGTTTCAGAGTTTCTTTGTGATAGTTTGTACTTTTCCAATTTTCTATAAATTTTCAAAATTAATGTATTTTGTATTATTTTTTTTACTTTCAAGGTTTTTTTAAAAATTTTTTGAACTTTCAAAGGAGTTTTTGTATACTTTTTTATATTTTTAGGAAATTTTATGACTTTCTATTCTTTCATAATTTTTTGTGATTTTTTGCCTCATTCAAAAAAATTTAATTTATTTGCTTATGTCACTTAAAAAAAATTCAAAGTTTCTTGGAAAACTTACTCAAAAACTAAAAATACATATTTAACCTTGTATATTTGAAAAAATTATTTAACCTCATACTCTAAAAAAATCAAATTATAGATTCGATTAGAAAACCCTGATTTTCACATATATGCCTCTTAAAAGAATAAAATTTCATATTTAACCTTACATGGCTGAATTTTCGCATATAAACCTCCTTGGAAGAAGATAATTTCCCGGAAAAAAGTTTTTGACATATATACCTCTTAAAACTAAAATTGAACACTAATTGTAAAATCTTAATTATCGCATATATACCCCTTTAGAGAAAAAAATGCATATTGAAAAGAGAATTTTTATGAATTTTTGATATTTCGTGGATTTTAACTACTTTCATGACGTTTAAGGGATTGTTTCATATTTCTATGATTTCATAGAGTTTGTGAGGTTTTTTGTGTTATTTTGTACTTTTATCGATTTTCTACAATTTTTGCAAATTTAATAAAATTTGTTTTTTGTACTTTCAAGGGTTTTTTTAAAAATTTTTGAAGTTCAAAGTCATTTTTTTTATATTCATTTTTAGATTTTTAGCAAATTTTATGGTTTTCTGTACTTTCATAAATTTCCTGAGATTTTTTGGCTCATTTAAAATTTTAATTTACATGCGTATACCTCTTAAATAAATTCAAAGTTGCTTTGAAAACTGGCTGAAAAAATGAAAATATGTATTTAATCTCATAACGTAAAAACTTTGAAAGAAGTAAAGTATTTTAAAAACTTATTTAATCTCATAAGGTAAAAAAATTAGATTGCTTATTCGATTGCAAAATCCTAATTTTCACATATATGGCTCTTAAAAAAATAAAATTTTATATTTAACCTTGCTTTCATGATGTTTAAGGGATTTTTTGAGATTTCTATGATTTCATGGAGTTCTAGAGGTTTTTCTATGAGATTTTACCAAATTTAATGAATTTTGTGTTATTTTCTGTACTTTCAAGGGTTTTTCAAAGTTTCTGGACTTTCAAGTCATGTTTTTATATATTTTTTAGGGAATTTTATGGTTTTCTATACTTTCTAAAATTTTGTATGATTTTTTGCCGCATTTAAAAATTTTAATTTACATTCGTATACCTTTTTAAAAAAATTCAAAGTTGATTTGAAAACCGACTTAAAAAATGAAGATATGTATTTAACCTTGTAACGTAAAAAATTTTAAAGAACTAAAGTATTTTAAAAACTTATTTAACCTCATAACCAAGAAAAATTAAATTGCAGATTCATTTAGAAAACCCTGATTTTCAAATATATGGCTCTTTAAAAAAATTTCATATTTAACCTTTAACGGCTGAATTTTTGCATATAAACCTCTTCTCAAAAAGGAAATTTCCTAGAAAAATATTTTTGACATATATACCTCTTCAAAACTGAAATTGAAGACTCAATTGTAAAATCATAATTATCGCATATATACCCTTTAGAGAAAGAAATGCATATTGAAAAGATATTTTTTATGCTTTTTTTGTATTTCATGGATTTTTTTATATTTTCATGATGTTTAGGGTGTTTTTTGAGATTTCTATGATTCCATGAAGTTCTAGAGGTTTTTCTGTGATCTTATGAAATTTTACCGATTTTCTACAATTTTTGCAAATTTAATGAATTTTGTGTTATTTTCTGTACTTTCAAGGGTTTTTTAAAGTTTCTGAACTTCCAAGTCATGTTTTTTTTATATTTTTTTATAGAATTTTATGATTTTCTATACTTTCTAAAATCTTCTGTGATTTTTTGCCTCGTTTGAAAATTTTAATTTACATGCATATACCTCTTAAAAAAATTCACATTTGCTTTGAAAACTGACTTAAAAAATGAAGATACGTATTTAATCTCGTAACGTAAAAAATTCAAAAGAAGCAAAGTATTTAAAGAAATTAATTAATCACATAAGAAAAAAAATGAAATCACAGATTCAATTAAAAAAATCTTGATTTTGACATATATGGCTCTTAAAGTAATAAAATTTCATATTTAGCCTTAAAGGGCTTAATTTTCGCATATAAACCTCCTTGAAAGAAGAAAATTGCCTAGAAAAAAGTTTTTAACGTATATATATCTAAAAAACTGAAATTGAAGATTAAATTTGAAAATCTTAATTATCGCATATATACCCCTTTAGGGAATGAAATGCATATTTAAAGAATAATTTTTATCAACTTTTTGTAGTATCTGGGATTTTTTATACTTCATAAAGTTTAAGCAGTTTTTTTTTAGATTTCTATTTTTTTAATGGAGTTTCAGAGTTTTTTTTGTGATGTTTTATTTTTTTACCGATTTTCTACAATTTTTTCAAATTTAATATATTTTATATTATTTTTTTTACTTTTGAGGTTTTTTTTAATTTTTTGAACTTTCAAAAGAGGTTTTTATACCATTTTTTATATTTTTTGGGGAATTTTATGATTTTATATTCTTTCATAATTCTTTTGTGATTTTTTGCCTCATTCAAAAAAATTAATTTACTTGCATACCCACCTAAAAAAAGAAAATTAAAAGTTGCTTTGAAAACTTAGTTAAAAAATAAAAATACATATTTAACATTGTAACGTAAAAAATTCCAAAGAACTAAATTATTTTCAAAACTTATTTAACCTCATAACCTAGAAAAATCAAATTGCAAATTCGATTAAAAAACCCTGATTTTCAAATATATGGCTCTTAAAAGAAAATTTCATATTTAACCATTAACGTCTGAATTTTCACATATAAACCTCTTTGGACAAAGGGAATTTCCTAGAAAAAAGTTTTTGACATATATACCTCTTAAAAACTAAAATTGAAGACCCAATTTTAAAATCTTAATTACCACATATATACCCCTTTAGTGAAAAAAATGCATATTCAAAAGAGATTTTTTATGATTTTTTTGTATTTTGTGGATTTTTTATACTTTCATGATGTTTAAGGGGTTTTTTGAGATTTCTATGATTTCATGAAGGTCTAGAGGTTTTTCTGTGATATTTTGTGCTTTTACCAATTTTCTATAATTTTTGCAAATTTAATGAATTTTGTGCTATTTTCTATACTTTCAAGTGTTTTTTAAAGTTTTTGAACTTTCAAGTCATTTTTCTATATTTGTTTTAGGGAATTTTATGGTATTCCCTAATTTCTAAAATTTTTTTTGATGTTTTGCCTCATTTAAAAATTTTAATTTACATGCGTATACCTCTTAGAGAAATTCAAAATTGCTTTGAAAACTGACTTAAAAAATTCAGATACTTATTTAACCTCGTAACGTAAAAAATTTGAAAGTAGTAAAGTATTTTAAAAACTTAATTAATTTGATAAGATAAAAAATTTAAATCGCATATTCGATTAAAAAATCCTGATTTTCACGTATATGGCTCTTAAAATAATAAACTTTCATATTTAGCCTTAAGGGGCTTAATTTTCGCATGTAAACCTCCTTGAAAGAAGAAAATTGTCTAGAAAAAAGTTTTTGACAATATATCTCTTAAAAACTGAAATTGAAGGTTAAATTTCAAAATCTAAATTATTGCATATATACTACTTTACAGATTGAAATTCATATTTAAAACAAAATTTCTATCATCTTTTTGTAGTATCTGGGATTTTTTATACTTTCATAAATTTTAAGGGGTTTTTTTGAGATTTCTATGATTTTGTGGAGTTTCAGAGTTTGTTTTATGATGTTTTGTACTTTTACCAATTTTCTACAATTTTTCCAAATTTAATGTATTTTGTATTTTTTTTTTACCTTCGAGGGTTTTGTTTTCAATTTTTTGAACTTTCAAAGGAGGTTTTTCTATACTTTTTTATATTTTCAGAGAATTTTGTGATTTTTTGCCTCATTCAAAAAATTTATTCTACTTGCATATCCCACCTAAAAGAAAATTTCAAAGTTGCTTGGAAAACTTATTTAACCTTGTGACGTAAAATATTCCAAAGAACTAAAGTATTTTAAAAACTTATTTTACCTCATAACTTATTTAACCTCACATATATGGCTCTTAAAAAAAATTTCATATTTAACTTTAAAGGGCTGAATTTTTGCATATAAACCTTTTTGGAAAAAGGGAATTTCCTAGAAAAAAGTTTTTGACATATATACCTCTTAAAAACTGAAATTGAAGACTCAATTTTAAAATCTTAATTATCGCATATACCCCTTTAAAGAAAGAAATGCATATTGAAAAGAGATTTTTTATGATTTTTTTGTATTTCGAGAATTTTTTATACTTTCATGATGTTTGAGGGGTTTTTTGAGATTTCTATGATTTCATGGAGTTTCAAAGATTTTTCTAAGATATTTTGTACTTTTATCGATTTTCTACAATTTTTGCAAATTTAATGAATTTTGTGGTATTTTCTATACTTTCAATGGTTTTTTAAGGTTTTTGAACTTTCAAGTCATGTTTTGTTATCTTTTTTTAGGAAATTTTATGGTTTTCTATACTTTCTAAAATTTTCTGTGATTTTTTACCTCGTTTAAAAAATTTAATTTTCATGCGTATACCTCTTAAAAAAAATTCAAAATTGCTTTGAAAACTGACTTAAAAATGCAGATACTTATTTAACCTAGTAACGTAAAAAATTCAAAAGAAGTAAGGTATATTAAAAACTTAATTAATCTCATAAGATAAAAACTTAAATCCCAGATTTGATTAAAAAATCTCGATTTTCACATAGATGCCTTTTAAAATAATAAAATTTCATATTTAGCCTTAAGGGGCTTAATTGTCACATGTAAACCTCTTTGAAAAAACAAAATTGTCTAGAAAAAAGTTTTTGACATAAATATCTCTTAAAAAGTAAAATTCAAGATTAAATTTGAAAATCTTAATTACCGCATATATACCACTTTAGATATTGAAATGCATATTTAAAACATAATTTTTATTATCTTTTTGTAGTATTTGGGATTTCTTATACTTTTATAAAGTTTAAGGGGGTTTTATGATATTTCTATGATTTTATGGAATTTTAGAGTTCGTTTTGTGATGTTTTGTACTTTTGCCGATTTTCTACAATTGTTTCAAATTTAATGTATTTTGTATTTTTTTTTAGTTTTGAGGGTTTTGTTTTTAATTTTTTGAACTTTCAAAGGATGTTTTTCTATACTTTTACATATTTTTATGAAATTCTATGATTTTCTATTCTTTCATAATTTTTTTGTGATTTTTTGCCTCATTCAAAAAATTTAATTTGCTTGCGTATCCCACCTAAAAGAAAAATTCAAAGTTCCTTGGAATACATACTTAAAAAATAAAAATACATATTTAACCTCGTAACGTAAAAAATTCCAAAGAACTAAAGTTTTTCAAAAACTTATTTAACCTCATAACCTAGAAAAATCAAATTGCATATTCGATTAGAAAACACTTATTGTAACATATATGGCTCTTAAAAAAATTTCATATTTAACCTTAAAGAGCTGAATTTTCGCATATAAACCTCTTTGGAAAAAAGGAATTTCCTTGAAAAAAGTTTTTGACATATATACCTTTTAAAAACTGAAATTGAAGAATCGATTTTAAAATCTTAATTATCGCCTATATACTCCTTTAGAGAAAGAAATTCATATTGAAAAGAGATTTTTTATGATTTTTTTTGTATTTCATGGATTTTTTATACTTTCATGATATTTAAGGGGTTTTTTGAGATTTTTATTATTTCCTAGAGTCTCAAAGGTTTTTCTATGATATTTTGTACTTCTACCGATTTTCTAAAATTTTTTGCAAATTTAATGAAGTTTGGGTTATTTTCTGTACTTTCAAGGGTTTTCTAAAGTTTCTGAATGTTCAAGTCAAGTTTTTAAATATTTTTTTATGAAATTCTATGGTTTTCTATACTTTCTAAAATTTTATCTTGATTTTTTGCCTCGTTCAAAAATTTTAATTTACATCTGTATACCTCTTAAAAAAATTCAAAGTTGCTTTGAAAACTAACTTAAAAAGGGAAGATACTTATCTAAACTCGTAATGTAAAAAATTGAAAAAAGTAAAGTGTTTAAAAAACTTAATTAAATTTATAAGACAAAAAAATAAATCCCAGATTCGATTAAAAAATCCTGATTTTCGCGTATATGCTCTTAAAATAATAAGATTTCATATTTAACCTTAAAGGGCTTAATTTTCGCATATAAACCTCCTTGAAAGAAGACAAGATTAAATTTGAAAATCTAAATTATCGCATATATTCCGCTTTAGAGAATGAAATGCGCATTTAAAGCATAATTTTTATCATCTTTTGTAGTGTTTGGGATTTTCTATACTTTCATAAAGTTGAAGGGGTTATTTTGAGATTTCTATGATATCATTGAGTTTCATAGTTTATTTTGTGATGTTTTGTACTTTTACCAATTTTCTACAATTGTTTCAAATTTAATGCATTTTGTATTATTTTTTTTACTTTCGAGGGTTTTTTAAATTTTTTGAACTTTCAAAGGAGGTTTTTCTACAGTTTACATATTTTTTAGGGAATTTTATGTTTTTTATTTAACGTAGAAAAATCAAATTACAGATTCCATTAGAAAATCCTGATTTTCACATACATGACTCTTAAAACAAATTTTCATATTTAACCTTAAACGGCTGAATTTTCGCATATGAACCTCTTTGGAAAAAGGGAATTTCCTAGAAAAAAGTTTTTGACATATATACCTCCTAAAAACTGAAATTGAAGACTCAATTTTAAAATCTTAATTATCGCATTTATACCTCGTTAGAGAAAGAAATGTATATTGAAAAGAGATTTTTTATGATTTTTTTGTATTTCGTGGATTTTTTTATACTTTCATGATGTTTAAGGGGTTTTTTTGAGATTTCTATGATTTCAAGGAGTTCCAGAGATTTTTCTATGATATTTTGTACTTTTATCAATTTTCTACAATTTTTGCAAATTTAATGAATTTTGAGTTATTTTCTGTACTTTAAAGGGTTTTTTAAAGTTTTTGAATTTTCAAGTCATTTTTTTAAATGGAATTTTATGGTTTTCCATACTTTCTAAAATTTTCTGTGATTTTTTGCCTCATTTAAAAATTTTAATTTACATGCATATACCTCTTACAGAAGTTCAAAGTTGCTTTGAAAACTGACTTAAAAAATGCAGATACTTATTTAACCTCATAACATAAAAAATTTGAAAGTGGTAAAGTATATTAAAAACTTAATTAATCAGATAAGATAAAAAAATTAAATCGTAGATTTGATTAAAAAATACTAATTTTCACCTATATGGTTCTTCAAATAATAAAATTTCATATTTAGCCTTGAAGGGCTTAATTTTCGCATGTAAACCTCTTTGAAAGAACAAAATTGCCTAGAAAAAAGTTTTTGACATATCTATCTCTTAAAAACTAAAATTCAATATTAAATTTCAAAATCTTAATTACCTCATATATACCACTTTAGAGATTGAAATGCATATGTAAAACATAATTTTTATTATCTTTTTGTAGTATTTGGGATTTCTTATACTTTCATAATGTTTAAGGTTTATGATATTTCTATGATTTTATGGAATTTCGGAGTTTGTTTTGTGATGATTTGTACTTTTACCGATTTTCTACAATTGTTTCAAATTTAATGCATTTTGTGTTTTTTTTTTACTTTCGAGGGTTTTGTTTTTAATTTTTTGAACTTTAAAAGGATGTTTTTCTATACTTTTATATATTTTTATAGAATTTTATGATTTTCCATTCTTTCTTAATTTTTTTGTGATTTTTTGCCTCATTCAAAAACTTTAATTTGCATGCCTATCCCACCTAAAAGAAAAATTCAAAGTTTCTTGGAAAACATAGTTAAAAAATAAAAATACATATTTAACCTCGTAACGTAAAAATTCAAAAGAACTAAAGTATTTTAAAAACTTATTTAATCTCATAACCTAGAAAAATCAAATTGCATATTCGATTAGAAAACCCTGATTTTCACATATATGGCTCTTAAAAAAATTTCATATTTAACCTTAAAGGGTAGAATTTTCTCATATACACCTCTTTGGAAAAAGGGAATTTCCTAGAAAAACATTTTCGACATATATACCTATTAAAAACTGAAATTACAGACTAAATTTTAAAATCTTAATTATCGCATATATACCCCTTTAGAGAAAGAAATGCATATTGAAAAGAGATTTTTTATGATTTTTTTGTATTTCAAGGATTTTTTATACTTTCATGTTATTTAATAGGTTTGTTGAGCTTTCTATGATTTCATGGAGTTCTAGAAGTTTTTCTGTGATATTTTGTACTTCTACCGATTTTCTAAAATTTTTTTGCAAATTTAATGAAGTTTGGGTTATTTTCTGTACTTTCAAAGGTTTTCTAAAGTTTTTGAACTTTCAAGTCAAGTTTATTATATTTTTTTAAAAGAAATTTTATGGTTTTCTATACTTTCTAAAATTTTTTGTGATTTTTTGCCTCATTTAAAAATTTTAATTTACATACGTATACCTCTTAAAAAAATTCAAAGTTGCTTTGAAAACTGACTTAAAAAAGGAAGATACTTATCAAACCTCATAACGTAAAAAATTTGAAAGAAGTAAAGTATTTAAAAAACTTAATTAATCTCATAAGATAAAAAAATTAAATCCCAGATTCGATTAAAAAATCTAAATTTTCACGTATATGACTCTTAAAATAATAAGATTTCATATTTAACCTTAAAGGGCTTAATTTTTGCATATAAACCTCCTTGAAAGAAGAAAATTGTCTAGAAAAATTTTTTTGACATATATATATCTTAAAAACTGAAATTAAAGATTAAATTTGAAAATCTTAATTATCGCATATATTCCCCTTTAGAGAATGAAATGCGCATTTAAAACATAATTTTTATCATCTTTCTTTAGTGTTTGGGATTTTTTATACTTTCATAAAGTTGAAGGGGTTATTTTGAGATTTCTATGATTTCATGGAGTTTCAAAGTTTGTTTTGTGATGTTTTATACTTTTACCGATTTTCTACGATTGTTTCAAAGTTAATGTATTTTCTGTTATTTTTTTTACTTTCGAGGGTTTTTTTTAATTTTTTGAACTTTAAAGGAGGTTTTTCTACAGTTTTTTTATATTTTTAGGGAATTTTATGATTTGCTATTCTTTCATAATTCTTTTGTGATTTTTTCCCTCATTAAAAAAGTTAAATTTACTTGCATATGCCACCTAAAGGAAAAATTCAAAGTTGTTTGTAAAACTTACTTAAAACATAAAAATACATATTTAACCTCGTAATGTAAAAAATTATGAAGAACTAAAGTATTTTGAAAACTTATTTAATCTCATAACCTAGAAAATTCTAATTGCATATTCGATTAGAAAATCTTGAATTTCACATATATGGCTCTTAAAAAAAATTTCATATTTAACCTTAAAGGGCTGAATTTTCGCATATAAATCTCTTTGGAAAAAGGGAATTTCCTAAAAAAAATTTTCTGACATATATACCTCTTGAAAACTGAAATTGAAAACTCAATTTTAAAATCTTAATTATCAAATATGTACTCCTTTAGAGAAAGAAATGCATATTCAAAAGAGATTTTTTATGATTTTTTTTTATTTTGTAGATTGTTTATACTTTCCTGATGTTTAAAGGGTTTTTTGAGATTTCTATGATTTAATGGAGTTCCAGAGATTTTTCTATGATATTTTGTACTTTTACCGATTTTCTATCATTTTTGAAAATTTAATGAATTTTGTGTCATTTTCTATGCTTTCAAGGCTTTTTTAAAGTTTCTGAATTTTCAAGTCATGTTTCTTTATATTTTTTTTAGGGAATTTTGTGTTTTTCCATACTTTCTAAAATTTTCTATGATTTTTTACCTCATTGAAAAATTTTAATTTAAATGTGTATACCTCTTAAAAAAATGCAGATACTTATTTAACCTCGTATCGTAAAAAATTTGAAAGCAGAAAAGTATATAAAAAACATAATTAATCTCATAAGATAAAAAACTTAAATCGCATGTTCGATTAATTTTAAAAATTTTAATTTTCGCATGTAAACCTCTTTGAAAGAAGAAAATTGCCTAGAAAAAAGTTTTTGACATATATATCTCTTAAAAACTAAAATTGAAGATTAAATTTGAAAATCTAAATATCGCATATATACCACTTTACAGATTGAAATGCATATTTAAAACATAATTTTTATCATCTTTTTGTAGTATCTGGGATTTTTTTTATACTTTCATAAAGTTTAAGGGGTTTTTTGAGATTTCTTTGATTTTGTAGAGTTTCAGAGTTTGTTTTGTAATGTTTTGTATTTTTACAGATTTTCTATAATTTTTTCAAATTTAATGTATTTTGTATTTTTTTTCCTTCGAGGGTTTTGTTTTTAATTTTTTGAACTCTCAATGGAGGTTTTTCTATACTTTTTTATATTTTCAGGGAATATTTTGATTTGTTTGCCTCATTCAAAAAATTTAATCTACTTGCATATTCCACCTAAGAAAAAAAAATTCAAAGTTGCTTGGAAAACATACTTAAAAACAAAAATACATATTTAACCTCGTAACGTAAAATATTCCAAAGAACTAAAGTATTTTAAAAACTTACTTAACCTCATAACCTAGAAAAATCAAATTGCATGTTGGATTAGAAAACCCTGATTTTCACATATATGGCTCTTAAAAAAAATTTTCATATTTAACCTTAAAGGGCCGAATTTTCGCATATAAACCTCTTTGGAAAAAGGGAATTTCCTAGAAAAAAGTTTGACACATATACCTCTTCAAAATTAAAATTGGAGACTCAATTCTAAAATCTTAATTATTGCATATATGCCCCTTTAGAGAAAGAAATGCATATTGAAAAGAGATTTTTTATGATTTTTTTGTATTTCGTGGATTTTTTATACTTTCATGATATTTAAGGGTTTTTTTTTTGAGATTTCTATGATTTCATGGAGTTCCAGACGTTTTTCTGTGATATTTTATACTTTTACCGATTTTCTAAATTTTTTTTGCAAATTTAATGAAGTTTGGGTTATTTTTTGTACTTTCAAGGGTTTTCTAAAGTTTTTGAACTTTCAAGTCAAGTTTTTTATATTTTTTTTACGGAATTTTATGGTTTTCTATACTTTCTAAAATTTTTTGTGATTTTTTGCCTCATTTAAAAATTTTAATTTACATGTGTATACCTCTTAAAAAAAATTCAAAGTTGCATTGAAAACTAACTTAAAAAAGGAAGATACTTATCTAACCTCATAACGTAAAAAATTTAAAAGAAGTAAAGTATTTTAAAAACTTAATTAATCTCGTAAGATAAAAAAAATAAATCCTAGAATTGATTAAAAAACCTAAATTTTCACGTATATGGCTCATAAAAAAAACTTTCATATTTGACCTTAAAGGGCTGAATTTTTGCATATAAACCTCTTTGGAAAAATGAAATTTTCGAGAAATTTTTTTTTGACATATATGCCTCTTGAAAACTAAAATTGAAGACTCAATTTTAAAATCTTAATTATCATATATATACCCCTTTAGAGAAAGAAATTCATATTGAAAAGAGATTTTTTATGATTTTTTGTATTTTATGGATTTTTTATACTTTCATGATGTTTAAGGGGGTTTTTGAGATTTCTATGATTTCATGGAGTTCCAAAGGTTTTTCTCTTATATTTTGTACTTTTACAAATTTTCTACAATATTTGCGAATTTAATGAATTTTGTGTTATTTTCTGTACTTTTGAGGGTTTTTTTAAAGTTTTTGAACTTTCAAGTTATATTTTTTTATATTTTCTTAGGGAATTTTGTGGTTTTCCATACTTTCGAAAATTTTTTGTGATTTTTTACCTCATTTAAAAATTTTAATTTAAATGCGTATACCTCTTAAAAAAAAATTCAAAGTTGCGTTGAAAACTGACTAAAAAGATGCATATACTTATTTAACCTCGTAATGTAAAAAATTTGAAAGAAGAGAAGTATTTTAAAACTTAATTAATCTCATAAGATAAAAAAAAAAGAAATCGCAGATTTGATTAAAAAATCTGGATTTTCACGTATATGGCTCTTGAAATAATAAAATTTGATATTTAGCCTTAAGGGGCATAATTTTCGCATGTAAACCCCTTTGAAAAAAGAAAATTGCCTAGAAAAAGTTTTTGACACATATATCTCTTAAAAACTAAAATTCAAGATTAAATTTGAAAATCTTAATTATCGCATATATACCACTTTACAGATTAAAATGCATATTTAAAACATAATTTTTATCAAATTTTTGTAGTATCTGGGATTTTGTATACTTTCATAAAGGTTAAGGGGGTTTTCTGAGATTTCTATGATTTTGTGGAGTTTTAGCATTTGTTTTGTGATGTTTTGTACGTTTACCGATTTTCTACAATTTTTCCAGATTTAATGTGTTTTGTATTATTTTTGGTTTTACTTTTGAGGGTTTTGTTTTTATTTTTTTGAACTTTCAAAGGAGATTTTTCTATACCTTTTTTATATTTTTATGGAATTTTGTGATTTTTTGCCTCATTAAAAAAATTTAATTTCCTTGCATATTCTACCTAAAAAGAAATTCAAAATTGCTTGGAAAACATAGTTAAAAAATAAAAATACATATTTAGCCTCGTAACGTAAAGTATTCCAAAGAACTAAAGTATTTTCAAAACTTATTTAACCTCATAACCTAGAAAAATCAGATTACAGATTCGAATAGAAAACCTTGATTTTCACAAATATTACTCTTAAAAAAAATTCATATTTAACGTTAGAGGGCTGAATTTTCGCATATAAAACTCTTTGGGAAAAGGAAATTTCCTAGAAAAACGTTTTTTATGATTTTTTTTGTATTTTGTGGATTTTTTATACTTTCATGATGTTTCAGGGGTTTTTTGAGATTTTTATGATTTCATGGAGTTCCAGATGATTTTCTATGATATTTTATACTTTTACCAATTTTCTATAATTTTTGTAAATTTAATGAATTTTGTATTATTTTCTGTACTTTCAAGGGTTTTTTAAAGTTTCTGAACTTTCACGTCATGTTTTTTTTATATTTTTCAGAGAATTTCATGGTTTTCCATACTTTCAAAAATTTTCTGTAATTTTTTGTCTCATTTCAAAATTTTAATTGAAATACGTATACCTCTTAGAAAACTTCAAAGTTACCTTGAAAACTGACTAAAGAAATGCAGCTTCTTATTTAACCTCATAACGTAAAAAATTTGAAAGAAGAAAAGTGTTTTAAAAACTTAAATAATCTTATAAGATAAAAAAATTAAATAACAGATTCGATTAAATCATCTGGATTTTCAAGTATTTGGCTCTTCAAATAATAAAATTTCATATTTAGCCTTAAGGGGCTTAATTTTCGCAAGTAAAGCTCTTTGAAAAAAGAAAATTGCCTAGAAAAAAGTTTTTGACATATATATCTCTTAAAAACTAAAATTGAAGATTAAATTTAAAAATCTAAATTATCGCATATATACCACTTGATAGATTGAAATGCATATTTAAAACATAATTTTTATCATCTTTTTGTAGCATCTGGGATTTTTTATACTTTCATAAAATTTAAGGGAGTTTTTTGAGATTTCTATGACTTTGTGGAGTTTCAGAGTTTGTTTTGTGATGTTTTGTACTTTTACCAATTTTCTGAAATTTTTCCAAATATAATGTATTTTGTATTTATTTTCACTTTCGAGGGTTTTATTTCTAATTTTTTGAACTTTCAAAGGAGGTTTTCCTATACTTTTTCATATTTTCAGGGAATTTTTTGATTTTTTACCTCATTCAAAAAATTTAATCTACTTGCATATCCCACCTAAAAAAAATTCAAATTTGCATGGAAAACTTATTTAAAAAATAAAAATACATATTTAACCTCGTAACGTAAAATATTCCAAAGAACTAAAGTATTTTAAAAACTTATTTAACCTCATAACCAAGAAAAATTAAATTACAGATTCGATTAGAAAACCCTGATTTTCACATATATGACTCTTAAAAAAATTTTCATATTTAACCTTATAGGCCTCAATTTTCACATAAAAACCTCTTTGGAAAAAGGGAATTTCCTAGAAAAATGTTTTTGACATATATACCTCTTAAAAACTGAAATTGAAGACTCAATTTTGAAATCTTAATAATCGCATATATACCCATTTAGAGAAAGAAATGGCTATTGAAAAGATTTTTTATGATTTTTTTGTATTTCGTGGATTATTTATACTTTCGTGATGTTTAAGGGGTTTATGAGATTTATATGATTTCATGGAGTTTCAGAGATTTTTCTGTGATATTTTGTGCTTTTACCGATTTTCTACATTTTTTGCAAATTTAATGAATTTTGTGTCATTTTCTATACTTTCAAGGGTTTTTTAAAGTTTCTGAACTTTCAAGTCATGTTTTTATATATTTTTTTAGGGAATTTTATGGTTTTCTATACTTTCTAAAATTTTCTATGATTTTTTGCCTCGTTTAAAAATTTTAATTTACATGCGTATACCTCTTACAAAATTTCAAAGTTGATTTGAAAACTGACTTAAAAAATGAAGATACGTATTTAACCTTGTAACATAAAACATTCGAAAGAAGTAAGGTATTTAAAGAACTTATTTAATCTCATAAGATAAAAAAATTAAATCGCAGATTCGATTAAAAAATCTTGATTTTCACATATATGGCTCTTAAAATAATAAAATTTCATATTTAAGCTTAAAGGGCTTAATTTTCGTATATAAACTTCCTTGGAAGAAGAAAATTGCATAGAAAAAAGTTTCTGATGTATATATATCTTAAAAACTGAAATTGAAGATTAAATTTGAAAATCTTAATTATCGCATATATACCCCTTTAAAGAATGAAATGTGCATTTGAAGAATAATTTTTATCATCTTTTTGTACTATCTGGGATTTTTTATACTTTCATAAAGCTTAAGGGGGTTTTTTGAGATTTTTATCATTTTGATGGACTTTCAGAGTTTGTTTTGTGATGTTTTGTTCTTTTACTGATTTTCTACAAGTTTTCCAAATTTAATGTATTTTGTATTTTTTTTTTACTTTTGAGGGTTTTTTTTAATTGTTTGAATTTTCAAAGGAGCTTTTTCTATAATTTTTTATATTTTTTAGAGAATTTTATGGTTTTCTATTCTTTCATAATTCTTTTGTGATTTTTTGCCTCACTGAAAAAATTTAATCTTCTTGCATATCCCACCTAAAAAAAAAAATTCAAAGTTGCTTTGAAAACTTAGTTAAAAAATAAAAAAACATATTTAACCTCGTAATGTAAAAAATTCCAAAGAACTAAAGTATTTTAAAAACTTATTCAACCTCATAACCTAGAAAAATCAAATTGCAGATTCGATTAGAAAACCCTGATTCTCAAATATATGGCTCTTAAAAAAATTTTCATATTTAAACTTTAATGGCTGAATTTTCACATATAAACCTCTTTGGAAAAAGTGTATTTCCTAGAAAAAAGCTTTTGACATATATGCCTCTTAAAAACTGAAATTGAATACTCAATTTTAAAATCTTAATTATCGCATATATACCCCTTTAGAGAAAGAAATGCATATGAAAAGAAATTTTTTATGCTTTCTGTATTTGGCGAATTTTTTATACTTTCAAGATGTTTAGGGTGTTTTTTGATATTTCTATAATTTCATGGAGTTCCAATGGTTTTTCTATGATATTTTGGAATTTTACCGATTTTCTATAATTTTTGCAAATTTTTTGAATTTTGTGTTATTTTCTGTACTTTCAAGGGTTTTTGAAAGTTTTTGAACTTTCAAGTCATTTTTTTTATATTTTTTTTAGGGAATTTTATGGTTTTCTATACTTTCTAAAATTTTCTGTGATTTTTTGCCTCATTTAGAAATTTTAATTTTCATGCGTATACCACTTAAAAAAAATTCAAATTTGATTTGAAAAATGACTGAAAAAATGAAGATACGTATTTAATATCGTAACGTAAAAAATTTGAAAGAAGTAAAGTATTTAAAGAACTTAATTAATCTTATAAGATAAAAAAAAATGAAATCGCAGATTCGATTAAAAAAATCCTGATTTTCACATATATGGCTCTTAAAATAAAAAAATTTCATATTTAACCTTAAATAGTTTAATTTTCGCATATAAACCTCCTTGAAAGAAGAAAATTGCCTACAAAAATTTTTTTAACTTATATATATCTTAAAACCTAAAATTGAAGATTAAATTTGAAAATCTTAATTATCGCATATATACCCCTCTAGAGAATGAAATGCGTATTTACAGAATAATTTTTATCATCTTTTTGTAGTATCTGGGATTTTTTATACTTTTATAAAGTTTAAAGTGGTTTTTTGAGATTTCTATGATTTTAATTGCCTTTCAAAGTTTGTTTTGTGATGTTTTGTTCTTTTACCGATTTTCTACAATTTTTCCAAATTTAATGTATTTTGTATTTTTTTTACTTTTGAGGGGTTTTTAAAATTTTTTGAACTTGCAAAGGAGATTTTTCTACAATTTTTTATATTTTTTTCAGAATTTTATGATTTTCTATTCTTTCATAATTCTTTTGTGATTTTTTTCCTCATTCAAAAAATTTAGTTTACTTGCATATCCCACCTAAAAAAAAAATTCAAAGTTTCTTTGAAAAGTTAGTTAAAAAATAAAAATACATATTTAACCTCATAACGTAAAAAATTCCAAAGAACTAAAGTATTTTCAAAACTTATTTAACCTCATAACCTAGAAAAATCAAATTGTAGATTCGATTAGAAAACCCTGATTTTGAAATATATGGCTCTTAAAAAAAATTTTCATATTTAACCTTGAACGGCTGAATTTTCGCATATAAACCTCTTTGGAAAAAGGGAATTTCCTTGAAAAATGTTTTTGCCATATATACCTCTTAAAAACTAAAATTGAAGACTCAATTTTAAAATCTTAATCATCGCATATATACCCCTTTAGTGAAAGAAATGCATATTGAAAATAGATTTTTTATGATTTTTTGTATTTCGTGGATTTTTTATACTTTCATGATGTTTAAGGGGTTTTTTGAGATTTGTATGATTTAATGGAGTTCTAGAGGTTTTTCTGTGATATTTTGTGCTTTTACCAATTTTCTATAATTTTTTTCAAATTTAATGAATTTTGTGTAATTTTCTGTACTTTCAAGGGTTTTTTAAAGTTCCTGAACTGCCAACTCATGTTTCTTGATATTTGTTTTAGGGAATTTTATAGTTTTCCATACTTTCTAAAATTTGCTTTGATTTTTTGCCTCATTTAAAAATTTTAATTTACATGCGTATACCTCTTAGAGAAATTCAAAGTTGCTTTGAAAACTGACTGAAAAAATTCGGATACTTATTTAACCTCGCAACGTAAAAAATTTGAAAGTAGTAAATTATTTTAAAAACTTAATTAATCTGATAAGATAAAAAACTTAAATTGCATATTCGATTAAAATATCCTAAATTTCATGTATATATCTCTTAAAAACTAAAATTGAAGATTAAATGTTAAAATCTAAATTATCGCATATATACCACTTTACATATTGAAATGCATATTTAAAACATAATTTTTATCATCTTTTTGTAGTATCTGAGATTTTTTATACTTTCATAAAGTTTAAGGGGGCTTTTTGAGATTTCTATGACTTTGTGGAGTTTCAGAGTTTGTTTTGTGATGTTTTGTACTTTTATCGATTTTCTATAATTTTTCAAATTTTAATGTATTTTGTATTATTTTTTTTACTTTCGAGGGTTTTGTTTTTAATTTTTTGAACTTTCAAAGGAGGTTCTCCTATACTTTTTTATATTTGCAGGGAATTTTGTGATTTTTTACCTCATTCAAAAAATTTAATCTACTTGCATATCCCACCTAAAAAAAATTCAAAGTTGCTTGGAAAACTTATTTAAAAAATAAAAATACATATTTAACCTCGTAACATAAAATATTCCAAAGAACTAAAGTATTTTAAAAACTTATTTAACCTCATAACCTAGAAAAATTGAATTGCAGATTCAATTAGAAAGCCCTGATTTTCACATATATGACTCTTAAAAAAAATTTTCATATTTAACCTTAAAGGGCTGAATTTTCGTATATATGCTTCTTTGGAAAAAGGAAATTTCCTAGAAAAAAGTTTTTGACAGATATTCCTCTTTAAAACTGAAATTGAAGACTCAATTTTGAAATCTTAATTATCGCATATATACCTCTTTAGAGAAAGAAATGCCTATTGAAAAGAGATTTTTTATGATTTTTTTGTATTTCATGAATTTTTGATACTTTCATGATGTTTAAGGGGTTTTTTGAGATTTCTATGATTTCATAGAGTTCCAGAGGTTTTTCTGTGTTATTTGATACTCTTACCAATTTTCTATAATTTTTGCAAATTTAATGAATTTTGTGTTATTTTCTGTACTTTCAAGTGTTTTTTTAAAGTTTCTGAACTTTCAAGTCATGTTTTTTTATATTTTTTTTATGGAATTTTATGGTTTTCCATATTTTCTAAAATTTTCTATGATTTTTTGTCTCATTTAAAAATTTTAATTTATATGCGTATACCTCTTAGAGAAATTCAAAGTTGCTTTAAAAACTGACGTAAAAAATGCAGATACTTATTTAACCTCGTAACATAAAAAATTCAAAAGTAGTAAAGTATTTTAAAAACTTAATTAATCTGATAAGATAAAAAAATTAAATCGCAGATTCGATTAAAAAATCTTGATTTTCACTTATATGGTTCTTCAAATAATAAAATTTCATATAGAGCCTTAAAGGGCTTAATTTTCGCATGTAAACCTCTTTGAAAGAACAAAATTGTCTAGAAAAAAGTTTTTGAGATATATATCTCTTAAAAACTAAAATTTAAGATTAAATTTCAAAATCTAAATTATCACATATATACCACTTTAGAGATTGAAATGCATATTTATAACATAATTTTGATTATCTTTTTGTTGTATTTGGGATTTCTTATACTTTCATAAAGTTTAAGGGGGGTTTTATGATATTTCTATGATTTTATGGAATTTCGGAGTTTGTTTTGTGATGTTTTGTACTTTTACCGATTTTCTACAATTGTTTCAAGTTTAATGTATTTTGTATTTTTCTTTTTTTACTTTTGAGGGTTTTGTTTTTAATTTTATGAACTTTCAAAGGATGTTTTTCTATATTTTTTTATATTTTTACAGAATTTTATGATTTTCTATTCTTTCATAATTTTTTTGTGATTTTTTGCTTCATTCAAAAAATATAATTTGCTTGTGTATCCTACCTAAAAGAAAATTTCAAAGTTGCTTGGAAAACATACTTAAAAAATAAAAATACATATTTAACCTCGTAATGTAAAAAATTCCAAAGAACTAAAGTTTTTTAAAAACTTATTTAACCTCATAACCTAGAAAAATCAAATTGCATTTTCGATTAGAAAACCCTGATTTTCACATATATGGCTCTTAAAAAACATTTCATATTTAACCTTAAAGGGCTGAATTTTGGCATATAAGCCTCTTTGGAAAAAGGGAATTTCCTAGAAAAATGTTTTTGACATATGTACCTCTTATAAACTGAAATTGAAGACTCAATTTTAAAATCTTAATTATCGCATATATACCGCTTTAGAGAAAGAAATGCATATTGAAAAGATATTTTTTATGATTCTTTTGTATTTCATGGATTTTTTATACTTTCATGATGTTTAAGGGGTTTTTTCAGATTTCTATGATTTCATGGAGTTTCAAAGGTTTTTTGTGATATTTTGTACTTTTACTGATTTTCTAAATTTTTTGCAAATTTAATGAATTTTGTGTTATTTTCTGTACTTTCAAGGGTTTTCTAAAGTTTTTGAACTTTCAAGTCAAGTTTTTTATTTTTTTTGGGGGAATTTTATGGTTTTCTATACTTTCTAAAATTTTCTGTGATTTTTTGCCTCATTTAAAAATTTTAATTTACATGCGTATACCTCTTAAAAAAATTCAAAGTTGCTTTGAAAACTAACTTAAAAAAGGAAGATACTTATCTAACCTTGTAACGTAACAAATTTGAAAAAAGTAAAGTATTTAAAAAACTTAATTAATCTCATAATATAAAAAAATTAAATCCTAGATTCGATTAAAAAATCCTGATTTTCACGTATATGGCTCTTAAAATAATTAGATTTCATATTTAACCTTAAAGGACTTAATTTTCGCATATAAACCTCCTTGAAAGAAGAAAATTGCCTAGAAAAAAGTTCTTGACATATATATATATCATAAAAAATGAAATTGAAGATTAAATTTGAAAATCGTTATTATCGCTTATATTCCCCTTTAGAGAATGAAATGCATATTTAAAGCATAATTTTTATCATCTTTTTGTAGTATCTGGGATTTTTTATACTTTCATAAAGTTGAAGGGGTTATTTTGAAATTTCTATGATTTCATGGAGTTTCAGAGTTTGTTTTGTGATGTTTTGTACTTTTACCAATTTTCTATAATTGTTTCAAATTTAATGTATTTTGTATTATTTTTTTTACTTTCGAGGGTTTTTTTTTTATTTTTTGAACTTTCAAAGGAGGTTTTTCCACAGTTTTTTTATATTTTTAGAAAATTATATGATTTTCAATTCTTTCATAATTCTTTTGTGATTTTTTGCCTCATTCAAAAAATTTAATTTACTTGCATATCCCACCTAAATAAAAAATTCAAAGTTGCTTGGAAAACTTACTTTAAAAATAAAAATACATATTTAACCTCGTAACGTAAAAAATTCTAAAGAACTAAAGTATTTTCAAAACTTATTTAACCTCATAACCTAGAAAAATCTAATTGCAGATTCGATTAGAAAATCCTGAATTTCACATATATGGCTCTTAAAAAAAATTCATAGTTAACCTTAAAGGGCTGAATTTTCGCATATAAACCTCTTTGGAAAAAGGGAATTTCCTAGAAAATTTTTTTTGACATATATGCCTCTTAAAAACTGAAATTGAAGACTCAATTTTAAAATCTTAATTATCGCATATATACCCCTTTAGTGAAAGAAATGCATATTGAAAAGAGATTTTTTATGATTTTTTTGTATTTTGTGGATTTTTTATACTTTCATGATGTTTAAGGGGTTTTTTGAGATTTCTATGATTTCATGAAGTTCCAAAGGTTTTTCTATGATATTTTGTACTTTTACCAAATTTCTATAATTTTTGAAAATTTAATGAATTTTGTGTTATTTCCATGCCTTTCAAGGGTTTTTAAAGTTTTTGAACTTTCAAGTCATATTTTTATATGTTTTTTGGGGAATTTTGTGGCTTTCCATACTTTCTAAAATTTCTATGATTTTTTACTTTGTTTAAAAATTTTAATTTAAATGCGTATCCATCTTTAAAAAAATTCAAAGTTGCTTTGAAAACTGACTAAAAAAATGCAGATACTTATTTAACCTTGTAATGTAAAAAATTTGAAAGGAGAAAAGAATTTTATAAACTTAATTAATCTCATAAGATAAAAAATTTAAATCACATATTCGATTGAAAAATCTGGATTTTGACATATTTGACTCTGAAAATAATAAAATTTCATATTTAGCCTTAAGGGGCTTAATTTTTGTATGTAAACCTCTTTGAAAGAAGAAAATTGCCTAGAAAAAAGTTTTTGACATATATATCTCTTAAAAACTAAAATTGAAGATTAAATTTCAAAATCTAAATTATCGCACATATACCGCTTTACAAATTGAAATGCATATTTAAAACATAATTTTTAACATCTTTTTATAGTATATGGGATTTTTTTATACTTTCATAAAGTTTAAGGAGGGTTTTTTGAGATTTCTAGGATTTTGTGGAGTTTCAGAGTTTGTTTTGTGATGTTTTGTACTTTTACCAATTTTCTACAATTTTTACAAATTTAATGTATATTTTATTTTTTTACCTTCGAGGGTTTTGTTTTTAATTTTTTGAACATTCAAAGGAGGTTTTTCTATATTTTTTTATATTTTCAGGGAATTTTGTGATGTTTTGACTCATTTGAAAATTTAATCTACTTGCATATCCCACCTAAAATAAAATTCAATGTTGCTTGAAAAACTTATTTAAAAAATAAAAATAAAAATTTAACCTCATAACGTAAAATATTCCAAAGAACTAAATTATTTTAAAAACTTATTTAACCACATAACCAAGAAAAATCAAATTGCAGATTTAATTAGAAAATCCTAATTTTCACATATATGACTCTTAAAAAAAAATTTCATATTTAACCTTAAAGGGCTGAATTTTTGCATAAACCTCTTTGGAAAAAGGAAATTTCCTAGAAAAAAGTTTTCGACACATATACCTCTTAAAAACTAAAATTGAAGACTCAATTTTAAAATCTTAATTATCGCATATATACCCCATTAGAGAAAGAAATGCATATTGAAAAGAGATTTTTTATGATTTTTTTGTATTTCATGGATTTTTTATACTATCATGATGTTTAAGGGGTTTTTTGATATTTCTCTAATTTCATGGGGTTCCAGAGGTTTTTCTGTGATATTTTGTACTTTTACCAAATTTCTATAATTTTTGCAAATTTAAGAATTTTGTGTTATTTTCTGTACTTTCAAGTGTTTTTTAAAGTTTCTGAACTTTCAAGCCATGTTTTTTTATATTTTTTTTATGGAATTTTATGGTTTTCCATACTTTCCAAAATTTTCTGTGATTTTTTACCTCGTTTAAAAATTTTAATTTACATGCATATACCTCTTAGAGAAATTCTTTGAAAACTGACTTAAAAAATGTAGATACTTATTTAACCTCGTAATGTAAAAAATTCAAAAGTAGTAAAGTATTTAAAACCTTAATTAATCTGATAATATAAAGAAATTAAATTGCAGATTCGATTAAAAAATTCTGATTTTCACGTATATGGTTCTTCAAATAATAAAATTTCATATTATCGCATGTAAACCTCTTTGAAAGAACAAAATAGTCGAGAAAAAGGTTTTTGACATACATATCACTTAAAAACTAAAATCCAAGATTAAATTTCAAAATCTTAATTATCACATATATACCACTTTAGAGATTGAAATGTATATTTAAAACATAATTTTTAGTATCTTTTCGTAGTATTTGGGAGTTCTGATACTTTCATAATGTTTAAGGTTTATGATATTTCTATGATTTTATGGAATTTCGGAGTTTTTTTTGTAATGATTTGTACTTTTACCAATTTTCTACATTGTTTCAAATTTAATACATTTTGTGTTTTTTTTTTTACTTTCGAGGGTTTTGTTTTTAATTTTATGAACTTTCAAAGGATGTTTTTCTATACTTTTATATATTTTTACAGAATTTTATGATTTTCCATTCTTTCATAATTTTTTTGTGATTTTTTGCCTCATTCAAAAAATTTAATTTGCTTGCATATCCCACCTAAAAGAAAAATTCAAAGTTGCTTGGAAAACATACCTAAAAAAAAAAATACATATTTAACCTCATAACGTAAAATATTCCAAAGAACTAAAGTATTTTAAAAACTTATTTAGCTGCATAACCTAGAAAAATCAAATTGCATATTCGATTAGAAAACCTTGATTTTCACATATATGGCTCTTAAAAAAAAATTTCATATATAACCTTAAAGGGCTGAATTTTCGCATATAAAACTCTTTGGGAAAAGGGAATTTCCTAGAAAAAAGTTTTTGACATATATACCTCTTAAAAATAGAAATTGAAGACTCAATTTTAAATCTTAATTGTCGCATATATACCCCTTTAGAGAAAGAAATGCATATTGAAAAGAGATTTTTTATGATTTTTTTGTATTTCGTGGATTTTTTATACTTTCATGATGTTTAAGGGGTTTTTTGAGATTTCTATGATTTCATGGAGTTCCAAAGGTTTTTCTGTGATATTTTGTACTTTTACCGATTTTCTAAAATTTTAGTAAATTTAACTAATTTTTTGTTATTTTCTGTACTTTCAAGGGTTTTCTAAAGTTTATGGACTTTCAAGTCAAGTTTTTTAATAATTTTTTAGGTAATTTCATGGTTTTCCATACTTTCTAAAATTTTTCGTGATTTTTTGCCTCATTTAAAAATTTTAATTTACATGCGTATACCCCTTAGAAAAATTCAAAGTTGCTTTGAAAACTGACTTTAAAAATGTAGATACTTATTTAACCTTGTAACGTCAAAAATTTGAAAGAATTAAAGTATTTCAAAAAGTTAATTAGTCTCATAAGGTAAAAAAATTAAATCGCAGATTCGATTAAAAAATCTTGATTTTCACGTATCTGGCTCTTCAAATAATAAAATTTCATATTAAGCCTTAGGGGCTTAATTCTCCCATGTAAACCTCTTTGAAAGAAGAAAATCACCTAGAAAAAAGCTTTTGACATATAAATCTCTTAAAAACAGAAATTAAATATTAAATTTGAAAATCTTAATTATCGCATATATACCACTTTAGGGATTGAAATGCATACTTAAAACATAGTTTTTATCATCTTTTTGTAGTATTTGGGATTTCTTATACTTTCACAAAGTTTATGGGGCGTTTTCTGATATTTCTATGATTTTATGAAATTTCAGAGTTTATTTAGTGATGTTTTGTACTTTTACAGATTTTCTACAATTGTTTCAAATTTGATGTACTTTGTATTTTTTTTTTTTTACTTTCGAGGGTTTTGTTTTTAATTTTTTGAACTTTCAAAGGAGTTTTATCTATACTTTTATATATTTTTACCGAAATTTATGATTTTCTATTCTTTCTTAATTTTTTTGTGATTTTTTGCCTCATTCAAAAAATTTAATTTACTTGCATATCCCACCTAAAAAATAATTCAAAGTTTCTTGGAAAACATACTTAAAAAATAAAAATACATATTTAACCTCGTAACATAAAAAATTCCAAAGAACTAAAGTATTTCAAAAACTTATTTAACCTCATAACCTAGAAAAATCAAATTGCATATTCGATTAGAAAACCCTGATTTTCAGATATATGTCTCTTAAAAAAAAATTTCATATTTAACCTTGAAGGGCTGAATTTTCGCATATAAACCTCTTTGGGAAAAGGGAATTTCCTAGAAAAAAGATTTTGACATATATACCACTTAAAAACTGAAATTGAAGACTTAATTTTAAAATCTTAATTATCGCATATATACACCTTTAGAGAAAGAAATGCATATTGAAAAGAGATTTTTTATGATTTTTTTGTATTTTGTGGATTTTTTATACTTTCATGATGTTTGAGGGGTTTTTTGAGATTTCTATGATTTCATGGAGTTCCAGATGGTTTTCTTTGATATTTTGTACTTTTATCGATTTTCTATCATTTTTGCAAATTTAATGAATTTTGTGCTATTTTCTTTACTTTCAAGGGTTTTTTAAATTTTCTGAACTTTCAAGTCATGTTTATTAATATTTTTTAAGATAATTTTATGGCTTTTCATACTTTCTAAACTTTTTTGTGATTTTCTACCTCATTTAAAAATTTTAATTTACATGCGTATACCTCTTAGAAAAATTGAAAGTTGCTTTGAAAACTGACTAAAGAAATGTAGATACTTATTTAACCTCGTAACAACAAAAATTCAAAAGAAGTAAAGTATTTAAAAAACTTAATTAGTCTCATAAGATAAAAAAATTAAATCGCAGATTCGATTAAAAAATCTTGATTTTCACGTATCTGGCTCTTCAAATAATAAAATTTCATATTAAGCCTTAGGGGCTTAATTCTCACATGTAAACCTCTTTGAAAGAAGAAAATCACCTAGAAAAAAGCTTTTGACATATAAATCTCTTAAAAACTGAAATTAAATATTAAATTTGAAAATCTTAATTATCGCATATATACCACTTTAGGGATTGAAATGCATACTTAAAACATAATTTTTATCATCCTTTTGTAGTATTTGGGATTTCTTATACTTTCATAAAGTATATGGGGCGTTTTCTAATATTTCTATGATTTTACGAAATTTCAGTGTTTATTTAGTGATGTTTTGTACTTTTACTGATTTTCTACAATTGTTTCAAATTTAATGTACTTTGTATTTTTTTTTTTACTTTCGAGGGTTTTGTTTTTAATTTTTTGAACTTTCAAAGGAGTTTTATCTATACTTTTATATATTTTTACCGAAATTTATGATTTTCTATTCTTTCTTAATTTTTTTGTGATTTTTTGCCTCATTCAAAAAATTTAATTTACTTGCATATCCCACCTAAAAAATAATTCAAAGTTTCTTGGAAAACATACTTAAAAAATAAAAATACATATTTAACCTCGTAACATAAAAAATTCCAAAGAACTAAAGTATTTCAAAAACTTATTTAACCTCATAACCTAGAAAAATCAAATTACAGATTCGATTAGAAAACCCTGATTTGCAAATATATGGCTCTTAAAAAAAATTTCATATTTAACCTTAAAGGGCTGAATTTTCGCATATAAACCTCTTTGGGAAAAGGGAATTTCCTAGAAAAAAGTTTTTGACATATATACCTCTTAAAAAATGAAATTGAAGACTCAATTTTAAAATCTTAATTATTGCATATATACAACTTTAGAGAAAGAAATGCATATTGAAAAGAGATTTTTTATGATTTTTTTGTATTTTGTGGATTTTTCTTATACTTTCATGATGTTTAAGGTGTTTTTTGATATTTCTATGATTTCATGGAGTTCTAGATGATTTTCTGTGATATTTTGTACTTTTACCGATTTTCTATAATTTTTGCAAATTTAATAAATTTTGTGTTATTTTCTGTACTTTCAAGGGTTTTTTAAAGTTTCTGAACTTTCAAGTCATGTTTCTTTATATTTTTTTTAGACAATTTCATGGTTTTCCATACTTTCTAAAATTTTTGGTGATTTTTTGCCTCATTTAAAAATTTTAATTTACATGCGTATACCCCTTAGAAAAATTCAAAGTTGCTTTGAAAACTGACTTTAAAAATGTAGATACTTATTTAACCTTGTAACGTCAAAAATTTGAAAGAATTAAAGTATTTCAAAAAGTTAATTAGCCTCATAAGGTAAAAAAATTAAATCGCAGATTCGATTAAAAAATCTTGATTTTCACGTATCTGGCTCTTCAAATAATAAAATTTCATATTAAGCCTTAGGGGCTTAATTCTCCCATGTAAACCTCTTTGAAAGAAGAAAATCACCTAGAAAAAAGCTTTTGACATATAAATCTCTTAAAAACTGAAATTAAATATTAAATTTGAAAATCTTAATTATCGCATATATACCACTTTAGAGATTGAAATGCATATTTAAAACATATTTTTTATCACCTTTTTGTAGTATCTGGGATTTTTAATACTTTCATAAAATTTAAGCATGTTTTTTGTGATTTCTATGATTTTTTGGAGTTTCAGAGTTTATTTTGTGATATTTTGTACTTTTACCGATTTTCTACAATTTTTTCAAATTTAATGTAATTTGTATTTTTTTTACTTTCGAGGGTTTTGTTTTTAACTTTTTGAACTTTCAAAGGAGGTTTTTCTATACCTTTTTATATTTTTAGGGAATTTATTGATTTTTTGCCTCATTCAAAAAATTTAATTTACTTGCATTTTTCACCTAAAAAAAATTCAAAGTTGCTTGGAAAACTTACTTAGAAAATAAATACATATTTAACCTCGTAACGTAAAAAATTCCAAAGAACTAAAGTATTTTAAAAATTTATTTAACCTCATAACTTAGAAAAATGAAATTGTAGAGTCGATTGGAAAACCCTGATTTTCACATATATGGCTCTTAAAAAAATTTCATATTTAACCTTAAAGGGCTGAATTTTCGCATATAAACCTCTTTGGAAAAAGGAAATTTTTGAGAAAAAAGTTTTTGACATATATACCTCTTAAAAATTGAAATTAAAGACTCAATTTTAAAATCTTAATTATCGCATATATACCCCTTTAGAGAAAGAAATGCATATTGAAAAGAGAATTTTTTTTATTTTTCTGTATTTCGTGGATTTTTTATACTTTCATGATGTTTAAGGGGTTTTTTGAGATTTCTATGGTTTCATGGAGTTTCGGAGATTTTTTTGTGATATTTTGTACTTTTATTGATTTTCTAAAAATTTTGCCAAGTTAATGAATTTTGTGTTATTTTCTGTACTTTCAAGGGTTTTTTAAAGTTTCTGAACTTTCAAGTCATGTTTTTAAATATTTTTTAAGGGAATTTTATGGTTTT
Organism: Trichopus zeylanicus subsp. travancoricus; assembly: GCA_005019695.1. NCBI lineage: Eukaryota > Viridiplantae > Streptophyta > Magnoliopsida > Dioscoreales > Dioscoreaceae > Trichopus > Trichopus zeylanicus. Next base: position 56,300 of record RXID01015198.1, read on the forward strand.
CTATACTTTCTAAAATTTTCTGTGATTTTTTGCCTCGTTTAATAATTTTAATTTGCATGCGTATACCTCTTAAAAAAAATTTGAAAGTTGCTTTGAAAACTGACTTGAAAAATACAGATACTTATTTAACATCGTAATGTAAAAAATTCAAAAGAAGTAAAAGTATTTGGAGAACTTAATTAATCTCATAAGATAAAAAGATTAAATCACAGATTCGATTAAAAAATCCTGATTTTCACATATATGACTCTTAAAGTAATAAAATTTCATATTTAACCTTAAGGGGCCTAATTTTCGCATATAAACATCCTTGAAAGAAGAAAATTGCCTAGAAAAAAGTTTTTGAGGTATATATATCTTAAAAACTGAAATTGAAGATTAAATTTGAAAATCTTAATTATCACATATATACCCCTTTAGAGAATGAAATGTGTATTTAAAGCATAATTTTTATCATATTTTTGTAGTATCTGTGATTTCTTATACTTTCTTAAAGTTTAATGGGGGGTCTTTTGATATTTTTATGATTTTATAGAATTTTAGAGTTCATTTTGTGATGTTTTGTACTTTTACTGATTTTCAACAATTGTTTCAAATTTAATGTATTTTGTATAATTTTTTTTTTAGTTTCGAGGGTTTTGTTTTTAAATTTTTGAACTTTCAATGGATGTTTTTCTATACTTTTATATATTTTTACGGAATTTTTTTTATTTTCTATTCTTTCATAATTTTTTTGTGATTTTTTGCCTCATTCAAAAAATTTAATTTACTTGCATATCCCACCTAAAAAAAATTCAAAGTTTCTTGGAAAACGTACTTAAAAAATAAAAATACATATTTAACCTCGTAACGAAAAAAATTTCAAAGAACTAAAGTATTTTAAAAACTTATTTAACTTCATAACCTAGAAAAATCAAATTGCAGATTCGATTAGAAAACCCTAATTTTCACATATATGGCTCTTAAAAAAATTTTCATATTTAACCTTAAAGGGCTGAATTTTGGCATATAAACCTCTTTGGAAAAGGAAATTTCCAAGAAAAAAGTTTTTGACATATATACTCTTAAAAAATGAAATCGAAGACTCAATTTAAAATCTTAATTATCACATATATACCCCTTTAGAGAAAGAAATGCATATTGAAAGGAGATTTTTTTATGATTTTTTTGTATTTCGTGGATTTTTTATACTTTCATGATGTTTTAGGGGTTTTTTTCAAGATTTCTATGATTTCAAGGAGTTCCAGAGGTTTTTCTATGATAATTTGTACTTTTACCGATTTTCTACAATTTTTGCAAATTTAATTAATTTTGTGTTATTTTCTGTACTTTCAAGGGTTTTTTTAAAGTTTCTCTGAACTTTCAAGTCATTTTTTTTCTTTTTTTTAAAAGAATTTTATGGTTTTCTACATTTTCTAAAATTTTCTATGATTTTTTGCCTCGTTTAAAAATTTTAATTTACATGTGTATGCCTCTTAAAAAAAATTCAAAGTTGCTTTGAAAACTGACTTAAAAAATGAAGATACTTATTTAACCTCCTAACGTAAAAAATCTGACAGAAGTAAAGTATTTAAAAAACTTAATTAATCTCATAAGATAAAAAATTGAATGGTACATTCGATTAAAAAATCCTGATTTTTACGTATATGGCTCTTAAAATAATAAAATTTCATATTTAATTTTAAGGGGCTTAATTTTCGCATATAGACCTCCTTGAAAGAAGAAACTTTCCTAGGAAAAAGTTTTTGATATATATATATATCTTAAAAACTAAAACTGAATATTAAATTTAAAAATCTTAATTATCGCATATATTCCCCTTTAGAAAATGAAATGCGTATTTAAAACATAATTTTTATCATCTTTTTGTAGTATGTGGGATTTTTTCTACTTTCATAAAGTTGAAGGGGTTATTTTGAGATCTCTATAATTTTATGGAATTTCAGAGTTTGTTTAGTGATGTTTTGTACTTTTATCGATTTTCTATAATTTTTTCAAATTTAATGTACATTGTATTATTTTTTTTCACTTTTGAGGGTTTTTTTAAATTTTTTGAACTTTCAAAGGAGGTTTTTCTATAGTTTTTTATATTTTTAGGAAATTTTATGATTTTCTATTCTTTCATAATTCTTTTGTGATTTTTTTGCCTCATTCAAAAAATTTAATTTATTTGCATAAAGAATAAAAATACATATTTAATCTCATAACGTAAAAAATTCCAAAGAACTAAAGTATTCCCAAAACTTATTTAATCTCATAACATAGAAAAATCTAATTGCATATCCGATTAGAAAATCCTGAATTTCACATAGATGGCTCTTAAAAACAAATTTCATATTTAACCTTAAAAGGCTGAATTTTCGCATGTAAACCTCTTTGGAAAAGGGAATTTCCTAGAAAAATTTTTTGGACATATATTCCTCTTAAAAACTGAAATTAAACACTCAATTTTAAAATCTTAATTATCACATATATACCCCTTTAGAGAAAGAAATGCATATTGAAAGGAGATTTTTTATGATTTTTTTTATTTCGTGAATTTTTTATACTTTCATGATGTTTAAGGGGTTTTTCGAGATTTCTATGATTTCATGGAGTTTTAGAGGTTTTTCTGTGATATTTTATACTTTTACCGATTTTCTACATTTTTTGCAAATTTAATGAATTTTGTGTTATTTTCTGTACTTTCAAGGGTTTTTTAAAGATTTTGAACTTTCAAGTCATGTTTTTTCATATATTTTTTTAGGGAATTTTATGGTTTTCCTTAATTTCTAAAATTTTCTGTGATTTTTTACCTCGTTTAAAAATTTTAATTTACATGCGTATACCTCTCAAAAAAATTCAAAGTTGCTTTGAAAGCTGACTTAAAAAATGCAGATACGTATTTAACCTCATAACGTAAAAAATTCAAAAGAAGTAAAGTATTTTAAAAACTTAATTAATCTCATAAGATAAACAAATTAAATCACAAATTCGATTAAAAGATCTTATTTTCACTTATATGGCTCTTTAAATAATAAAATTTCATATTTAGCCTTAACGGGCTTAATTTTCGCATGTAAACCTCTTTGAAAGACGAAAATTGCCTAGAAAAAAGTTTTTCACACATATATCTCTTAAAAACTAAAATTGAAGATTAAATTTCAAAATCTTAATTATCGCATATATACCACTATAGAGATTGAAATGCACATTCAAAACATAATTTTTATCATCTTTTTATAGTATCTGGGATTTTTTATACTTTCATAAAGTTTAAGGGGGTTGTTTGAGATTTCTATAATTTATGGAGTTTCAGAGTTTGTTTTGTGATGTTTTGTACTTTTATGATTTTCTACAATTTTTCCAAATTTAATGTGTTTTGTATTATTTTTTTACCTTCGAGGGTTTTGTTTTTACTTTTTTGAACTTTCAAAGGAGGTTTTGCTATACTTTTTTATATTTAATGAAATTTTATGATTTTATATTCTTTCATAATTCTTTTGTGATTTTTTTGCCTCATTCAAAAAATTTAATTTACTTGCATATCCCACCTAAAAAAAATTCAAAGTTACTTGGAAAACTTACATAAAAAATAAAAATACATATTTAACCTCATAACGTAAAAAATTCCAAAGAACTAAAGTATTTCCAAAAGTTGTTTAACCTCATAACTTACAAAATCTAATTGCACATCCATTTAGAAAATCCTAAATTTCACATATATGGCTCTTAAAAAAAATTTCATATTTAACCTTAAACGGCTGAATTTTCGCATGTAACCCTCCTTGGAAAAAGGGAATTTCCTAGAAAATTTTTTTGGACATATATACCTCTCAATTATCGCTTATATAACCCTTTAGACAAAGAAATGCATATTGAAAAGAGATTTTTTATGATTTTTTTGTATTTCATGGATTTTTTATACTTTCATGATGTTTAAGGGGTTTTTTGAGATTTCTATGATTTCATGGAGTTCTAAAGGTTCTAAAGGTTCTATAATTTTTATCTTCTTTTTGTAGTATTTGGGATTTCTTATACTTTCATAAAGTTTAAGGGAGGGTTTTCTGATATTTCTATAGTTTTATGGAATTTCAAAGTTTGTTTTGTGATGTTTTGTACTTTTACCGATTTTCTACAATTGTTTCAAATTTAATGTATTTTGTATTCTTTTCTTTTTATTACTTTCGAGGGTTTTGTTTTTAATTTTTTGAACTTTCAAAGGAGGTTTATCTATACTTTTATATATTTTTTGGGAATTTTATGATTTTGTATTCTTTCATAATTTTTTTTTAATTTTTTGCCTCATTCAAAAAATTTAATTTACTTGCATATCCCACCTAAAAAAAAATTCAAAGTTGATTCGAAAACTTACTTAAAAAATAAAAATACATATTTAACCTCGTAAGGTAAAAAATTCCAAAGAACTAAAGTATTTTAAAAACTTATTTAACCTCATAACCTAGAAAACTCAAATTGCATATTCAATTATAAAACCCTGATTTTCAGATATATGGCTCTTAAAAAAAATTTCATGTTTAACCTTTAAGGGCTGAATTTAGGCATATAAACCTCTTTGGAAAAAGGGAATTTCCTAGAAAAATGCTTTTGACATATATACCTTTTAAAATTGAAATTGAAGAATTAATTTTAAAATCTTAATTATCGCATATATACCCCTTTAGCGAAAGAAATGCATATTGAAAACTGATTTTTTATGATTTTTTTGTATTTCATGGATTTTTTATTCTTTCATGATGTTTATGGGCTTTTTTGAGATTTCTATGATTTCATGGAGTTCCAGAGGTTTTTCTATGATATTTTGTGCTTTTACCAATTTTCTATCATTTTTACAAATTTAATGAATTTTGTGTTCTTTTCTGTACATTCAAGGGTTTTTTAAAGTTTCTAAACTTTCAAGTCATGGTTTTTTTATATTTTTAAGGGAATTTTATGGTTTTCCATACTTTCAAAATTTTTTGTGATTTTTTGCCTCCTTTAAAAATTTTAATTTACATGCGTATACCTCTTACAAAAATTCAAAGTTGCTTTGAAAACTGACTTAAAAAATGCAGATAGTTATTTAACCACGTAATGTAAAAAATTTGAAAGAAATTAATGTAAAAAATGCAGATAGTATTTTAAAAACATAATTAATCTCATAAGATAAAAAAATTAAATCACAGATTTGATTAAAAAATCCTGATTTTCACGTATATGGTTCTTCAAATAATAAAATTTCATATTTAGCCTTAACGGGCTTAATTTTCACATGTAAACCTCTTTGAAAGAAGAAAAATCCCTAGAAAAAAGTTTTTTATATTTTGAAAATTTTATGTGCTTTTTTGCCTCGTTTGAAAATTTTAATTTACATTTGTATACGTCTTCAAAAAATTCAATGTTGCTTTGAAAACTGACATAAAATATCAAAACTACATATTTAACCTCGTAACGTAAAAAATTCGAGAGAAGTATAGTAGTTTAAAAAACTTATTTAATCTCCTAAGATAAAAAAAATTAAATCACAGATTTGATTAAAAAATCCTGATTTTCACGTATATGGCTCTTAAGAAAAATAAATTTTCATATTTAACCTTCAAGGGCTTAATTTTCGCATATAAACCTCTTTGGAAGAAGAAAATTGCCTGAAAAAAAGTTTTTGACGACATATAAAAAATTTGACAAAAGTAAAGTATTTTAAAAACTTATTTAACCTCATAACCTAGAAAAAGCAAATTGCAGATTCGATTAGAAAATCGTGATTTTCACATATTTGGCTTTTAAAAAAAATAAATTTTCATATTTCATCTTAAAGGGCTGAATTTTCGCATATAAACCTCTTTGGAAGAAGAAACTTTCCGAGAAAAATGTTTTTGACATATATCCCTCTTAAAAATATTTTCGCATATTTTTTGTATTTCGTTGATTTTTTCTACTTTCATGACGTTTAAGGGGTTTTTTGAGATTTCTATGATTTTATGGAGTTTCAGAGGTTTTTTTTAAGTCTTAATTATCACATATATACCCCTAATGAGAAAGAAATGCATATTGAAAAGAAAATTTTTATGAATTTTTTGTATTTCGTGGATTTTTTATACTTTGAGGACGTTTAAGGGGTTTTTTGAGATTTTTATGATTTTATGGAGTTTCAGAGGCTTTTTTGCGATATTTTATACTTTTATCGATTTCATGTAATTTTTCCAAATTTGATGAATTTTGTGTTATTTTTTGTATTTTCAAGGGTTTTTCTTATGTTTCTGAACTTTCCAGTCATGTTTTTTATACATTTTTATATTTCTTGGAAAATTTATGGTTTTCTATATTTCCAAAATCTTTTGTGATTTTCTGCCTCGTTTGAAAATTTTAATTAACATTTGTATACCTCTTCAAAAAATTCAATGTTGCTTCGAAAACTGACTTAGAAAATGAAACTATATATTTAACCTCGTAACGTAAAAAATTCAAGAGAAGTACAGTAGTTTAAAAAACTTAATTAATCTCCTAAGATAAAAAAATTAATTCGCAGATTCGATTAGAAAATCCTGATTTTCACGTATATGGCTCTCAAAAAAATAAATTTTTATATTTAACCTTGAAGGGCTTAATTTTCGCATATAAACCTCTTTGAAAGAAGAAAAATATTTTTTGACTTATATATCCCTTAAAAATCGAAATTGCAGATTAAATTTGAAAAACTTAATTATCCCATATATACACCTTTGGAGAATGAAATGCATATTTAAAACATACTTTTTATCAACTTTTCATTGTTTCTGGGATTTTTTATACTTTCATAAAGTTTAAGGGATTTTTTGATATTTCTATGATTTTATGGAGTTTCAGATTTTTTTGTGATATTTTATACTTTTATCAATTTTCTATAATTTTTTCAGATTTAATTTTTTTGTATTCTTTTTCTTACTTTCGAGGGCTTTTTTTGAAATTTTTTGAACTGTCGAAGGAGGATTTTCTATACTTTTCTATATTTTTGGGGAATTTTATGATTTTCAATTCTTTCATATTTTTTTGTGATTTTTTGACTCATTGAAATAAATTTAATTTACTTGCATATGCCACTTTTAAAAAAATTCAAAGTTGCTTGGAAAACTTACTTAAAAAATAAAACTATATTGCAAATTCAATTAGAAAACCACGATTTTCACATATTTGGCCCTTAAAAAAATAAAATTTCATATTTCACCTTAAAGAGGCTGAATTTTCGCATATAAAGCTCTTTGGAAGAAGAAACTTTCCGAGAAAAATGTTTTTGACATATATCCCTCTTAAAACCCGAAATCGAAGTCTCAATTTCAAAGTCTTAATTATCGCATATATACCCCTCTAGAGAAAGAAATGCATATTGAAAAGAGAATTTTTATGAACTTTTTGTATTTCGTGGATTTTTTATACTTTGATGATGTTTAAGGCGTTTTTTGAGATTTCTATGATTTTATGGAGTTTCAGAGGTTTTTTTGCGATATTTTATACTTTTATCGATTTCCCGTAATTTTTCCAAATTTGATGAATTTTGTGTTATTTTTTGTATTTTCAAGGGTTTTTCTTATGTTTCTGAACTTTCAAGTCAAGTTTTTTATACATTTTTTATATTTTTAGCGAAATTTATGGTTTTCTATATTTCCAAAATTATTTTTTGTCTCGTTTGAAAATTGTAATTAACATTTGTATACCTCTTCAAAAAATTCAATGTTGTTTCGAAAACTGACTTAGAAAATGAAACTATATATTTAACCTTGTAACATAAAAAATTCGAGAGAAGTACAGTAGTTTAAAAAACTTAATTAAACTCATGAGATAAAAAAATTAAATCACTGATTCGATTAGAAAATCCTGATTTTCACGTATATGGCTCTCAAAAAAATAAATTTTTATATTTAACCTTGAAGGGCTTAATTTTCGCATATAAACCTCTTTGAAAGAAGAAAAATATTTTTTGACTTATATATCCCTTAAAAATCGAAATTGCAGATTAAATTTGAAAAACTTAATTATCCCATATATACACCTTTGGAGAATGAAATGCATATTTAAAACGTAATTTTTATCATCTTTTCATAGTTTTTGGGATTTTCTATACTTTCATAAAGTTTAAGGGATTTTTTGATATTTTTATGATTTTATGGAGTTTCAGATTTTTTTTGGTGATATTTTGTACTTTTACCGATTTTCTACAATTTTTTCAGATTTAATGTTTTTTGTATTCTTTTTCTTACTTTAGAGGGCTTTTTTGAAAATTTTTTGAACTTTCGAAGGAGGATTTTCTGTAATTTTTAATATTTTTGGGGAATTTTATGATTTTCTATTCTTTCCTTATTTTTTTGTGATTTTTTGACTCATTGAAAAAAATTTAATTTACTTGCATATACCACTTAAAAAAAAATTCAAAGTTGTTTGGAAAACTTACTTAAAAAATCAAATTACATATTTGACCTTGTAACATAAGAAATTTGAGAGAAGTAAAGTATTTTAGAAACTTATTTAACCTCATAACCTAGAAAAATCAAATTGCAGATTCGATTAGAAAACCATGATTTTCACATATTTGGCCCTTAAAAATATAAAATTTCATATTTCATCTTAAAGGGCTGAATTTTCGCATATAAACCTCTTTGGAAGAAGAAACTTTCCTAGAAAAATATTTTTGACATATATCCCTCTTAAAAACTGAAATCGAAGTCTCAATTTAGAGGTCTTATTTATCCCAAATATACCCCTCTAGAGAAAGAAATGCATATCGAAAAGAGAATTTTTTTTGTATTTCGTGGATTTTTTATACATTGATGATGTTTAAAGGGTTTTTTGAGATTTCTATGATTTTATAGAGCTTCAGAGGTTTTTTTGCGATATTTTGTACTTTTATCGATTTCCCATAATTTGCCCAAATTTAATGAATTTTGTGTTATTTTTTGTATTTTCTAGGGTTTTTCTTATGTTTCTGAACTTTTGAGTCAAGTTTTTTTATACATTTTTTATATTTTAAGGGAACTTTATGGTTTTCTATATTTTCAAAATTTTTTGTGATTTTTTGCCTCGTTTGAAAATTTTAATTTACATTTGTATACCTCTTCAAAAAATTCAATGTTGCTTTGAAAACTGACTTAAAAAATGAAACTACGTATTTAACCTCGTAACGTAAAAAATTCAAGAGAAGTACAGTAGTTTCAAAAACTTAATTAATCTCCTCAGATAAAAAAAATTAAATCGCAGGTTCAATTAAAAATCCTGATTTTCACGTATATGGCTCTTAAAAAAATTAATTTTCACATTTTACCTTGAAGGGCTTAATTTTCGCATATAAACCTCTTTGAAAGAAGAAAAACATTTTTTCACATATATATCCCTTAAAAATCGAAATTGCAGATTAAATTTGAAAAACTTAATTATCCCATATAAACCCCTTTGGAGAATGAAATGCATATTTAAAATATACTATTTATCATCTTTTCGTAGTTTCTGAGATTTTTTATACTTTCATAAAGTTTAAGGGGTTTTTTGCTATTTCTATGATTTTATGGAGTTTCAAAATTTTTTGTGATATTTTGTACTTTTATCGATTTTCTACAATTTTTTCAAATTTAATGTTTTTTTATTATTTTTCTTACTTTCGTGGGCTTTTTTTAAAATTTTTTGAATTTTCAAAGGAGGATTTTCTATGCTTTTTTATATTTTTAGGGAATTTTATGATTTTTTATTCTTTCCTAATTTTTTTGTGATTTTTTTATTCATTCAAAAAAATTTAATTTACTTACATATACCACTTAAAAAGAAAATTCATTGTTGCTTGGAAAACTTACTTAAAAAATAAAATTACATATTTGACCTTGTAACGTAAAAAATTCAAGAGAAGTAAAGTATTTTAGAAACTTATTTAACCTCATAACCCATAAAAATCAAATTGCAGATTCGATTAGAAAACCATGATTTTCACATATTTGGCCCATAAAAAAATAAAATTACATATTTCACCTTAAAGGACTGAATTTTCGCATATAAACCTCTTTGGAAGGAGAAAATTTCCCAGGAAAATGTTTTTAACATACATCCCTCTTAAAAACTGAAATTGAAGTCTCAATTTTAAAGTCTTAATTATCGCATATATACCCCTCTAGAGAAAGAAATGCATATTGAAAAGAGAATTTTTATGAATTTTTTGTATTTCGTGGATTTTTTATACTTTGAGGATGTTTAAGGGGTTTTTTGAGATTTCTATGATTTTATCGAGTTTCAGAGGTTTTTTTGCGATATTTTATACTTTTATCGATTTCCCGTAATTTTTCCAAATTTAATGAATTTTGTGTTATTTTTTGTAGTTTCAAGGGTTTTTCTTAAGTTTCTGAACTTTTGAGTCAAGTTTTCTTATACTTTTTTTATATTTTTAGTGAACTTTGTGGTTTTCTATATTTTGAAAATTTTCTATGATTTTTTGCCTCGTTTGAAAATTTTAATTTACATTTGTATACCTCTTCAAAAATTTCAATGTTGCGTCGAAAATTGACTTAAAAAATGAAACTACGTATTGAACCTCGTAATGTAAAAAATTGAAGAGAAGTATAGTAGTTTAAAAAACTTATTTAATCTCCTAAGATAAAAAAAAATAAATCGCATATTCGAATAAAAAATCCTGATTTTCACGTATATGGCTCTTAAAAAAATAAATTTTCATATTTAACCTTGAAGGGCTCAATTTTCGCATATAAACCTCTTTGAAGTAAGAAAAACATTTTTTAACATATACATCTCTTAAAAATTGAAATTACAGCTTAAATTTAAAAAACTTAATTATCCCATATATACCCCTTTGGCGAATGAAATGCATATTTACAACATAATTTTTATCATCTTTTCGTAGTTTCTGGGATTGTTTATACTTTCATAAATTTTAAGGGGTTTTTTGATATTTCTATGATTTTATGGAGTTTCAGTTTTTTTTTTTGTGATATTTTGCACTTTTACCGATTTGCTACAATTTTTTCAAATTTAATGTTTTTTGTACTATTTTTCTTACTTTCGGGGGCTTTTTTTAAAATTTTCTGAACTTTTGAAGGAGGATATATTTTTTAAGATATTTTATACTTTTATCAATTTCCCATAATTTTTCCAAATTTAATGAATTTTGTGTTATTTTTTGTGCTTTCAAGGGTATTTGTAAGCTGTTGAACTTTTGAGTCATGTTTTCTTATACATTTTTTTATATTTTTAGGGAATTTCATGGTTTTCTATATTTCAAAAATTTTTTGTGATTTTTTCTCTCATTTAAAAATTTTAATTTACATTTTTATACCTCTTCAAAAAATTCAATGTTGCTTTGAAAACTGATTTAAAAAATGAAACTATATATTTAACCTCATAATTTAAAAAATTTGAGAGAAGTATAGTAGTTTAAAAACTTATTTAATCTCATAAGATTAAAAAAATTGAATCGCAGATTCGATTAAAAATCCTGACACTCACGTATATGGCTCTTAAAAAAATAAATTTTCATATTTAACCTTGAAGGGCTTAATTTTGAAAGAAGAAAATTGCTTGGAAAAACATTTCTGACATATATATCTCTTAAAAACTAAAATTGTAAATTAAATATTAAAATCTTAATTATCGCATATATGCCCATTTGGAGAATGAAATGCATATTTAAAACATAATTTTTATCATCTTTTCGTAGTTTCCGGGATTTTTTTTACTTTCATAAATTTTAAGGTTTTTTTGATATTTCTATGATTTTATGGAGTTTTAGAGTTTTTTGTGATATTTTGTACTTTTACCGATTTTCTACAATGTTTTCAAATTTAATGTATTTTGTATTATTTTTCTTACTTTCGAGGGCTTTTTGAAAAATTTTTTGAACTTTCAAAGGAGGATTTTCTCTACTTTTTTATATTTTTTGGGAATTTTATGATTTTCTATTCTTTCATAATTTTTTTGTGATTTTTTGACTCATTCAAAAGATTTAATTTACTTGTATATACCACTTAAAAAAAATTCAAAGTTTCTTGGAAAACTTACTTAAAAAATAAAATTACATATTTGACCTTGTAACGTAAAAAATTTGAGAGAAGTATAGTATTTTAGAAACTTATTTAACCTCATAACCTAGAAAAATCATATTGCACATTCGATTACAAAAATCTGATTTTCACATATATGGCTCTAAAAAAAATAAAATTTCATATTTAACCTTAAAGGGCTGAATTTTCGCATAGAAACCTCTTTGGAAGAAGAAAATTTACTAGAAAAATGTTTCTGACATATATACCTCTTAAAAACTGAAATTGAAGACTCAATTTTAAAATCTTAATTATCGCATATATACCCCTTTAGAGAAAGAAATGCATATTGAAAAGAGAATTTTTATGAATTTTTTGTGTTTCCTAGATTTTTTATACTTTCAGGACGTTTAAGGGGTTTTTTGAAATTTCTATGGTTTTATGGAGTTTCAGAGTTTTTTTGTGATATTTTGTACTTTTATCGATTTCCCACAATTTTTCTAAATTCAATGAATTTTGTGTTATTTTTTGTACTTTCACGGGTTTTTTGAAGTTTTTAAACTTTCGAGTCATGTTTTTTTATATTTTTAAAGAATGTTATGGTTTTCTATATTTCAAATATTTTCTGTGATTTTTTATCTCATTTAAAAATTTTAGTTTACATTTGTATACCTCCTCAAAAAATTCAATGTTGCTTTGAAAACTGACTTAAAAAATGAAACTATATATTTAACCTCATAACGTGAAAAATCTGAGAGAACCATAGTAGTTTAAAAACTTATTTACTCTCGTAAGATAAAAAAATTACATCACAGATTCGATTAGAAAATCCTGATTTTCACGTATATGACTCTTAAAAAAATAAATTTTCATATTTAACCTTGAAGGGCTTAATTTTGAAAGAAGAAAATTGCTTGGAAAAAAGTTTTTGACATATATATCTCTTAAGAACCAAAATTACAGATTAAATTTCAAAATCTTAATTATTGCATATATACCCCTTTGGAGAATGAAATGCATATTTAAAACATAATTCTTACCATCTTTTCGTAGTTTCTAGGATCTTTTATACTTTCATAAAATTTAAGGGGTTTCTTGATATTTCTATGATTTTATGGAGTTTCACAATTTTTTTGTGATATTTTGTATTTTTACTAATTTTCTACAATTTTTTCAAATTTAATGTATTTTGTATTATTTTTCTTACTTTCGAGGGCTTTTTTAAAAATTTTTTGAACTTTCAAAGGAGGATTTTCTATACTTTTTTATGCTTTGGGTGAATTTTTTGATTTTCTATATTTTCATAATTTTTTTGTGATTTTTTGCCTCATTCAAAAAATTTAATTTACTTGCATATACCGCTTAAAAAAATTCAAAGTTGCTTAGAAAACAAACTTAAAAAAGAAAATTACATATTTGACCTTGTAACGTAAAAAATTTGAGAAAAGTAAAATAATTTAAAAACTTATTTAGCCTCATAACCTAGAAAAATCAAATTGCATATTCGATTAGAGAACCCTAATTTTCACATATATGGCTCTTAAAAAATTAAAATTTTATATTTAACCTTGAAGGGCTGAATTTTCGCATATAAACCTCTTCGGAAGAAGAAAATTTTCTAGAAAAATATTTTTGACATATATACCTCTTAAAAAATGAAATTGAAGACTCAATTTTAAAATCTTAATTACCGCATATATACCCCTTTAGGGAAAGAAATGCATGTTGAAATGAGATTTTTTATGAATTTTTTGTATTTCGTGGATTTTTTATACTTTCATGACGTTTAAGGGGTTTTTTGATAATTCCATGATTTTATGGAATTTCATAGGTCTTTTTGTGATATTTTGTACTTTTATCGATTTCCCATTTTTTTCAAATTTAATGAATTTTGTGTTATTTTTTGTACTTTCACTGGTTTGTGAAGTTTTTAAACTTTTGAGTCATGTTTTTTTATATTTTTAGGGAATTTTATGGTTTTCTAAATTTCAAAAATTTTCATTCATTTTTTGTCTCATTCAAAAATTTTAATTTACATTTGTATACCTCTTCCAAAAATTCAATGTTGCTTTGAAAACTGATTTAAAAAATGAAACTACATATTTAACCTCGTAACATAAAGAATTTGAGAGAACTATAGTAGTTTAAAAACTTATTTAATCTCGTAAGATAAAAAAAATTAAACCGCAGATTCGATTAGAAAATTAAACCGCAGATTCGATTAGAAAATCCTGATTAGAAAATTAACCTTGAAGGGCTTAATTTTCGCATATAAACCTCTTTGAAAGAAGAGAATTTCCTGGAAACAAGTTTTTGACATATATATCTCTTAAAAACTGAAATTACAGATTAAATTTAAAAATCTTAATTATCACATATATATACCCCTTTGGAGAATGAAATGCATATTTAAAACATAATTTTTATCATCTTTTCATAGTTTTTAGGATTTTTTATACTTTCATAAAGTTTAAGGGGTTTTTTGATATTTCTATGATTTTATGGAGTTTCAGATTTTTTGTGATATTCTGTACTTTTACCGATTTTCTACAGTTTTTTCAAATTTAATGTATTTTGTATTATTTTTTTACTTTCGAGGGCTTTTTTTAAAATTTTTTGAACTTTCAAAGAAGGATTTTCTGTACTATCTTATATTTTTAGGGAATTTTATAATTTTCTATTCTTCCATAATTCTTTTGTGATTTTTTGCCTCATTCAAAAAATTTAATTTACTTGCATATACAACTTAAAAAAAATTCAAAGTCGCTTGGAGAACTTAATTAAAAAATAAAATTATATATTTCACCTTGTAACGTAAAAAATTTGAGAGAAGTAAAGTATTTTAAAAACATATTTAAGCTCATAACCTTGAAAAATCAAATTGCAGATTCCATTAGAGAACCTTGATTTTCACATATATGGCTCTTAAAAAAATAAAATTTCATATTTAACCTTAAAGGGCTGAATTCTTGCATATAAACCTCTTCGGAAGAAGAAAATTTTCTAGAAAAATATTTTTGACATATATACCTCTTAAAAAATGAAATTGAAGACTCAATTTTAAAATCTTAATTATCGCATATATACCCCTTTAGAGAAAGAAATGCATGTTGAAAAGAGATTTTTTATGAATTTTTTGTATTTCGTAGATTTTTTATACTTTCATGATGTTTAAGGGGTTTTTTGATATTTCCATGATTTTATGGAGTTTCAGAGGTTTTTTATGATATTTTATATGTTTATCGATTTTGTGCATTTTTTCCAAATTTAATGAATTTTATGTTATTTTTTGTACTTTCAAGGGTTTTTTTAAAGTTTTTGAACTTTCAAGTCATGGCTTTTTTATATTTTTAGGGAATTTTATGATTTTATTTATTTCAAAAATTTTCTGTGATTTTGTGTCTTGTTTAAAAATTTTAATTTATATTTGTATATCTCTTCCAAAAATTCAATGTTGCTTTGAAAACTGATTTAAAAAATGAAACTACGTATTTAACCTCGTAATATAAAAAATTTGAGAGAACTATAGTAGTTTAAAAACTTATTTAATATCATAAGATAAAAAAAATTAAACCCCAGATTCGATTAAAAAATCCTGATTTTCACCTATATGGCTCTTAAAAAAATAAATTTTCATATTTAACCTTAAAGGGCTTAATTTTCGCATATAAACCTCTTTGAAAGAAGAAAATTGCCTGGAAAAATATTTTTAACATATATATCTCTTAAAAATTGAAATTATAGATTAATTTTTAAAATCTTAATTATTGCATATATACACCTTTGGAGAATGAAATACATATTTAAAGCATAATTTTTATCATCTTCTCATAGTTTCTAATAATTTTTATACTTTCATAAAGTTTAAGCGGTTTTTTGATATTTCTATAATTTTATGGTGTTTTAGAGCTTTTCTGTGATATTTTGTACTTTTACCGATTTTCTACATTTTTTTTCAAATTTAATGTATTTGGTATTATTTCTCTTACTTTCGAGGGCTTTTTTTAAAATTTTTTGAACTTTCAAAGGAGGATTTTCAGTACTTTTTTTATATTTTTATGGAATTTTATGATTTTCTATTCTTTCATAATTTTTTTGTGATTTTTTGCCTCATTCAGAAAATTTAATTTACTTGCGTATACCACTTAAAAAAAATTCAAAGTTGCTTGAAAAACTTACTTAAAAAAAATTACATATTTGACCTTGTAACGTAAAAAATTTGAGGGAAGTAAAGTATTTTAAATTTAACCTCATAATCTAGAAAAATTAAAGCGCAGATTTGATTAAAAAATCTTGATTTTCACGTATACGAGTCTTAAAAAAAATTTTCATATTTAACCTTGAACGGCTTAATTTTTGCATATAAATCTCTTTGAAAAAAGAAAATTGCCTGGAAAAAAGTTATATATATATATATATCTTAAAAGCCGAAATTGCTGATTAAATTTTGAAATCTTAATTATCGCATATATACCCTTTTGGAGAATCAAATGCATATTTAAAACAAGATTTTTATCATCTTTTCGTAGTTTTTGTGTTATTTCATACATTCATAAAGTTTAAGGGATTTTCTAATATTTCTATGATTTTATGGAGTTTCACAGTTTTTTTGTGATATTTTGTACTTTTACCGATTTTCCAAAATTTTTTCAAATTTAATGTATTTTGTACTATTTTTCTTACTTTCGAGGAATTTTTCTTAAATTTTTTGAACTTTCAAGGAGGATTTTCTGTACTTTTTCATATTTTTAGGGAATTTTATGATTTTTTTATTCTTTCACTATTTTTTTGTGATTTTTTTCCTCATTCATAAAATTCATTTTACTTGCGTATACCACTTAAAAAAAATTCAAAGTTGCTTGGAAAACTTATTAAAAAAATAAAATTACATATTTGACCTTGTAACGTAAAAAGTCAGAGAGAAGTAAAGTATTTTAAAAACTTATTTAACCTCATAATCTAGGAAAATCAATTTGCAAATTCGATTAGAAAACCCTGATTTTCACATATATGGCTCTTAAAAAAATAAAATTTCATATTTGACCTTAAATGGCTGAATTTTCTCATATAAACCTCTTTGGAAGAAAAAAAATTCCTAGAAAAATATTTTTGACATATGTACCTCTTAAAAACTAAAATTGAAGACTCAATTTTAAAATCTTAATTATCGCATATATGTCTCTTTAGAAAAAGAAATGCATCTTGAAAAGAGAATTTTTATGACTTTTTTGTATTTCATGGATTTTCTATACTTTCATGACGTTTAAGGGGTTTTTTAAGATTTCTATGATTTTATGGAGTTTCAGAGATTTTTTTGTGATATTTTGTACTTTTATCGATTTCCCATAATTTTGCCAAATTTAATAAATTTTGTGTTATTTTTTGTACTTTCAAGTTTTTTTTAAGTTTTTTAATTTTCGAGTCATGTTTTTTAATATTTTCAGGGAATTTTATGGATTTCTATATTTCAAAAATTTTCTATCATTTTTGGCCTCATTTAAAAATTTTAATTTACGTTTGTATACCTCTTCAAAAAATTCAATGTTGCTTTAAAAACTGACTTAAAAAATGAACTACGTATTTAACCTCATGACGTAAAAAATTCGAGACAAATACAGTTGTTTAAAAACTTATTTAATCTAGTAAGGTAAATAAAATTAAATCACAGATCGATTAAAAAATCTTGATTTTCACGTATACGAGTCTTAAAAAAATTTCATATTTAACCTTGAACGGCTTAATTTTCACATATAAACCTCTTTGAAAGAAGAAAATTGCCTGGAAAAAAGTTTTTGAGATATATATCTCTTAAAAGCTGAAATTGCTGATTAAATTTTGAAATCTTAATTATCGCATATATACCCTTTTGGAGAATCAAATGCATATTTAAAACATGATTTTTATCATCTTTTCATAGTTTCTGGGTTATTTTATACTTTCATAAAGTTTAAGGGATTTTCTGATACTTCTATGATTTTATGGAGTTTCAGAGTTTTTTCGTGATATTTTGTACTTTTTCCGATTTTCCAGAATTTTTTCAAATTTAATGTATTTTGTACTATTTTTCTTAATTTCGAGGGCTTTTTTTTAAATTTTCTGAACTTTCAAAGGAGGATTTTCTGTACTTTTTCATATTTTTAGGAAATTTTATGATTTTCTATCCTTTCACTATTTTTTTATGATTTTTTGCCTCATTCAAAAAATTTAATTTACTTGCGTATACCACTTAAAAAAATTCAAAGTTGCTTGGAAAATTTACTTAAAAAAGAAAATTACATATTTGACCTTGTAACGTAAAAAATTCGAGAGAAGTAAAGTATTTTAAAAACTTATTTAACCTCATAATGTAGGAAAATCAAATTGTAAATTCGATTAGAAAACCCTGATTTTCACATATATGGCTCTTAAGAAAATAAAATTTCATATTTGACCTTAAAGGGCTGAATTTTTGCATATAAACCTCTTTGGCAGAAGAAAATTTCCTAGAAAAATGTTTTTGACATATGTACCTCTTAAAAACTGAAATTGAAAACTCAATTTTAAAATCTTAATTATCGCATATATGCCCCTTTAGGAAAAGAAATGCATCTTGAAAAGAGAATTTTTATGATTTTTTTTGTATTTCATGGATTTTCTATACTTTCATGATGTTTAAGGGACTTTTTGTGATTTCTATGATTTTATGGAGTTTCAAACATTTTTTTGTGATATTTTGTACTTTTATCGATTTCCCATAATTTTGCCAAATTTAATAAATTTTATGTTATTTTTTGTCTTTCAATTTTTTTTTATGTTTTTCAATTTTTGAGTCATGTTTTTTAATATTTTTAGGGAATTTAATGGCCTTCTATATTTCAAAAATTTTCTGTCATTTTTGGCCTCGTTTAAAAATTTTAATTTACGTTTGTATACCTCTTCAAGAAATTCAATGTTGCTTTGAAAACTGACTTAAAAAATGAAACTACGTATTTAACCTCGTGACGTAAAAAAATCGAGAGAAGTACAGTTGTTTAAAAACTTATTTAATCTAGTAAGATAAAAAAATAAAATCGCAGATCGATTAAAAAATCCTGATTTTCACGTATACGAGTCTTAAAAAAAAATTTTCATATTTAACCTTGAACGGCTTAATTTTCGCATATAAACCTCTTTGAAAGAAGAAAATTGCCTGGAAAAAATTTTTTGACATATATATCTCTTAAAAGCTGAAATTGCAGATTAAATTTCAAAATATTAATTATCGCATATATACCCCTTTGGAGAATCAAATGCATATTTAAAACATGATTTTTATCATATTTTCATAGTTTCTGGGTTATTTTATACTTCCATAAAGTTTAAGGGATTTTCTGATATTTCTATGATTTTATGGAGTTTCACAATTTTTTTGTGATATTTTGTACTTTTACCAATTTTCATCAATTTTTTCGAATTTAATGTATTTTGTATTATTTTTCTTACTTTCGAGGGCTTTTTTTAAAATTTTTTGAACTTTCAAGAGAGGTTTTTCTGTACTTTTTTATATTTTTAGGAAATTTTATGATTTTCTATTATTAAAAATTAATTTTTTGGCTCATTTGAAAATTTTAATTTAATTGCGTATACCACTTAAAAAAAATTCAAAGTTGCTTGGAAAACATACTTAAAAAATAAAATTACATATTTGACCTTGTAACGTAAAAAATTAGAGAGAAGTAAAGTATTTTAAAAATTCATTTAACCTCATAACCTAGAAAAATCAGATTGCAGATTCCATTAGAAAACCCTAATTTTCACATATATGGCTCTTAAAAAAATAAAATTTTATATTTGACCTTAAAGGGCTGAATTTTTGCATATAAACTTTTTTCGAAGAAGACAATTTCCTAGAAATATATTTTTGACATATATACCTCTTAAAAACTAAAATTAAGGACTCAATTTTAAAATCTTAATTATCGCATATATTCCCCTTTAGAGAAAGAAATGCATCTTGAAAAGAGAATTTCTATGAATTTTTTGTATTTCATCGATATTTTATACTTTCATGATGTTTAAGTGGATTTTTGAGATTTCTATGATTTAATGGAGTTTCAAATATTTTTTGTGATATTTTGTACTTTTATCGATTTTCCACAATTTTTCCAAATTTAATGAATTTTGTGTTATTTTTTGTACTTTCAAGTTTTTCAACTTTCGAGTCATATTTTTCTATATTTTTAGGGAATTTTATGGTTTTCTATATTTCATAAATTTTCTGTGATTTTTGGCCTTGTTTGAAAATTTTAATTTACGTTTGTATACCTCTTCAAAAAATTCATTGTTGCTTTGAAAACTAACTTGAAAAATGAAACTACGTATTTAACCGCGTAACCTAAAAAATTTGAGAGAAGTACAGTAGTTTAAAAACTTATTTAATCTCTTAAGATAAAAAAATTAAATTACAAATTCGATTAATAAATCCTGATTTTCACGTAGATGAGACTTTAAAAAAAATTTTCATATTTAATCTTGAACGGCTTAATTTTCGCATATAAACCTCTTTTAAAGAAGAAAATTTCCTGGAAAAAACTTTTTGACATATATATCTCTTAAAAGCCAAAATTGCATATCAAATTTCAAAATCTTAATTATCGCATATATACCGCTTTGGAGATTGAAACGCATATTTAAAACATGATTTGTATCATCTTTTCGTAGTTTCTGGGTTATTTTATACTTTCATAAAGTTTAAGGGGTTTTCTAATATTTCTATGATTTTATGGAATTTCAGAGTTTTTTGTGATATTTTGTACTTTTACCAATTTTCTATAATTTTTTCAAATTTAATGTATTTTGTATTATTTTTCCTACTTTCGAGGCTTTTTTTAAAATTTTTTGAACTTTCAAAGGAGGATTTTCAGTACTTTTTTATATTTTTAGGGAATTTTATGATTTTCTATTCTTTCATTATTTTTGTGTGATTTTTTGCCTCATTCAGAAAATTTAATTTACTTGCATATACCACTTTAAAAAATTCAAAGTTGCTTGAAAAACTTACTTAAAAAATAAAATTACATATTTGACCTTGTAATGTAAAAAATTAGAGAGAAGTAAAGTATTTTTAAAACTTATTTAACCTCATAAGCTAGAAAAATCAAATTGCAAATTCGATTAGAAAACCCTGATTTTCACATATCTGTCTCTTAAAAAAATAAAATTTCATATGAAACATTAAAGGGCTGAATTTTTGCGTATAAACCTCTTTCGAAGAAGATAATTTCCTAGAAAAATATTTTTGACATATATACCTCTTAGAAACTAAAATTAAGGACTCAATTTTAAAATCTTAATTATCGCATATATTCCCCTTTAGAGAAAGAAATGCCTCTTGAAAAGAGAATTTTTATGAATTTTTTCTATTTCATCGATTTTTTATACTTTCCTGATGTTTAAGTGATTTTCTAAGATTTTTATGATTTAATGGAGTTTCAGAGGTTTTTTTGTGATATTTTGTACTTTCATTGATTTTCCATAATTTTTCCAAATTTAATGAATTTTGTGTTATTTTTTGTACTTTCAAGTTTTTTTTTAAGTTTTTCAACTTTCAGGTCATGTTTTTTTATATTTTTAGGGAATTTTATATTTTCCATATTTCAAAAATTTTCTGTGATTTTTGGCCTCGTTTAGAAATTTTAATTTACTTTTGTATACCTCTTCAGAAAATTGATTGTTGCTTCGAAAACTAACTTAAAAAATGAAACTATGTGTTTAACCTCGTAACGTAAAAAATTCGAGAGAAGTACAGTAGTTTAAAAACTTCTTCAATCTCATAAGATAAAAAAATTAAATTACAGATTCGATTAAAAAATCCTGATTTTCACAAATATGGCTCTTCAAAAAATAAATTTTCATATTTAACCTTGAACGGCTTAATTTTCGCATATAAACCTCTTTGAAAGAAAAAAATTGCCAGGAAAAATGTTTTTGACATATATATCTCTTAAAAGCCGAAATTACATATTAAATTTTAAAATCTTAATTATCACATATATACCTCTTTGGAGAATGAAATGCATATTTAAAACATGATTTCTATTATCTTTTCGAAGTTTCTGGGATTTTTTTATGCTTTCATAAAGTTTAGGGGATTTTTTGATATTTCCATAATTTTATGGAGTTTTCGAGTTTTTTTGTGATATTTTGTACTTTTACCAATTTTCCATATTTTTTTTGAATTTAATGTATTTTGTATTATTTTTCTTACTTCTAAGGGCTTTTTTTTAAAAAATTTTGAACTTTCAAAGGAGGATTTTCTTAATTTTTTATATTTTTAGGGAATTTCATGATTCTTAATTCTTTCATATTTTTTTGTGAATTTTTTCCTGGTTCAAAAAATGTAATTTACTTGCAGATACCACTTAAAAAAAATTCAAAGTTGTTGGAATACTTGCTTAAAAAAGAAAATTACATATTAGACCTTGAAACGTAAAAAATTTGAGAGATGTAAAGTATTTTAAAAACTTATTTAACCTCATAACCTAGAAAAATCAAATTGCAGATTCGATTAGAAAACCCTAATTTTCACATATATGGCTTTTAAAAAAATAAAATTTCATATCAAACCTTAAAGAGCTGAATTTTTGCATATAAACCTCTTTGGCAGAAGAAATTTCTCAGAAAAATATTTTTGACATATATACCTCTTAAAACTAAAATTGAAGACTCAATTTTAAAATCTTAATTATCACATATATACCCCTTTAGAGAAAGAAATGCATCTTCGAAAGAGAATTTTTATGAATTTTTTGTATTTCATGGATTTTTTATGCTTTCATGATGTTTAAGGGATGTTTTGAGATTTCTATGATTTTATGGAGTTTCAGAGGTTTTTTTGTGATATTTTGTACTTTTGTCGATTTCCCACAATTTTTCCAAATTTAATGAATTTTGTGTTATTGTTTGTACTTTAAAGGTTTTTTTTTTAGTTTTTGATCTTTCAAGTGATGTTTTTTTATATTTTTAGGGAATTTTATGGTTTTCTATATTTCAAAAATTTTTTGTGATTTTTTGCCCCATTTAAAAGTTTTAATTTACATTTGTATACCTTCTCAAAAAATTCAATGTTGCTTTGAAAACTAACTTAAAAAATGAAACTACGTATTTAACCTCATAACGTAAAAAATTCGAGAGAAGTACAGTAGTTTAAAAAATTATTTAATCTCATAAGATAAAAAAAAAATAAATCGGAGATTCGATTAAAAAATCCTTATTTTCACATATATGGCTCGTAAAGAAATAAATTTTAATATTTAACCTTGAACGGCTTAATTTTCGCATATAAACCTCTTTGAAAGAAGAAAATTGTCTGAAAAAAGTTTTTGACATATATATTTCTTAAAAACTAAAATTGCGGA
The DNA here is from genome assembly GCA_005019695.1 of Trichopus zeylanicus subsp. travancoricus. Classification (NCBI taxonomy): domain Eukaryota; kingdom Viridiplantae; phylum Streptophyta; class Magnoliopsida; order Dioscoreales; family Dioscoreaceae; genus Trichopus; species Trichopus zeylanicus. The sequence goes on from RXID01015198.1 coordinate 79,656, forward strand.
TTAAATTTTAAAATCTTAATTATCGCATATGTACCCTTTCGAATAATGAAATGCATATTTAAAATATAATTTTTATCATCTTTTTGTAGTTTCTAGGTTATTTTATACTTTCATAATGTTTAATGGGTTATTTAATATTTCTTTGATTTTATGGAGTTTCAGATTTTTTTTGTGATATTTTGTACTTTTACCGATTTTCTATATTTTTTCAAATTTAATGTATTTTGTATTATTTTTCTTACTTTTGAGGGTTTTTTTTTAAAATTTATTAAACATTCAAAGGAGGATTTTCTGTATTTTTTCATATTTTTAGGGAATTTTATGATATTCTATTCTTTCATAATTTTTTTGTGATTTTTTGCCTCATTCAAAAAATTTAATTTACTTGCATATACCACTTAAAAAAATTTAAAGTTGCTTGGAAAACTTACTTAAAAAAGAAAATTACATATTTGACCTTGTACTGTATAAAATTTGAGGGAAGTAAAGTATTTTAAAAACTTATTTAACCTCATAATCTAGAAAAATTAAATTGCAGATTCGATTCAAAAATCCTAATTTTCACATATATGACTCTTAAGAAAATAAATTTTCATATTTAAGCTTAAAGGGCTGAATTTTCGCATATAAACCCCTTTGGAAAAAGAAAATTTTCTAGAAAAATTTTTTTGGCATATATACCTCTTAAAAACTGAAATTGAAGACTCAATTTTAAAATCTTAATTATCGCATATATACACCTTTAGATAAAGAAATACATATTGAAAAGAGAATTTTTATAAATTTTTCGTATTTCATGGATTTTTTATAATTTCATGACGCTTAAGGGGTTTTTTGAGATTTCTATTATTTTATGGAGTTTTAGAGGTTTTTTTGTGATATTTTGTACTTTTATAAATTTCCCACAATTTCTCCAAATTTAATGAATTTTGTGTTATTTTTTGTACTTTCACGGGTTTTTTAAAGTTTTTAAACTTTCAAGTCATGTTTTTTTATATTTTTAGGGAATTTTATGGTTTTCCATATTTCAAAAATTTTTTGTGATCTTTTACCTCGTTTAGAAATTTTAATTTACATCTGTATACCTCTTCAAAAAATTCAATGTTGCTTTGAAAACTGACTTAAAAAATGAAACTACGTATTTAACCACGTAGCGTAAAAAATTTGAGAGAAGTACAGTAGTTTAAAAACTTATTTAATCTCGTAAAATAAAAGAAATTAAATTTCAATTTGACTAAAGAATCCTGATTTTCATGTATATGGCTCTTAAAAAAATAAATTTTCATATTTAACCTTGAACGGCTTAATTTTTGCATATAAACCTCTTTGAAAGAAAAAAATTGCCTGGGAAAAAGTTTTTGACAAATATATCTCTTAAAAACTAAAATTGAATATTAAATTTTAAAATCTTATTTATCGCATACATATACCCCCTTGGAGAATGAAATGCATGTTTAAAACATGATTTTTATCATCTTTTCGTAGTTTTTGGGATTTTTTTTTACTTTCATAAAATTTAAGGGGTTCTTTGATATTTGTATGATTTTATGGAGTTTCAGTGTTTTTTTGTGATATTTTGTACTTTTACCGATTTTCTACAATTTTTTCAAATTTAATGTATTTTGTATTATTTTTCTTTCTTTCAAGGGCTTTTCTAAAATTTTTTTGAACTTTCAAAGGAGGATTTTTGGTACTTTTTTATATTTTTAGGGAATTTTTTGATTTTCTATTCTTTCATAATTTTCTTGTGTTTTTTTGCCTCATTCAAAAAATTTAATTTACTTGCGTATACCACTTAAAGAAAATTCAATGTTGCTTGGAAAACTTACTTAAAAAATAAAATTATATATTTGACCTTGTAACGTAAAAAATTTGAAAGAAGTAAAGTATTTTAAAAACTTATTTAACCTTATAATCTAGAAAAATCAAATTGCATATTCGATTAGAAAACCCTGATTTTCATATATATGGCACTTAAAAAAAAGAAATTTCATATTTAACCTTAAAGGGCTGAATTCTAGCATATAAACCTCTTTGGAAGAAGAGAATTTTCTAGAAAAATATTTTTGACATATATACATCTTGAAAACTGAAATTGAAGACTCAATTTTAAAATCTTAATTATCGCATATATACCCCTTTAGAGAAAGAAATGCATATTGAAAAGAGAATTTATATGAATTTTTTGTATTTGGTGGATTTTTTATACTTTCATGACGTTTAAGAGTTTTCCAAGAATTCTATGATTTATGGAGTTTCAGAGGTTTTTTTGTGATATTTTGTACTTTTATCGATTTCCCACAATTTTTCAAAACTTAATGAATTTTGTGTTAGTTTTGGTACTTTCAAGGTTTTTTTCGAGTTATTGAACTTTCGAGTCATGTTTTTTTATATATTTTTTATATTTTTGGGGAATTTTATGGTTTTCTATATTTCAAAAAAAATTTGTGATTTTTTACCTCATTTAAAAATTTTAATTTACATTTGTAGACCTCCTCAAAAAATTCAATGGTGCATTGAAAACTGACTTAAAAAATGAAACTACGTATTTAACCTCGTAACATAAAAAATTTGAGAGAAGTAGAGTAGTTTTGAAACTTATTTAATCTCTTAAGATAAAAAAATTAAATCCCAGATTCGATAAAAAAATCCAGATTTTTACGTATATGGTTCTTAAAAAAAATAAATTTTCATATTTAACCTTAAACGGCTTAATTTTCGCATATAAACCTCTTTGAAAGAAGAAAATTGCCTGGAAAAAAGTTTTTGACAAATGTATCTTTTAAAAACCGAATCCGCATATTAACTTTCAAAAACTTAATTATCGTATATATACCCGTTTGGAGAATGAAATGCATGTTTAAAACATGATTTTTATCATCTTTTTGTAGTTTCTGGGATTTTTATACTTCCATAAAGTTTAAGGGATTTTTTGATATTTCTATGATTTTATTGAGTTTCAGAGTTATTTGTGATATTTTGTACTTTTACCGATTTTCTACAATTTTTTCAAATTTAATGTATTTTGTATTATTTTTCTTACTTTCGAGGGTTTCTTAAAAAATTTTTTGAGCTTTCAAAGGAGGATTTTCTGTACTTTTTTATTTTTTCAGGGAATTTTATGATTTTCTATTCTTTCATAATTTTATTGTGATTTTTTGCCTCATTCAAAAAATTTAATTTACTTGCATATACCACCTAAAAAAGAAATTCAAAGTTGCTTGGAAAACTTACTTAAAAAATAAAATCACATATTTGACCTTGTAATGTAAAAAATTTGAGGCAGGTAAAGTAATTTAAAAACTTATTTAACCTCATAATCTAGAAAAATCAAATTACATATTCGATTAGAAAACCCTAATTTTCACATAGATGGCTCTTAAAAAAATAAATTTTCATATTTAAGCTTAAAGGGCTGAATTTTTCCGTATAAACCTCTTTGGAAGAAGAAAATTTCCTAGAAAAATATTTTTGACACATATACCACTTAAAAACTAAAATTGAAGACTCAATTTTGAAATCTTAATTATAGCATATATACACCTTTAGAGAAAGAAATGCATATTTTCATGATGTTTAAGGGGTTTCTTGAAATTTCTTTGATTTTATGGAGTTTCAGTGGTTTTTTGTGATATTTTGTACTTTTATCGATTGCCCACAATTTTTCCAAATTTAATGAATTTTGTGTTATTTTTTGTACTTTCAAGGTTTGTTTTTAGTTTTTGAACTTTCAAGTCATGTTTTTTTATATTTTTAGGGAATTTTATGGTTTTCTATATTTCAAAAATTTTCTGTGATTTTTTGCCTCATTCAAAAAATTTAATTTACATTTGTACACCACCTCAAAAAATTCAATATTGTTTTGAAAACTGACTTAAAAAATGAAACTATGTATTTAACCTCTTAACATAAAAAAATCGAGAGAAGTACAGTAGTTTAAAAACTAATTTAATCTCGTAATATAAAAAGAGTAAATCGGAGATTCAATTACAAAAGCCATATTTTCACATATATTGCTCTTAAAGAAATAAATTTTCATATTTAACCTTGAAGAGCTTAATTTTCGCATATAAACCTCTTTGAAAGAAGAAATTTGCCTGGAAAAAAGCTTTTCACATATATATGCCCTAAAAACCAAAATTTGAGATTAAATTTTAAAATCTTAATTATCGCATTTATACCCCTTTGGAGAATGAAATGCATGTTTAAAACATGATTTCTATCATCTTTTCGTAGTTTCTGGGATTTTTTATACTTTCATAAAGTTTAAGGGGTTTTTTGATATTTCTATGATTTTATGGAGTTTCAGATTTTTTTTTCTGATATTTTATACTTTTACCGATTTTCTACAATTTTTTAAAATTTAATGTATTTTGTATTATTTTTCTTACTTTTGAGGGCTTTTTTACAAATTTGTTGAACTCCCGAAGGAGGCTTTTCTGTACTTTTTTATATTTTTCAGAAATTTTATGATTTTCTATTCTTTCATAATTTTTTTGTGATTTTTTGCCTCATTCAAAAAATTTAATTTACTTGTGTATAGCACTTAAAAAAAATTCAATGTTGCTTGGAAAACTTATTTAAAAAATAAAATTACATATTTGACCTTATAACTAAAAAATTTGAGAGAAGTAAAGTATTTTAAAAACTTATTTAACCTCATAATCTAAAAAAATCAAATTGTAGATTTGATTAGAAAATCTTGATTTTCACATATATGGCTCTTAAAAAAAATTTCATATTTAACCTTAAAGAGCTGAATTTTCGCATATAAACCTCTTTGGAAGAAGAAGATTTCATAGAAAAATATTTTTGACATATATACCACTTAAAAACTGAAATTGAGGACTCAATTTTAAAATCGTAATTATCGCATATATACCCGTTTAGAAAAAGAACTGCATATTGAAAAGAAAAATTTTATGAATTTTTTTTATTTCATGGATTTTTTATACTTTTATGACATTTAAGGGGTTTCTTGAAATTTCTATGATTTTATGAAGTTTCAGAGGTTTTTTTTTATATTTTGTACTTTTATCGATTTCCCATACTTTTTCAAAACTTAATGAATGTTGTGTCACTTTTGGTACTTTCAAGGTTTTTATATGTTTTTTTATATTTTTTGGAATTTTATAGTTTTCTATAATTCAAAAATTTTTTGTGATTTTTTACCACGTTTAAAAATTTTAATTTACAATTGTATACCTCCTCAAAAAATTCAATGTTGCTTTGAAAACTAACTTAAAAAAAGAAACTACATATTTAACCTCGTAACGTAAAAAATTCGAGGGAAGTACAGTAGTTTAAAAACTTATTTAATCTTGTAAGATAAAAAAAATAAATCGAAGATTCAATTAAAAAATCCTAATTTTCACCTATACGGCTCTTTCAAATATATGGCTCTTAAAGAAATAAATTTTCATATTTAACCTTCAAGGGCTTAATTTTCAACTATAAACCTCTTTGAAAGAAGAAAATTGCCTGAAAAAAGTTTTCCACATATATATGTCTTAAAAACCGAAATTACATATTAAATTTCAAAATCTTAATTATCACATTTATACCCTTCTGGAGAATGAAATACAAATATAAAACATGATTTTAATCATCTTTTCATAGTCTCTGGGATTTTTTATATTTTCATAAAGTTTAAGGTTTTTTTGCTATTTCTGTAATTTTATGGAGTTTCAGAGTTTTTTGTAATATTTTATACTTTTACCGATTTTCTACAAATTTTTCAAATATAATGTATTTTGTACTATTTTTCTTTCTTCCAAGGGTTTTTTTTAAAATTTTTTGAACTTTCAAAAGATGATTTTCTGTACTTTTTCATATTTTTCAGGGAATTTTATGATTTTCTACTCTTTCATAATTTTTTTCTGATTTTATTCCTCATTCAAAAAATTTAATTTACTGTTGTATACCACTTAAAAAAAATTCAATGTTGCTTGGAAAACTTACTTAAAAAATAAAATTACATATTTGACCTTGTAACATAAAAAATTTGAGAGAAATAAAGTATTTTATAAACTTATTTAACCTCATAACCTAGAAAAATCAAATTGCAGATTCGATTCAAAAACCCTGATTTTCACATATATGGCTCTTAAAAAAATAAATTTCATATATAACCTTAAAGGGCTGAATTCTCGCATATAAACCTCTTTGGAAGAAGGGAATTTTTTGAAAAATATTTTTGACATACATACCTCTTAAAAACTGAAATTGAAGATTCAATTTTAAAATCTTAATTATCGCATATATACCCCTTTAGAGAAAGAAATGCATATTGAAAATAGAATTTGTAGAATTCTTTGTATTTCATGAATTTTTTATACTTTCATGACATTTAAGGGGTTTCTTGAGATTTCTATGATTTATGGAGTTTCAGTGGTTTTTTGTGATATTTAGTATTTTTATCGATTTCCCACAATTTTACTAAATTTAATGAATTTTGTGTTATTATTTTGTACTTTCAAGGTTTTTTTTTAGTTTTTGAACTTTCAAGTCATGATTTTTATATTTTGAGAGAATTTTATGGTTTTCTATATTTCAATAATTTTCTATGATTTTTGGCCTCATTTAAAAACTTTAAGTTACATTTGTATACTTCAAAAAATTCGATGTTGCTTTGAAAACTGACTTAAAAAATGAAACTACGTATTTAACCTCGTAACATAAAAAATTTAAGAGAAATACAGTAGTTTAAAAACTTATTTAATCTCATAAAATAAAATAAAATAAATCAGAGATTAGATTACAAAATCCTGATTTTCACGTATGTGGCTCTTAAAAAAATAAATTTTCATATTTAAACTTCAAGGGCTTAATTTTCGCATATAAACCTCTTTGAAAGAAGAAAATTGGCTGAAAAAAGGTTTTTGACATATATATCTCTTAAAACTAAAATTGCAAATTAAATTTCAAAATCTTAATTATCACATATATACCCCTTTGGAGAATGAAATGCATATTTAAAACATAATTTTTATCATCATTTCGTAGTTTCTAAGTTTTTTTTATGCTTTCATAAAGTCTAAGGGGTTTTCTGATATTTCTATGATTCTACAATTTCTTCAAATTTCATGTATTTTGTATTATTTTTCTTACTGTCCAGGGCTTTTTTACAAATTTTTTGAACTTTGAAAGGTGGATTTTCTGTTATTTTTTTATTTTTAAGGGAGTTTTATGATTTTCTATTCTTTCATAATTTTTTTGTGATTTTTTGCCTCATTCAAAAAATTTAATTTACTTGCATATACCACTTTAAAAAAAATTCAAAGTTGCTTGGAAAACTTACTTAAAAAATAAAATTACATATTTGACCTTGTAACGTAAAAAATTCCAGAGAAGTAAACTATTTTAAAAACTTATTTAACCTCATAACCTAGAAAATTCAAATTGCAGATTCGATTAGAAAACCTTGATTTTCACATATACGGCTCTTAAAAAAATAAATTTTCATATTAAACCTTAAAGGGCTGAATTTTCGCATATGAACCTCTTTGGAAGAACAAAATTTTCTAGAAAAATATTTTTGACATATATATCAATTAAAAAGTGAAATTGAAGACTCAATTTTAAAATCTTCATTATCTCATATATACCCTTTTAGACAAATAAATGTATATTGAAAAGAGAATTTTTATGAATTTTTTGTATTTCGTGGATTTTTTATACTTTCAAGACGTTTAACGGGTTTTTTGAGATTTATATGATTTCATGGAGTTTTAGAGGTTTTTTGTGATATTTTGTACTTTTATCGATTTCCCACAATTTTACTAAATTTAATGAATTTTCTGTTATTTTTTTGTACTTTCAAGGTTTTTTTTTAGTTTTTGAACTTTCGAGTCATGCTTTTTTATATTTTTAGGAAATTTTATGGTTTTCTTTATTTAAAAAATTTTTTGTGATTTTTTGCCCCGTTTAAAAATTTTAATTATATTTGTATACCTCCTCAAAAAATTCAATGTTGCTTTGAAAACTGACTTAAAAAATGAAACTACGTATTTAACCTCGTAACGTTAAAAATTCGAATGAAGTACAGTAGTTTAAAAACTTATTTAATCTCATAAGATAAAAAAAATCGTAGATTCGATTACAAAATCCTGATTTTCACGTATGTGGCTCTTAAAAAAATAAATTTTCATATTTAACATTAAAGGGCTTAATTTTCGCATATAAACCTCTTTGAAAAAGGAAAATTGCCTGAAAAAAAATTTTGACATATATGTCTCCTAAAAATTGAAATTACAGATTAAATTTTAAAATCTTAATTATAGCATATATACCCTTTTGGAGAATCAAATGCATATTTAAAACATAATTTTTATCATATTTTGGTAGTTTCCGGGATTTTTTATGCTTTCATAAAGTTTAAGAGGTTCTCTGATATTTCTATGATTTTATGGAGTTTTAGAGTTTTTTTGTGATATTTTGTACTTTTTCCGATTTTCTACAATTTTTTCAAATTTAATGTATTTTGTACTATTTTTCTTACTTTCGACTGCTTTTTCTAAAATTTTTTGAACTTTAAAAGGAGGATTTTTTGTACTTTTTTATATTTTTAGGGAATTTGATGATTTTCTATTCTTTCACAATTTTTTTGTGATTTTTTGCCTCATTCAAAAAATTTAATTTACTTGCATATACCACTTAAAAAAAAATTCAAAGTTGCTTCGAAAAGTAACTTTAAAAAAAAATTACATATTTGACCTTGTAACGTAAAAAATTTGAGAGAAGTAAACTATTTTAAAAACTTGTTTAACCTCATAACCTAGAAAAATCAAATTGTAGATTCGATTAGAAAACCCTGATTTTCACATATACGGCTCTTAAAAAAATAAATTTTCATATTAAACCTTAATGGGCTGAATTTTCGCATATGAACCTCTTTGGAAGAACAAAATTTCCTAGAAAAATATTTTTGACATATATATCAATTAAAAAGTGAAATTGAATACTAAATTTTAAAATATTAATTATCGCATATATACCCTTTTAGAGAAAGAAATGTATATTGAAAAGAGAATTTTTACGAATTTTTTGTATTTCGTGGATTTTTTATACTTTCATGACGTTTAATGGGTTTTTTGAGATTTCTATGATTTTATGGAGTTTCAAAGGTTTTTTTTGATATTTTGTACTTTTATCGATTTCCCACAATTTTTCTAAATTTAATGAATTTTGTGTTATTTTTTGTACTTTCAAGGTTTTATTTTCACTTTTCGAACTTTCAAGTCAAGTTTTTTTATATTTTTAGGAATTTTATGGTTTTCTATATTTCAAAAATTTTCTGTGATTTTTCGCCTCGTTTAAAAATTTTAATTTACATTTGTATACCTCCTCAAAATATTCAATGTTGCATTGAAAACTGACTTAAAAAATGAAACTACATATTTAACCTCGTAACATAAAAAATTCGAGAGAAGTACAGTAGTTTAAAAACTTCTTTAATCTTGTAAGATAAAAAAAATAAATCGTAGATTTGATTACAAAATCCTGATTTTCACGTATATGGCTTATAAAAAAATAAATTTTCATATTTAACATTGAAGGGCTTAATTTTTGCATATAAACCACTTTGAAAGAGAAAAATAGCCTGAAAAAAAGTTTTTCACTTATATATCTCCTAAAAATCAAAATTACAGATTAAATTTCAAAATCTTAATTATCGCATATATACCCCTTTGGAGAATGAAATGCATATTTAAAACATAATTTTTATCATCTTTTGGTAGTTTCCGAGATTTTTTATGCTTTCATAAAGTTTAAGGGGTTTTCTGATATTTCTATGATTTTATGGAGTTTCAGAGTTTTTTTGTGATATTTTGTACTTTTACCGATTTTCTATAATTTTTCAAATTTAATGTATTTTGTATTATTTTTCTTGCTTTTGACGGCTTTTTTTAAAATTTTTTGAACTTTGACACGAGGATTTTCTATATTTTTTTTATTTTTTAGGGATTTTTATGATTTTCTATTCTTTCATAATTTTTTTGTGATTTTTTGCCTCATTCAAAAAATTTAATTTAGTTGCGTATACCACTTAAAAAAATTCAATGTTGCTTGGAAAACTAACTTAAAAAATAAAATTATATATTTGACCTTGTAACGTAAAAAATTTGAGAGAAGTAAAGTACTTCGAAAACTTATTTAACCTCATAATCTAGAAAAATCAAATTGCATATTCGATTAGAAAACCCTGATTTTCACATATACGGCTCTTCAAAAAATAAATTTTCATATTAAACCTTAAGGGGCTGAATTTTCGCATATGAACCTCTTTGGAAGAAGAAAATTTCCTAGAAAAATATTTTTCATATATATACCTCCTAAAAACTAAAAATGAAGACTCAATTTTAAAAACTTAATTATCGCATATATACCCTTTTAGAGAAAGAAATGTATATTGAAAAGAGAATTTTTATGAATTTTTTATATTTCATGGATTTTTTATACTTTCATGACGTTTAACAAGTTTTTTGATATTTCAATGATTTCATGGAGTTTCAGAGGTTTTTTGTGATATTTTGTACTTTTATTGATTTCCCACAATTTTTCCAAATTTAATGAATTTTGTGTTATTTTTTGTACTTTCAAGGTTTTTTTTAGTTTTTGAACCTTCGAGTCATGTTTTTTTTTATTTTTAGGGAATTTTATGATTTTCTATATTTCAAAAATTTTCTGTGATTTTTTGCCTCATTTAAAAATTTTAATTTACATTTGTATACCTCCTCAAAATATTCAGTGTTGCTTTGAAAACTGACTTAAAAAATGAAACTACGTATTTAACCTCGTAACGTAAAAAATTTGAGAGAAGTACAGTAGGTTAAAAACTTTTTTAATCTCGTAAGATAAAAAAAATAAATCATAGATTCGATTACAAAATCCTGATTTTCACGTATATGGCTCTTAAAAAATAAATTTTCATATTTAACATTGAAGGGCTTAATTTTTTGCATTTTCTTATATTTTTTAGGGTGTTTTATGATTTTCTATTCTTTCATAATTTTTTTGTGATTTTTTGCCTCATTCAAAAAATTTAATTTACTTGCATATACCACTTAAAAAAAATTCAAAGTTGCTTGGAAAACTTACTTAAAAAATAAAATTACATATTTGACCTTGTAACGTAAAAAATTCGAGAGAAGTAAACTATTTTAAAAACTTATTTAACCTCATAACCTAGAAAAATCAAATTGCAGATTCGATTAGAAGCCCTGATTTTCACATATACGGCTCTTAAAAAAATTAAATTTCATATTAAAACTTAAAGGGCTGAATTTTCGCATATGAATCTCTTTGGAAGAAGAAAATTTCCTAGAAAAAAATTTTTGACATATATACCTCTTACAAACTAAAATTGAAGACTTAATTTTAAAATCTTAATTACCACATATATACCCCTTTAGAGAAAGAAATGTATATTGAAAAGAGAATTTTTATGAATTTTTTGTATTTCGTGGATTTTTTATACTTTCATGACGTTTAACGGGTTTTTTGAGATTTTTATGATTTTATGAAGTTTCAAAGGTTTTTTTGTGATATTTTGTACTTTTATCTATTTTCCACAATTTTTCCAAATTTTTGTAATTTTTTAAACTTTTAATATTTTTTATATTTTAAACTTTTTTTATGATTTTCTATATTTTTAAGGATTTTCTTTTTTTGTACTTTCAAAAAAATTTCTATGATTTTTAAAATTTTTAAGAATGTTTTTTCTTTTTCTATATTTCAGGAATTTTTTTATGAATTTTTGCATTTTTATGTTTTTTAGAATTTTAAGAACTTTTATTAGATCATTAGGTAATTTTTTAACTTTCAGGAGGTTTTTATGAAAAATATATTTTATATGAAGTTATATGAAATATGGGCATAATGGTAATTTTAATATTTTTTTGTTAGTTTTAACGGTCAAAATTAACTTGTATAGGGGTATAAAAAAGTACCAATACTTTATAAGGATATACATAAAACTTTCTCAAGCATATATGCAAAATTCAAGATTTGAAGGTGGAATTTGCAATTTCAATTTTTAAACAGATATACGTGTGAAAATAAAGAGTTCAAAACAATTTTATTCATTTGAATAGGTATATTTGCAAAAATCAAAATTTAAAGGTTATATCTGAATTGTCATTTTTTTAGGAAATCAAGATTTTGAGGTTGAATATGCAAATTTTATTTTCGTTTTTTGAAAAATATACATGTTAAAACCAAGTTTTGAACAATTTCTATATATGCGAAAATCAAATATTCAAGGTTCCATCTTAATTTATGCATTTCTTTTTCAAGTTTTGGCACCTAGTTAGTGTTGATGGTGTTGGACTATCCATTTTAGATTTTGATCAAAAATAAAGAAAGAGCATAGTCAGCTACAATGCATCAGATGATGGAATTTGCGAAGAACTAAAGTTGGAATTCGAGTCTAAAGAGGAGACATCAGGTATCGTTTGATTCAGAATTAGTATCAGAATTAGTATCAAGATTAACGAATCATTTTTATAAACTAATTTTTTTTATCAAAATTAATACTATAATAATTTAAAGTTCAAAAAAAAATTTAATTTTTTATAATAATTTAATTTAATAACTGTGTAAAATAAGTAATATTAATTTTGTAAGAAAAAATTTTAAAAAATACTGTTCCTGAGATCATGATTCCAAACCAAACGGTATCCAGACTATCTGCCATGAGCTATACAACACAGATCCCAAGACGGAAGTGGCCCATGAGCCGCGGGGTGTATCATTAGATGGAATTGGTCCATGGGCCATGGGCTATGGCACGTCTAATGAGACCACACCAGTCGATGGGCTGTGGGCTATTAGACATGGCCATGAGACCAATTTGGGAGATGAGGCGTTACAGTACATGGGTTTCTCCTAACCGTTGGATACACTGCTAGATCGACGGCCAATAAATTCTGAGCTCATTAATCGGGCTGTAATTATTATTGTAATAATAGGAGGGGCCAATTAGCGCCACCACCTCCTCTTACTCCTCCATTTCCTTCTCTCTTCAGTAACTGTAGCCTCTTCTCCTCGTTTTCTCTATCCCTCATTCTTCTCTCTCTTCCTTTGATCAAGCAGCTCTTCTATTCTTTCATGCCATTCCCCTTTTGACCTTCGTCTCCTCCTCCTCCTCCTCCTCTTCTGTATTTCGTTCCCTTCATTTCTAAACTCTTCTTATATAGCAAAACGTACGTTGCGAGAAAATGGAAGGAAGAGCGGGTGCGACTCAGGTCTGTAGGCAGGCCGCCCCACTAACTCCTCTCCAGAGGTTCTTGTCCTCTACTACTCCAGCCTCTTTCGGTGGAGAAGCTGCTCATCGCTGCCACGTTCATGGAGGGTTACACGATCAAGGGGCAATCACAACAGCCAAGGGACTGCAGACCACCTCATCTTCATCATCCTCTGCTCTTGTTGCTAAAAATGCGGTTGTTAAAGGGCAGTGGACTCCTGAGGAAGACAGGTACGAATTTTTTTTAACTCGTATTACTACACAATTTCGTTTAGGTTCCCATGCTCTTCGCGTGATGCTCAAAGTATAGACTCTCGAAGTAGAGATGCCATTCAAATAGAAAATCAAGTATGCATTCTTAATCAGCTTTCTAATATATTCCTTATCTTGCAGTTTATTGCTCAAATTGGTCAACCAACATGGAGTTAGGAAATGGTCGCAGATTGCTAAGAAGCTGGTTGGTAGGATTGGGAAGCAATGCAGGGAAAGATGGCATAACCATCTTCGTCCAGATATTAAGGTTTATTTGATCACTCGCTACTATTTGATTTTCTACGGTGCTTTCTGTAGAGTACCCTTCTTAATTAGTATGTATATACACCTGAAATTATGCACTAATTACTGGTGCTTCTTAATTAGTATGTATCACGCATTAATTAATAGCACCAGCTTATTACAGTAGTTAAAAAATTGCATACCTCAGAAAGAAACGTGGAGTGACGAAGAAGAGAGGCTGCTGGTGGAAGCCCATAGGATGGTTGGCAACAGATGGGCTGAAATAGCAAAGCACATCCCTGGGAGAACAGAGAACTCAATCAAGAACCACTGGAATGCAACCAAAAGAAGGCAAAACTCAAACAGGAAGAGCAAGAGGAAGGCTATTAGGGGAGAAAGGCCTCGGCCATCGATCCTGCAAGATTACATCACGACTAAGACTTACGAGGAGGAAACCAATTCTATTTCCGGTCTCAATAGCACTCCATCACCAACAATACCTTCAAACAAGCTCTTCCCCTCGATCTCGTCTAGAACCCTCGTGGAATATGGCGATGCTACGCTCGACGTCAACAAGTTTTTCAAGTGCTCAGGCGGACAAGAGCCGACCTTTGGCCATGGGTCCATTACAGCTAAGAGATTTGAAGGTAATATTGGTGTCATCCAGGAGCCTCGGATGCTCAATTGGCACGACCTTCCCTCTTTTTATGACAATGAGAGTCACACGTTTATGTCGATGAAAGAGAACGCGTTTTTTCTGGCTTCACCCCCAGCGCCTCATCTATCCCAACAACAAGGTGAAGCAGCTAGTGCTGCCCTTGAGCCTCCAAGCACTAATTCATCTTCTGATGCAGCCAGTAATTGCATGAATGAAAGCGGCGATTATCTCTACTGGGATATTTATCTGTCCTATCTGCTGCATGGAGCGCCATCGCCTGGAATTGAATTGCTTGAGAATGTCAACTCGATTGAAACTCAGGAGGATGATCAAACTGTTGGATGGAGCTGCAAGAGTGACATGGACTTGATGGAGATGATTTCTTCTCAGTTTTCTCTCCCCCGAGCAAATGACAACGTCAAGCCGACTCTCTCGAATATGGTTCAGAAAAGCTAGAGTAGTTCAAAGGCTCACTGAACTTTTTCTCGGGTTTTTTGCGTCTTGTAGGTGCTATCTGTAACTCTTATATCGTTGGAGGTGTTATGAGATGCGGAATATGGTATTGTTGCTCATATATGCACTATATAGAGGGAATGTGGGCATCTAAATGGTGCTGATATTATTCCTATTGTCCTTTTGTTATTAATGCAAGCTTTGCTTTTGACAATGAAGAAGCTCAATTGAACTTAGAAATACATGACAGTACTTTTTTTTTGTTGTTGTTGAGATCAAAATGATGCTGCTATTTTTGACGTTCCATACTCCATTTGCATTAAAGCTGAATTGTCAAAACATTCGCTCAATCTTCTAGTGGTGTGGCCCCTTGATTACCATTACTAGCCGTATTTCAGCAAAAAGAAAGACCTGATCAAATTTTGAAAGGAAGACTCCTCAGCAGGTCAATTCCTCTTCTTTTCACTCTCTTTGGCAGTAGAGGAGGATGCAGCCGCACCGCAGTATCTGAGACAACAGCAGCAAACTTACTGGGATAATGCTATTTTAGCGCAGCACACACTTAAATTAATGGGCCCCTTCGATTGATGCAGAATAAAATAATGGGCCGCTGGCCCGCCCAACTACCGATGAGTCCATTTGCTGGGCCGAAATGTTGTGGTTTCTTTCCCTTTTTTTTTTTTTTTTTTTTTTTTTTTTTTTTTTTTTTGATAATTGAAATGTTGAGGCTTCGGATCAAATAGAATTCATCCGGTCATCCAAACAATCTTCCCTCGTTTGGAGATAAGATTTGGATCGTCGGGCTCTCCCTCCTCCTCCCGTCTCCTCTGCGACCGAATCGAGACCAGCCTGCCACGGCCGGAAGAGATAAGACCATCAGACGTGAATATGAATCTCTCCGCAACAACTCTCCTCCTCGGCGAAATCCCCCTCTTCTCACGCTGCTGCGTTTCTTGCCCTTGTATCCCTTCCGCTCGCCACCTCACAACCAGCTCTGTCTCTCTTCTGCCTACCAGATGCTTTCCCGGGCGCCCGCGTCTGCTCACCACCAGGTCATGTCTTTTCTCACTTTTCTCCCGTTTTCTCTAAGAAATACCTTCAATTGGGAGCTGGAGGAATCGTCCCCTGCTTTTCTCTTTCAGCTTATTATTCTCGTCTCACGCATATCGTACAGACCGCGCAATCAATTGATTGCATGCCGAGCAATGTCCGAGACAGAGCCGGAGAACGATGACCTGAAGGTGGTTCTCGCTGCTCTTGATCATGCCCAATTTGATCTTGAAGATTTCCGTCTCTCTCTCTCTCTCTCTCATTCTTAGTTTTCAAGCTTCCTTTTTTGCAGGACAAGGATGAAAACGAGGATGTACAATCACCGCCTCCTGCTGATGACCTTGTGCAAAGCAATGAACATATTAATTCTGAAACGACGGTTAACCAAGTCATTACCATTTGCCCGTGTAGAGCTATTTCATGGTTATTACTGTCTTGCAACTCATGAAGGCAAAAATTTATACGAATCAATGTACTAGCAAAACTAAGCATGCTGTAACTAAACAGGGGTAAATAATAATCTGCTTGCATGGGGAATAGAGTGGATACCCAGGAATCTCTAGGTCTTTTGCTCTTTAAGTTGCTTCTACCATGCAATAGATTTTCACCGCAAAAGCTTATTTTGGGACGAAAGGATATAACTGATATGTCTGTTTCTGTATGGTTTATCTCTCTCCTCATCTTGATTGATATAACTGATTGCCTCGAGTAATTATTTTAACTGTTCATCTCTCATGAATGTTATTCGCTTTTATCAACTAGCAGCCAATTTCTGGATGCAAAATATAATTAAAAGATGAATATTAATTTATACTGATATCTTGAGCTTGCTGTAGGAGAAGGACGATGTTTTAGAGGTTGCAACTGGATCTCCTTTGCCAGGCATGAAGGTAACAATCAGTATTGTTTTCTGTCCCCAAGTCTATATTGAAAGAAACTTTTAAGTTTATCTCCGTTTGTTGCATTACTGATTTTTGCTTCCAATTGCGGAGCATTACAGCAAACGGGTGAGCTTGTTAAGATCCCTAAGGATAAAATTGACATTCTTCGCGATCAAGTTTTTGGCTTTGATACATTTTTTGTGACAAACCAAGAACCATATGAGGTGATGTCTTTTTTTTTCTTTTTCATTTCTTCTTATCTTTTGGAACTTGCTATATCACCTGTTTAGTTTCTTGCGGTCCTATCCTCATCTTTCGTTGCCAGGGTGGAGTTCTGTTCAAGGGAAATTTGCGAGGGAAAGCATCTACTACCTATGAAAAGATTAGGAAGAGGATGAAGGTGTTTTAGAATTTTCTCCTTCTGTTGTTATTATTAAGAAGCTTAGTTAACAATTATGTAGGCACAGTTTCTTTGAACAGGAGAGATTTGGTGATCAATATAAGCTTTTTCTTCTTATCAATCCAGACGATGATAAGCCAGTTTCAGTAGTGGTGCCAAAACAAACTTTACAGCCAGAGACCGTTGGTAATTATATTTTTGGGCCTTTCTATTTGAATATGTCAAGTCTCTGGTATCTGGTTAATGGCTACATAAAGTGCTTGCTCTCCCTTCTTTTCCATACCAGGACAATATTCCTAGTTTGCACAGGCAATGGAATTTTGCTTTTTATTGGAAATTAATTTGATGGGAAGAGGAATGCATTTTCAAATTTGTTTATATTGATCATATTTTGTATTTATGAGAAATTTTATCCTGCAGCTGTACCAGAGTGGTTTGCAGCCGGTGCCTTTGGACTTGTTACTATTTTCACGTTACTTCTCAGAAATGTACCTTCTTTACAGTCGAACTTGCTGTATGAGGTTTCTTCTAGCTTTTTATTGTTTTTGATATTTTAATCTCTTTTTCACATTGGGGAGGAGTCAATAAATTTTAGAACACTGTTTGGTTGGGGATCAAGATTAAGATTAGGATCAAAACTAGCGAACCACTTTTGTAAATTAATATCTTTTTATCAAAAACAATCTTATAATAATTTAAAGTTCGAAAATTTATTTAATTTTTTATAAATATTTAATTTAATAGCAGTGTAAAATAAGTAATATTAATTTTGTAAAAAAAAATTTTGAAAAATGTTGATCTTGATCCTGACCCCAAACCAAATGGTGCGTAGGGTACTTTTTCTGCTTCTACTGCACCAATTGCAATACTATACCAACATTCACAAATTTTCGGGAATAATTATCCACATTTTTTATTTCATCGTAATTTATGTGAGTTATCAGGCATTTCTTTCAAGTGAATTTAATTTTCATATACTTTCATAATTATATAACCTTAAACAAGCTTTCTACCATTCATTTTCCATGTCATGATCTGCCCATTCTTTGATCCAGTGTAGTAATGAGTAATATGTGTCACCTGCACAAGGATGACCAATAGCCCCACTTTACTTTGTTCTTTATACACTGTGATTTTCTGCTTGTGTTCCAATTAAGCTAGCTTGCCCATTTATTCAAATCTAGAGCACAACATGTTAGACCTATTACTGCTGAAATGCCCTCACTAACGTTCTCTGGCCTACTATGGGCTTTCTCTCAGGTGCTGTGCATCAATGTCCCTCAATCCTGTTCATGTATAAAGGGCCTGCATATGTATAAAAACTTACCATAATTTTTTCTTCTGGCAAATCACAGTGCTACATGCTTTCATTGAGATTTTCTTGCCTTCAACTGTTGCTAGTAGCCTTAGTTTCAACAATTAATTTTGGTACATGTTGGTATTTCAGATCAGCATTCGATAATCTTGAATTGTTGAAAGATGGTCTTCCTGGAGTGCTAGTGACCATGCTTATTTTGGGCATCCATGAAGCTGGACACTTTTTGGTTGCAAGAGATATTGGGATCAAGCTTGGAGTGCCGTATTTTGTTCCAAGTTGGCAGGTTGCCTCTTTTACTTTCTTTTATCTTTGAGCAAAATAGTGCTTTATATCTTTTATTGTGTAGCTGCTCCAACCTTGTGCTTACATTGGCAAAGCTTTTCACTAGCTATTACTTGAGATTAGTTCTGAACGGTTCACAAGGGGAAGAAAAGATTAGTGGGTGGCAATTTAAAAATCTTTAGATTGGGATATGAATTGAGGAAACTTAATAACAAATACTTGTAACTACTTGTTGTCGCATTTCTCTATGAACTCGTAAAGGATTTCTCTCCAAAGGAAACTATGGCAAATTGAGGGGCTTCTGACAAAAACCCAGAATTCTAACTTGCTGTTGGAAAGTCTATTTATCAAAAAGAAATGTTATTGAAAGCCTAACTGTTTTTGTTCAATGGTTTATACACATTTGCAACTGGGTTTCAATTGTTGTCCTGGTAGGTCAAGTTTTATTTTACCTCATAGTTCCATGTTCCCCAACCATCATACTTGGAAATTGGAATTCTAATCTCATTCATGATCTATCCTTGAGTTTCTTGTGCCTCCTTTGCAGAAAGGAATCAAAGTTCCTTAAATAGTTCTGTGTCTATACCAAAAAAGTGGTGAATAGCCCTTGGGATTCTATCTTGTTCATAGCATCCGTTAACTCAAAGTCTTGCTTCAGTTTCTGCATGGAGTCGAGATTTTGCCATCGTAGGTAATCACTTGGTTGACTGCAGATTGGTTCTTTTGGTGCAATTACAAGGATTGCTAGTATCATTTCCAACCGCGAGGACCTTCTCAAGGTAGCAGCTGCTGGACCATTAGCTGGATTTGGTGTGGGATTCGTTCTTTTTCTACTAGGATTCTTCTTACCCCCAAGTGATGGAATTGGTATTGTGGTTGATCCTGCTATCTTTCACGAGTCATTTCTTGCTGGAAGTACTGGTAAGTGTTTTGAACTATCAATTCAAAAATGTTTATGCGGCTATGGGAACTCATGACCTGTCATATCTACAAATGCTCATTCAAAGTTTTTTGTTGTTGTTTTAGTTTGTAGATATGTAACTTCTTGAAGAACTTCATTGTCATTGCAATAGATCCATCTGTACTTACAAATGCAGCACTGCTTTTATATGAATGTTGATCCACAGAAGAAATAGAGAAGGCTGCACTCCAGTTAAATTCTTGGGCTTGCTTTAGTTACAGAAAGATTAATCCATGCATCTCTGAAATGACTTTTGTCGTCCCAGTTTCAAATAATTACTACGTATTACACTTTCTTATTTGCTCCAACTTTTATACTCAACTACTGGATCTTCAGTAATGCATTCCAAATTTGTCTAAATTGTGAGAGGAATACATTCTCTTTGATGCAGCAAAGCTGCTCCTTGGAGATGTTCTGAAAGAAGGAGCTCGATTGTCAGTTAACCCACTTGTGCTATGGGCTTGGGCTGGGCTTCTAATTAACGCTATCAACAGCATTCCTGCTGGAGAACTTGATGGGGGCCGCATTTCCTTCGCGCTGTGGGGAAGAAAGGTAGTGTCTTACATCTCACATTGAAGTTTGTCTGGATAATAACGAGATTTGGTGTAGCCTCCGGTGACTTGTTTGTTTGTTCAACAGGCATCTACTCGCTTAACTGGGGTTGCCATTGCGCTGCTTGGAATATCATCATTTTTTAGTGATGTGGCATTCTATTGGGCGGTTCTGATATTCTTCCTGCAAAGGGGGCCTATTGCGCCACTCGAGGAGGAGATCACAGAACCAGATAACAAATACGTGGGACTTGGTGTCGCAGTTTTGTTGTTTGGGCTGCTTGTATGTCTACCATACCCTTTTCCGTTTGTCACCGAGGCAACGGGTTTTGACTTGTGAAGCTAGAATTGTGACTTCATTGCTTATTGTTAGTTTCTTTTCGTTGGGATTTGGCAAGCTGTCGTGTGATTCGAGTTTGATATTTATTTGTTCCAAGTTGGATGAAGTCTTCAAGTTGCAGCTGAAGCTGTGTGTTTTTGCAGTTTGATTGAAGCTCATGTTCTATTTGTGGGATGGTTTCTTCTTGCTCAACAGGCTAAGCACGCTGAAACGTAAATAGTTTGATACACTCTCTGCATTCCATATGTTGCCGATTTACACTGTCTTGTTGGTTTTGGCGGCATGGCAATCTCCTGTTTGCCCAGAGGGAGCATCATATGAAACGGTGAGCCATGATTAACACCTAATCGCTAAATGCACAATTGAGTGAATGGGAGAGAGATAGACGCACAGTTCCAGGATTAAAGACAATAATTATTACCTACAAATATAAGAGAAATAATAAGCAATTTCTTACAAATTTAATATTTATTTATAAATTTTTTGAATTTTTTTATCTTAATTTTAAAGGATATTTACCTACACCTCTCTAAGATTTCTTTTATTTACCAAAAATCTTCCGAGATTTCGATAATTATTTACACCTCCCTCCTTTTCAAATTTATTATCTACAACCCTTAATTATTATTTAATTAAATTTTTTTCCAAAAATTTCACTTTTACCCTCCGTAATTTCATAACTAAATTTCTAAAAATTTTAACTTTTGGCTCTCCACTCTTTCTCCAAAATATTTACAAATAAACTCTTTTAATATTTTTATTTATAAAAAAAATTAAATATTAATATTTTTCAAATAAAAATTTATAAAAAAGACCTTGAATATTTTAAATATTTTACAAATAAATTCTATATGAGAAATATTTATACATTTATAAATAAGCCCGTTGAATATTTTTTAAAACAATTTAATTAAATAACAATATTTGTAGATTATAAATTTTAAAAAAAGTGTAAATAATTATCGAAATCTCAGAAAATTTTTTATAAATAAAAAACATCTAAAAAAAAAAAATAAATATCCTTAATTTTAAATAAAAATATTTATTTATTTATCCTATGAAATGATTCATTTATTTTTTATTAAATATTTTATTTTATATTAAGAAGGCCTGTCAATACTCAATTTTGGTCGCATTTTATCCTCAGCATATTCTACGCCGTGTCGTGCCGTATTATGATTCATAAATTTTGGTTGGTAGGACTTAAACCTGCAGAAAAGTATTCCACCTGCCAAAAATTGCCGATCTGATCATCTCCGCCGCTGTGGGCTGACATTTGCGGTGGGGTGATCCTAATGGAGTCTCGCCGGCGTGTCCTTCTGGCTTCTCTGTCCCTGGCCTACCTGCTGCTGTCGGCGCAGTGCCTGGAGGAGCAGCAGCAGAGGCGGCAGGGCTTGGGCTGGGGCAAGCACAAGAAGAAGCACCAGATCGACGGCCCGATCAAGACGGTGGTCATCCTCGTCATGGAGAACCGCTCCTTCGACCACATGCTCGGCTGGCTCAAGTCCTCGCGCCCCGACATCGACGGCCTCACCGGTCGGGAGTCCAACCGCCTCTCCGCCTCCGACCCCTCCTCCCCCGAGGTCTTCGTCTCCCAAGACGCCGTCTTCATCGACTCCGACCCCGGCCACTCCTTCCAGGCCATCCGCGAGCAGATCTTCGGCTCCGCCAACGCCTCCGCCGACCCCGCCCCCATGAACGGCTTCGTCCAGCAGGCCCACTCCATGGGAGAGGGCATGCCCCGCAACGTTATGAGCGGATTCTCCCCCGACTCCGTTCCCGTCTACACCGCTCTTGTCAACGAGTTCGCCGTCTTCGACCGCTGGTTCGCGTCCGTGCCGACGTCCACCCAGCCCAACCGCTTCTACGTCCACTCCGCCACCTCCCACGGGGCATCCAGCAACGTCCGCAAGGACCTCATCCACGGCTTTCCCCAAAAGACCATCTTCGACTCCCTGGACGATGATGGCCTTAGCTTCGGGATCTACTACCAAAACATCCCGGCCACGCTCTTCTTCAAGAGCCTCCGGAAGCTCAAACACTTGGTCAAGTTCCACAACTATAAGCTCACCTTCAAGCGGCACGCCCGCCGGGGCAAGCTCCCCAACTACGTCGTCATCGAGCAGCGCTACTTCGACATCGAGCTGTTCCCGGCCAATGACGACCACCCGTCCCACGACGTTGCCCGCGGCCAAAGGTTTGTCAAAGAGGTATACGAGACGCTCCGGGCCAGTCCGCAGTGGAACGAGATGGCGCTCCTTATCACCTACGACGAGCACGGCGGCTTCTATGACCACGTGCCAACGCCCGTGTCCTATGTGCCCAACCCCGATGGTATCATCGGCCCCGATCCCTTTTACTTCAACTTTGATAGGCTGGGGGTCCGGGTCCCTACCATCCTCGTTTCCCCCTGGATTGACAAAGCCACAGGTTTGCCGCCCGTCCTCTTTATTTCTTTCTCTTGTGTTGGTTCAATACATTGAAGACGCTGTGATGGTGTGATTGAATGATTGTTAATCACTCTTTGGTTGCCCTCTAATCTCAAAATTACCTGTGCATATTTTGTTTCCTGACAAGGATTGGAATTTTTTTAAATAAATTTCAAACCCTGCCAAAGGCAACTCCAAACCTCTTACATGAATAGTTTTAGCAGTAAGCGTTTGGCGAAACCTTTCCTATGTACTCTATTGCCAAGTTCAGATTGCTTGTGTGTAAACACACAAGGAGTTGGTCGGCTGCTTCTCTGCTTCTGTGTGCCTCTACAGCTTTTATTACCTTTTATAAATAACATATTAAGTATATTCGAAATCTCTGTGCCTCCTCAGCTGCTCATTCTCTGTAGAATGTTATCATTAAACCTGATTATTCCATCATCTTATGCATTTGGACAACATTTCTGGATAAATTATTTAACATGTGAAGCACTGCCCTTTTGGAGTTCTTTTTTGCTGCAACAGTCTTCCAATCATATGTAGAGAATTTCCTCTCTCCTGTTGTATAGCCATCGTCAATAACCTTCCATGTCTGCTTTGTCTATTGAGTAAATCAGCCAGGCATGATGGTCCAATACAGACATTTGCCTCTTGTATTCCTTGCATTTCCTTCTTCTTTTGCTTCCAATACCAACTTTACTCGCAGTTCTTCGCTGTATATTTGGATTAATCTGGCTTTGCATTTTGCTTATATGTGAAATTATGGAAGGACATTTCATACAATGGTGTTCTTCTTTTCTTGTATTGTTTAATAGAATTTCTCTTGTTCCTGTCCTTCTACATTTGCAAGGAATCACTACCAAAAGTAGATATGTTCGATTGCTTTTTGTTATTGGATTCTTGCAGCATGTATTTGAAGTATTGAAGTGCCAATTTTTCACAACTATTTTAAAGCATATATTAAGATTTCTGTCCATCAAATTGCAATTACTTGCATCTGATCTGACATTTTCAACAAAGGCCACTATGGAGTTTCTGCAGACAAACTAGGCATTGTCAGTATGTTCTATTATTTGAACTTTAACAAACCAATTACTTCAAAGTTGCATCTACTTTTGCAGCTGTTAGTCTTTTCTGTTGTAGTTTGGTCCAAAATATTTTGGATTAAAATAGGTTTCTGAAATTTGGAAAATTCAAAGAGCTTGTTTCATGTTCTTATAGGTTGTTTTAATAATGTTACCTAGCTACCTTCCTATAATTCTTCCTTTTTCAAATTGTCCCAGTTAGATTATTAAGTTATAGTAATGACCCTCCATTTTACCCTTTGCAGTGATCCATGAGTCTAGTGGTCCAACACCATATTCTCATTTTGAACATTCATCTATTCCGGCAACGGTAAAGAAATTATTCAATCTGAATTCGAACTTTCTTACAAGGCGGGATGCATGGGCTGGTACATTTGAAAGCTACTTCTCCCTCCGGAAGACTCCTCGAACGGATTGTCCTGGTATGGTGTTCATGAGTCAAATTTTCTATTATTTGCTAATGCTGCATAATTCTTTCACAATAACTCTCCTTTTTAAAAAAAATATACTTCAGAAAAATTTAATTGACACTAATTGGAAACTAAATACTGTACCTTTCAATTACCACGGCTCTCTATGGAGGGAATGACACTCATTTTATGACATTTGTTCAAGTAATTTGACTTTGAAAGTTAAACCTGGGAGTGTAGGATGTGTAGATCTGTTATTTTAATTGGCATCAAAAAATATAATTCATGTTATCAATTATTAAATAGAAGAAATTTTGCATACCCACACTCAGGCTGGGTGGATATACTTGAGAAAAATAGTATTCCTGCTCATATGGTGGAATATGTTGTTCAAATTGATTGAAACTGTCAGAAGCATTGTGATGCATGGATATTTCAACAACCTCAACGAGTGCTGAATAGATCCTTTATCTAATCTACAATGTAGAAAAGCTTCCCGAGGTTCTGAAGTCACTAAGGCCGTTTGGACCAAAGGAAGACAGTGCACTATCAGAATTCCAAGTGGAGTTGATCCAACTTGCATCTCAGTTGAACGGTGACCATGTCCTCAATACCTATCCAGACATTGGAAAGGGCATGAATGTAGGTGAAGCAAATCGATATGCAGAGGATGCAGTCACACGATTCCTGGAAGCTGGAAGAGCTGCACTTAGGGCAGGGGCTAATGAATCTGCTATTGTGATGATGAGGCCAGCACTCACTAGCAGGACTGCTGGCGCGTCTTCCATTTCACTTCACCAGAGCAGTTGAAATACAGCTGAATAGTGTGTTTGATACATCATGACAGTACATAAATATGGATGTCTATGTACTCTACATACGTGTGTAGCATTCTGTACCATCTGTATTTGCAAAGTGTGCATCTGGAACGGATTTGTGAAACTATTATTGTCCAAATCCGTTTGATGATCGCTTCGTTCTTCCAGAAGCTTCAATACTTTTGTTTGTTTGACGTTTTAAGTTTTTGGCAGGATGAAATCAATAGAATTTAAAATGGCAGACTGTAAACCACAACTAGAGAAGCAAAACCTCCATACATCCTTTGAAAGATCCTAACTGCATATTACAACAATTGAAGAGGGAATTAAAAAAGAAAATATAAAAAGGGAGAATATTGAAATTAGATGAGGTGCTCTATGAATTGGGGTTTTAGAGTAATGTATGTCAGTATCCGGTCTGGTTTTGGTATGGTTTCTAATTAGATCTGCAACAAGAACCAAAACCTGAACTGAAGGCGAACCGAAAGGGTACTGAAACCCAAAACTGAACCAGAACCTGAACCAGAGCCATGTAGACCGAACCATATCCCGTTTTAAGTTTTGTTGAACTCGGAACCGACCGTTCCGGTTCGTTTGGTCCACTCCGCTGCAGAAAAATTGGGGAATATAAACTGAAGGCGAGGGGTGGTCTGTGGATTCGGCGGAGAGAGTGATGGCCGATGATGCGAGCGGCAGCGGTGTCAGGAGAGGAGAGACGGTGATCGTCGACCATGGGCGGCGGAGGAGCTCCTGCGGATACTGCAAATCCACCGGATACTCCAGCATCTCCCACGGTCAGTATGCAGACCAATTTCTTGCCCTATTATCATTACCCAAGAAAAATTGCTTCTTTCTCTCCTTCTCCTTTTACTTTCCTTTCCGAGGGAATTTGAAATCCTCGTATAGCGTCCATAGAATAGATTCATTCTCCATGCCGCTGGTGTCGGATACCTCTCTGTTGCCGGAATCCTATCTGAAGCGTCGGTGTTTTGAGACTTGTTTTTTCAACCAAACGGCTTTCTTAACCTTGTTCGTCACATGCATATATTGGAACTTGACATCTATCTTTTTTATTTTTCATTTCCCTTTCTTTTTTTGACAAATTTTTGCCTTGTGATACTCTTTCAGGTTTATGGGCACATAGCATGACGGTTGATGACTACCAAGGTATAAATTCTTCCTACCACTTGACATCTTTGAATGGCGACCATGCTTAGAATATGTCAAAAATGCGGGTGCTTTGGTTTATCTGATAGAGGGCATCCTTCTAGTTAGAAAGAGTTCACGCTTTTTAAATTACAGATTCCTCCAAAAGCAAGATTTTTGGAGTTGAATGGCCGTCTAAACCATTTGCTACAGAAAAACTGCATCTTCACCATATAGCAGAACATCTAGATTCTTAATAATTCGTCCTTCTCTTCTGTACCCACTTCACTGCCATCACACAACAGAATGCCCCAGCCCATCTGTATAAACTTGCTTGCAGATCTTCTTGACCGGGGTTGGAGGAGATCAGGTTCTTTTCTTTACAAACCTGAGATGGAAAAGACATGCTGCCCTTCTTATACTATACGTTTGAAGGCTATAGATTTCATTCCGTCCAAGGAGCAAGTCCGCATGCAGAAAAAAATGCAAAGGTGCATGCATTGCTTAGTAATACATTGTCCTAATACTCTCCATTGACTTTTTGATAGTTAATGTTCACTTTAACTGTGACAAGTTCATTCTGAAAGCAACAAAATATGATTAATTTAGATTGAGCACTGATGTGAGCAGATTCTTAGATGGCTTGATCGATCCAAATAAACCCAAGCAAGTAGAAGCCAAACAAATTTCTTTGAAAAGTCCAGTCAGCCAGGTCTGCAATGTGCAATTGACTCCAGTTATGCAAGCCAATGAATCTTCAGATTGTTCTTCTGGAAATAGATGCAGTGAAGATCCTTATCTTCAATATTTGGCAAGCAAAATTGATGATGCTGTAAGTAGATCTGCTGGAAGGGGTGAACATTTTTCTTCTGTTCCATTCCCCAGAGCCAGTGTGAAAAAGGTGACACCTCAGGCTAAAAGGAAGCTATCGGAGATATCAGAGGATCTTTTGTATACTTGCAGCATTTCTTTTCAGATTGCTGCAGCATTAAGACAGTCTCTGTCAACAGAAAACATTATGGAACGAATGGGTTCGTCAAGATGTGGTGCAAGTCAATATGCAAATCTTCCCGAATTATCACCAAGCGTTATTGCAGAGAAGCTAGCAGTTTCTATGAGTGAGCAGGGAGATTTATGTGGCCTTTTCATCAAAGCTTGCAATGGCCACCTCAATTTTTATTCAACTTTGAAACAGACAGGTCCGGTACTCTTCTCCAGAGAGCCATTCAGACAATCTGATGGAGAAGGCAGACCCAATACCAAGCGCAGTTGTACAACTGAAGAAGATACGATCCAAAAGAGGAAAAAATTAGAGATACGGATGAAGAGGTCTAGTTTTGATCCAGAAGAGTTTGCTCTATACAAAAGATACCAAATCAAAGTGCATAATGATAAACCAGAGAAGGTTACTGAAAGTTCATACAGAAGATTTCTGGTTGATACCCCATTATCATTTGTTCCTACATCTGCTAAACAAAATGTTCCACCTTCTGGGTTTGGTTCTTTCCATCAGCAATATCTAATTGATGGCAAACTTGTGGCAGTTGGTGTGGTAGATATCCTTCCAAGATGTTTATCAAGCAAGTATTTGTTTTGGGATCCTGAATTGGCTTTTTTGTCACTTGGAAAGTATTCAGCTCTGCAGGAGATAAATTGGGTTAAGGATGCACAAGAATATTGTCCTGGTCTTGAATACTACTATCTTGGCTACTATGTTCATTCTTGCAGCAAAATGAGATACAAAGCAGCATACCATCCATCTGAACTTCTATGTCCACTTCGTTATGAGTGAGTGACCTTTATTTCCCTATCAACTTAAAATGCTTTACTTCAGAAGACCAGATGTTACTCAATCTTAAAGCACATATAGCTAAAGAAATGATTCAGATGTAAAATAAGCTGCAAGAGGGAATAGTAGGGAGAGCAGATAAACTAAATGAGGTCACAAGCAGGTAAAACTTAGCAATTGATGAACATTGTGGGATCTTTTAAAAGTTCAAGTAGGATAAAGAGAAAGGTTGAGGGTTGGTTGTCAGTATTTTTGCTGGGGAGGTGTGTAAGTAGTGCATCAGAAAGCAATAGTTTTTTATGCTGTGGGCTTCTTTTTTGCATATGCAGGGTTAGTAGATCCCGTCCAGTTTAGATGGCAGGTATCTTTGGAATACAAATGCAAACAATAACTGTCTGTTGCAGCACTCAGTTGATTGTGTTGATGCTAGATTGCATTGATGGTACTGTGGGTTTTCTTGGATTCCTTATGTTCAAGCAACAGCTCATCCCTATCATTTTATTGCAGGTGGGTGACATTTGATATTGCGAAACCATTACTTGATAAAACACCTTATGTTATCATCTCAGATTTTGCAACTCAAGGAGATGGAGAATCGGCATCTCAACTTCCTGGTGGTTTCAGTAGACAGTCAGATTTTTTTTCCAATAATGATGGCCAAAACGAAGCTTCTAGTGAAAATGACAAGTATGGTGGCTACCAACTTGATCTCGAGGGCTCTAGTGCCAGGTCAGCATCAAAATCAAGTGAAGAAACTTGTGTTCTGGTGTCTGATGGCATTAGCAATATTATGATTGATCTGAATGGCTCATGTCTGAAATTTAAGGTATGTACTATCCCTTTTACTTGTTTCAAATCAGTCAAGAAATGCAACTATCTATTGGTAGCCAAAGATCTTGGTCCTTAGTGTGGTCCCCATTTTGTTTCTTCTGTGAATGATATTTGGGGTTGAGCTCTCTTTTATATCAGCTATCTTCGTTAGGAGATTTTGACCGCCTAATGTCAAACTAGCAATTTAGACCAACATTACCCAAAGTTTTGAATCATAGTTTGTGCTTCTGTGCAAGATGCTTGGCAAGTCTTTTGTAGGTCTTGCTCAGAAGAGTCTTTGTAGTACACTAAAACTGTGAAAGTTGATGAGTTGGATGCTGTTTGATTTCAGCGTAGATTTACTGTCTTTGGCTAAGGAAAACAGATCCAGATCTGAATAGAAATGTTCAATTTGGAATGTATTAAGATGTGAACTTGTAGACATGTTTTCATTGAATTCTAATGGTTCTCTGCTGGTGATTTCATGGTTGATTCCATACACGAAATGTGTTATGTTTACTGCAGGAACTCCAGCAAGTGTTTGGGCCCATTGACAAGAAGCATTTACATTCACTGGAGAAGCAATTGGCCAGATACGCCAGAGCAGTGGGTGAAAATCTAGCAGAGCGCTTGGTTTACATCCTTGATTGATAGGATTGGAAGGCTTGCCATCAGTTGGGAGATATTCATTTGGTATTTCTATTCTCTATATTCAAGAGAATTCATTTCTCAGTATCAGACTGAAATAATTGTTATTCAAATAGAGGATTCTTTTCCATAAAAACATCGCCCATCTGGAGAACAGTGAGGATCCGCTGTAGCTCGGTGAGCTCCATCTGATCAAGAAAATAATTATAGAAATGTAACAATAGCCAACTCAAGACAAGCATTATATATAAATACTTTTTAAGTTATATGTAAATATCAATTCATAAATATAAATACTTCGCAATAAATAATAAAATTATATCTTTGTTTTAGAAAATCAAACATTCAGGAATTGATCCTGAATTTCAGAAGTTTCTAAGAACTGATACTGAATTTTGAAAATTTTCAGAATTTTTTTTATATAGTGGGTAATGCAGTTGCTAATAGGCAATTGTTATGTATAAGGGGAGGGCCTAGCATGCTTTTAGCTGCGTTGCACTGTGGGCTTTTCCCACTTGTTGGTTGTCAGGAGCAAACAGCAGCTACAGGACACCTCCGCCTGGTTGAAGACGCCTGCTGGTTATAAATGTCTCCTACAGCAGTATTTCCTCTTTTCTTTTATATATATATATATATATATGCTTCTTATGGTAGGAAAAATTACAGTCGGATGATCTCTAGCCACCCACTTTCCTTTCAAGTACTATTTTTCAGGACAAGGAACACCAATTATATCAAGAGAGAGCCACCCACTTTCCTTTCAAGTACTATTTTTCGGGACAAGGAACACCAATTATATCAAGAGAGACGGTGAATGAACATGATAGAATACGATAACTAAGATGAGGCGGCGAGCTTCCTTGGCCAAATGTTGATGGGGTAGCCTTTCATAGTCCGGGTTGTTGGGAAGAAAACCAGCCTGTCTTCCTCTGCCACATCCCATCTGCATCCAATATTTCCATTCATCTGTCAATGCTGTTCAATTCAGTAGCAGGAAGTTGACAAGGAAACCTACCTGTAAAGGGTGAGGAGATAGTGGAGAAAGACGGAGATCTCGACACGGGCAAGTTCATAGCCAGGGCAGAGCCGTGGCCCTCCACCAAACGGAGTGAATACATTCATTTGCTGGAGAGCATCCTTATCCTGCACATAATGCACACATACACAGCTAGCTCATGGAGTGCTTCTTCAATGATCTCCAAAAATAAAACAAGTCATCACTTGGGCCGTCACCTGCCATCTCCATGGGTTGAAGGTCCTCGCTTGATTGTAATACTCAGGATCAAGATGAACAGCCCTCAAGGATGCGAACACCATGCACCCTTTTGGAATGGTGTACCCTGCCAACCACAACAAGGTGCACATACAAAGTTGAACTCGGACATGGGTTTAGGCATTTGAAATAGTGCACAACTCTTGAGGACAAGGCAAAACAAAACCTTTGAAAGGAACATCAGCCATGGCCCGTCGAAAGACTCCGCCGATGATATTAGCCAATCTTAGTGTCTCACTGATTACCTAAAGACAGTTCAAATCATGTTTCCTTTACGTATTTTAGAACCTCGTAGCCAAAACATGAACCTTTGATATAAAAGCTAGTGAAAGAAACAAAACATTGTAATTTTAACAAATAAAAAGGAATTCATGGGGCTTTGTATCTTACGCATTGTGTAAAGGGCATCGATTTGTAGTCATTCCAATCCAACCCTTCTGATTCATGCAGCTTCCTGGCTCTGATTCCGTCGTGCTCTTCCTGTTTTATCAAACATTAGTTACGTGGTCACATTCACGGAATTTCCCAATTCAGTTCAATGCCTGTTTAATCCAGCTCTCTTCGCCTCTGCTCCGCTCATTAGTTTTTCTTTTTTTATAATTTAGTTAGTAGTATTGAAAACTGATTGGGATCTGATCCGGAGCAAAACGTTGCAACGAAAGCAACAAGTCGAGGAGGAAAAGATCAGAACAAGAAAAAAAAAGATAGCAATAAAGTAAATGGAAAGGGATGGCGGTGGCGGTACAGAGCAGCCCGACCAAACACATTCAAACTCGTTTGTCGT
This sequence comes from Trichopus zeylanicus subsp. travancoricus, assembly GCA_005019695.1. Lineage (NCBI taxonomy): Eukaryota > Viridiplantae > Streptophyta > Magnoliopsida > Dioscoreales > Dioscoreaceae > Trichopus > Trichopus zeylanicus. The sequence continues at coordinate 111,486 of RXID01015198.1, forward strand.
CCTCTCCTCATTGTGCCTTGGGAAGTTGAATGCTTTTGTGTTGTGGTGCGGAAGCTGGAGAACAAGAAGAATAGAACGAACAAGAAGAAGGAAGATGACTAAAGACACCGAGGGGGAAAGCGTAGTGCAAAGAAGGAGATCCGGAAGGAAGGTTTTATAAAACAAAATAATAACCAGATGATGACGAGAAAAACAAAGAAATAACGAATTAAAAGCATACCCGAAGAAGAGCGAGAGCAGCAGGATGGTCGGTGAGGAATTTGACGGCGAGGGTCATGATAGTGGACGTGGTCTCGTAGCCGGCCACCAGCAGCGCCAGAATCAAGTCCACGATCTGATCCTCGGACAAGCCCCTATCTTCGGCTTCCAGCAGCTCCTCCAACATATCTTTCTTTTTCTTGTTCTTCACACTTTCCCTCACATGAGAGTCAGCTTCATCATCATCACCATCTTCTTCCTCTTCTTTGACATTCCCCATCGTCATCATCTTTTCCTCTCTCCTGTGCCTCACCACTCCCCTCAGCGCCTCTGCCACCTTGCTCCGAGCCTGCATTTCAGTTTCATCTTTCCCCAATTACAATCGCGACACAAGGAATCAATGATGTTAACGTCACAAAATTACCACGGCAAGATCAGAACTCGCGTGGATTAACGAATAAGGTGGAAGGATAGCACAAAGACAGAAATGTAAAACAAAATATAAAGAAATACTGGTGAGTTGAGTGAGTGATTGATTGATTGAAGAAGCCGTGAGAGACCTGGAGAGCTCTGCCGTAGGTGGTCCAGGAGGAAAGGAAAGAGGGGAGGACCAGCGGGATGGAGAAGAAGGCGTCGATGACCAGGAGGTACTCGCGGCGAAGGCTCTCGGTCCATTCCCCCGGATCGAAGCTCATGAGCTGCTTCACAGTCAAGTCGAAGGTGATCTTCTTGGCCTGATCGAGCAGGCGGACGGTGGGGGAGCCCTGGCACTGCCAGGAAAGGAGAGCGCGGCGGACGAGGCGGTCGATGTCGGGGAGTAGGGCAAGACGGAGGGCGGAGGGGGAGGAGGAGCGGGAGAGGATGAGGGAGTGCATTCGCTTGTGAAGGGGGCCCTTGAGGAGGAGAAGCGAGTGGCGCCCCAGGAGTGTGGAGATGGAGGATGGGTAGCTACAAGCGAAGGAGCGGCCCTCGCCGGCCAGGACCAGCCTGTTGAAGTCCGGGTCGGCGGAGAAGACGTGGCGCTCGCCGAAGACGTGGGTGGTGAAGAGCCTGCCATGCCTGCTCACCCGCTGGTCCATGAAGGGCTCGGGATCCTCGGTCTTGTACGCAGCCACCAGTTTGAGAGTCTCCCCGATCACTGGCAGGTAGAGCTCGCCGGGAGGCAGCAACCCCTTCTCCTCCTTCTTGTCCTTTCTTTCTCCTTTCGAAGAGCGAGAGCGCCGATGATGGGTCAGGACAAAGAGCGAGACGACGATCGGGAGCAGGATGAGAAGCAAAACCAGATCTGGGGGCGGACGGTAAGCCAACAGTAGAAGGAAAGCAGAGAATGGCGCCATGGCGAACAGAGAGAGAGAGAGACTTGAAGGAGCGAATATATACTAGGACTATGGGGGATGGATGACGGATAATGCTCCATTCAGTGAATCTTCAGCCATCTATTATTAGGAAAAATTATTTCAAAATCTACGGTTCTAACTATTTTAGAAGTTTTTTTATTAGTATCTAAAGATTTTAAAATTTTAAAATAATTAAGTTTTTAAACGAAGATGCGAATTTATTATTATTTATAAATATTTTATTTTAAAATTTAAAATTTTTTATTTTATTTGAAAAGTTATTTATAAATTTTTGTTCATATTTTTAAATTTAAAATCAAAATATAGTTACAGAAAATTAAAAAAATAATGCAATTGAAATTAAAATGAAATTAGTTTCGATTAAAATAATCTAACCGAAGGAAATATATAAATTTTGATAAATATTAAAAGTAAACTTAAAACCTTGACCGAAAAGACGCCTGCTGCCGTGCAGCCACGTGCTCTCTAATCAAAAATCCTATAAAACAAAATAAAACAAAAAAGCATTGGAAATAGAGAGCACGTCTATATACTACAGCGAAGCACGTCTCCAACACATATTATATTAGTTATTTAATAAAAATTAGTTACTAATATATAAAATTTTATTAATATTTGGTGTTTCATTTTAAACAAACAAAAAATCATTCAAACATCCCATTTATATATTAAAAATAAAAAACATAAATTATCATCACAAAATAAAATAATTTTAACAATTAAGAAAAATAATTTTAGGTTACAAAATCGATAAATAAACATTAATAAATTGAAATATACAATTCAAGTCAGTTTTTCAAAATAAAAGTATAGAATAAATAAATGTTTGTTAATTAAAGTGAATAATTTATGTGTAAATCTCTTCTTTTAATCTCCCTCAACATAATTTATATAAAAAAACCAAAATGTTGGATAGTCAAAGAAAACCTTGTAAAACTTTGTATATTATGTAAATTCTGAAAATCATCCCACAATCTTTACATAAATTAAGTTAGATATCATTAAGAGTGTTAAATCAAATTAATACAGTAAATAAAACACCAAATTATATATGAATTTTTTTAACTATATATTTATAATTTTATTTATCCAATTATCTAATATAAAATTAATCCATCAATCAATTCTACATTGTGACTTATTCATATAAATGAGCTCAAACTTTGAGACTATTTAGTAAGAGAGTACAAGAGTGTTATAATACACTACTTGCAAAACAGAAAAACCAAAAACTAAACAACAAATAATAGAGTAAAATGTAAAAAAAACGTATAATCTAATAATATTTCTTATCTAGTAATTCCATACCTTCAACTGACAAGCAATGGCCTAATATGAGCATAAGTAGTTTAAAATTATATTCATGGTAGAACTCATAATCAAAAATAAATAATTTAGGCAAGAATCAAAATTAAAAAGGATTAGCGTTTTACTCTTCACCAAACTTTAAAACAAAAGAGATACAAAAAGTTTTTAAAAAATATGAGAAGAACCATGTGTAACAATAATCTTCTCATTATTCGCTAGGCCTCTGCATAGAAGAAATACATCCCAACCTTAACTCAATATCGACCATGTTTAAAATACAAAAATGAGATTAAGAATGAGCCACATAGTAAGAACTTATTAAAAATAAGTTTGACAAAGCTATCATCACAATCTTAAAAGAGATAATTTCAAGTATTCATCATAAACATAACAACCATTTGCTTTGCTGTGTTATGATCAAAGATTGGCACTGATCAATTTTTAAAAAAAAATCAACAACAAAATAAATCCAACAACACTAAAATATACACCTTCAAAGTATCAACATAAAACACCATAAAAAAGTCACCTTTAAAAATTATACTACAAGTCACTGTTTTCTAGTTCATGAAATTGATGTCCATTAAATCAAAATAATTTCCTTCTATTTGATGTTATTGATTTGATAACAGAAACTCAAATAAAATGAACAATTCCTACAATCCAGGACAAGTAAAATTCTCATTCCATTCTCTTGTCTACTAAATTCATTAATTCCTCCATTTTTTTTATTATTTCATCTCCTAACTTTATAGAAATAAAATAACACTTCACTCGGTATCTACAACATTCTATATGGATTTAATGTGCAAAAATTAGAATAACTATTTAACAACAAACATCTTTAAAAAATACATACTTGAAATGCATAGTGTACTCAAATAAGAAACTATTTTAAATTCACACAAAAAAATTATAAGATAAAAAACATATCTATTTGTTGAGTTTGTATGTCTCGAATTCGGATTTAAATTTAAGTTAAACTAGAAATCCTAAGTTAAATTTGACTATTTTTGAATACCTATTATGTAATTAGAAGTTAAAATTAAAGTAGAATTCAGACTTAATAATTCATAAATACTCTTAGTAGCACTTAGGATATGGTGGGAGAGTATTGTAGTGAAGTAAAAAGAAATAAAAAGAGAAGAATAGTAAGAACAGAGAGAAGAAGAAAGAAACAGAATATCGACTCTCATGTGTGAGTTTTTTTTATACTTCTCAATAGTCTCTCATTCTGATTTCTTATATTATTCTCTTAGAGATTCTTTTTAAAGATGAATGCGTTACTGAGTCTTAATAAAGAATTTGATTGAAAAAAAAGAATAAGGTCTTTTTGATAAACTCTTGTAAAATTTATTGATAGTAGATATCTCGTTTTCTCTTGAACGTAATCTGATTTTGGGTGAATCACGTATATCATTATTTCTCTTCTTATTTTTATTTTACCTTATATTATTTTTTATTTCTTATATTATTTATAAACTAAGAGATTTGTGAACCCTGCATTGTGAATCATAACAATTGATATGCTATAATATTAAGTGTGATCGAATAATCTTACATTAGATGTTGGATAAATAAAGTCTGATATATATAATAAAAATGTTCATATCTTATCCACATAAATTTTAAAAATAGTTCAGTATCTGATCTACTATATTGACTCATTTTGACTCCATTAATAAGTGGTATTAGAGTTTCATATTTAAAGTTATATAAACTCTCTAATATTAGAATTACTATGGTGATAATTCAACTGAGTCAAGTTATATGGTGGTCTCTCTCAAAACTAGAGATTGAGATAAAACTCATTTACAAATAATACATAGGGTGAGTTATATGACAGTGCACACATATTTGATAGTCGATGATATGATTGAGTCATATATTGATTTCAGACTTAGATTAAAGCAAAGACAAAACTTTTTCATAGGTGATGCTAAACTTGATTAATATTATGTTACGTATGGTTAATCAAGTATAGTGTTGAACTCAAAAAAAATTGAGTCGAATAGAGATCGTATGGGTAATAATGAATCTCCGAATGTCACCGCTCAAAAGGAAAATTGTTAACTAGACGATTCTTTAATAGTACTTATTGGAATTGAGCTAGTAGAAAATTATTAATTAAAAGTATTAAAATTGATATAATTAGATTACACCTAAATGAAGAGATTGTTATAGTGTTAGATATAATACATTAATTCCACATTGATTATTGAATAAATAATCTTATATATATAGTTAAAAAATTTATATCTTATTAGTTTAAGTTTTTACGATAGTTTAGTATTCCGCTCATTATATTGATCTGATTTAATATTTTTGAGTTTATATTCTACAGTTTTGTGATTTGGTATAAGAAAATAGATTTCAAGAGAAATTATGATATTCAACTTAAACAGAGTTTTAATTGAATTTGAATTTGAGAATTTATATGAATTTTAATATTGATTTGAAATAATTTTAGGATTCAAAAATATAAATTTTTATTTTTGGATCTAGTTAAGATTATTTATTTTATGGGAGTTTTATGCAAAAAATAGTATTTTATATTATAAAAAAGTTAGGATTTCTCTAATTGAAGGGTCTATAACTCACGGTCGAGAGAGAAAAATATGTTAAGAGGGAGATGCTAATTCAATTATAGAGAACTTAAAAACATTCAAGGGAGAGTTTTGAAAGTTAAAAAAAAAATAGTCTAAGAAAAATAGAGATATTGTAAAATTATTTGAAGAATCATAAAAACATTATGGTTTCATATGTCGTCATTGAGATAATCAAAAAAGTCATTTCATCCTGTGTTAGTGTATTTGATTATTTTGATAAATTTTAGATTTTTAATATTCTTATAATATATGAAAAATTTATTCTTGATACATTACCAAAACTATGTATTTGAAAATCAAATTGAGAAACTTTATTTCTAAAATCATGTGCAAGTAAATATTATGATATTTATTTTGGTTACGAACTTATATGAGGATTAGATAATTATTTTAATTAGTGTCTCCAAGTACATCTATATTTTGGTTATATGATATAGTCATGTTAATGAGAGAAAATTTTGATCATGTCAATATATATATATATTTGTAAAGGATCAATTCTAATTTTATTATGAGAAAGTCCAAAATTTATATTTTAGGTGCTATATGTGTGACCTAACCATAGAGTTAAATATATAACTCTTTAAAAAAAATGAAATTTGATTTTCGCATATATAATTCTTTAAAAATACAAACTTTTAGATGTAACCTAAAATTCGATTTTTCATGTATATACCTTTTCAACAAAATAAAATTTCTTTGAAAACTAATTTTTTAAAGTACATATCTCATAAAAAAATGGCATTATATTTCAAACTCAAGACCTAGAATTTTGTAAGTAGATCTTCTTTAAAAAATAATAAATAAAATAAAACCATAAAAACTTGATATTCACATGTATATCTCTTCAATAAAACAAAATTGTTTCAAAAATTTTATTTCAATAATATACATCTTAAAAAATGAAATTATATATTACACCTAAAAATTTTGATTGTCGCATATATACTTCTTTAAAAATAGAAATTAAGATATAATTTTAAAAACTTAATTTTTGTTTACTTATATACCTACTCAAAAAAATAAAATTGTTTAAAATATTCGATTTTTCACACATATTGCTCAAAAAAATGAAATTATAGATTCCATCAAAAAATCTTGATTATCACATATATACCTCTTTAGAAAAATAAAGATTTATATTTAATGTTAAAAACTTTATTTTTAATATCTATAGCACTTCAAAAAAATGAAATTGGTTCAAAAACTTAGGGGTTGATGGGAGAAAGTGAATTAGGTTGTATAAGATATCTTAATTTTTTTTAGTAAATTAAAACACCAATTCAATTCTCAAAAGTATAAATAATATAATTGCACTAATGAACAAAATAAGGAAAGAATGAATCAAGATTTTACATAATTCGGTAATCAACTGCACCTATTCCATGGTCTCTATCTCACTTTTAAAAACTTTAATCATTCTACTAGTAATGTCATTTTTTTGAGATGAAATCAAGTCTACAACAACTTACAATCCATGAGTGTCATTTCTTTAAAGTAAAACCAAGCTTGTACAAGTATTACTTCAACCAAGTAAGAACTAACTCTAATATCATAATTTTATCTCTCATCTACTCTTAACACCCTAAGGCAGTTTAAAATATGAAAACAAATGAAAAAGTTTATAAATTTACCTCTTTATAAAGTATCTCAAGTTTGAATATGAGATCATAAATATTTGAAAGCGAAATCTTGATTTAGAGCTATTGTTAAGTTAGAGGGTTTGAATAAACTTGAAAACCTGATTTTCACATGTATATAACATTCCAAAATAACAAAATAGCTTCAAAAACTTGACTTACACATATATAATCCTTAAAAAAAATAAATTTTGATTTTCACATCTATAATTTATCAAAATATCAAGATTTTCGCATATATTACTCTTCAAAAAATATGAAAATTCAGAGGTATCCCAAAAATTTGATTTTTCACATATAACTCTCCAACAAAATCAAATTTTGAAAAAATAATTCTCATAAAATAATGAAATCGCATGCTTGAACTCATGACCTTGGATTTTATATATTGTCCTTTTAAAAAGATAAAAAATAGATAAAACCATAAAAACTTGATACTCACATACATAGCTCTTTAATCAAAAAATTACTTCAAAAATTTTATTTCAATATATGTTTATTTTCAAAAATAAAATTGCATATTGTACCTCAAAATCTCATTATTGCAAACATACCACTTTTAACATATAATTTTTAAAACTTAATTTTTACCTATATAACTATCCAAAAGAATGAAATTATTTAAAAATTTTGATTCTTACATATATAGATCATTAAAAAATGAAATTGCATTTTTCACTTCAAAATCTTTATTATCACATATGTATCTCTTTTAAAAATTTTAAAAAAATATATTTAATGTTACAAACTTAATTTTTTTTTTTCCATGTAGAACGCTTCAAAAATAAAATTAGTCCAAAAACTAGTCTTATATATATATATATATATATATATATATAAAATTCATGATTGAAACATAAAATTTATATTTTTGTATCTATACCACTTTAAAAATATTTCTTCAAAATCTTGAATTTTCACCTATATAACTTTTTTAAAAATTAAATTTGATTTTCTCGTATATAATTCATCATGATTTTTGCATATATAACTGTTCAAAAAAGGAAAATTCAAATGAAAGCAAAAAAAATCTGATTTTTCATTTATATACCTCTTCAACCAAACAAATTTTCTTCAAAAACAAATTTTTTTAAGCGAATACTAATAAAAAAATGAAATCACATATTCAAACTCAAGATCTTGAATTTTTCATATAGACCATCTAAAAAATAAAAAATCAGATAAAAAACTTGATATTCGCATATATATATTTTCAATAAAATAAAATTATTTCAAAATATATTCATTAAAAAAAATTAATTGTATATTGCACTTCAAAATCTTGATTATTGAATATACACCTTTTTAAAAAAAAAATTTAGAAGTAATTTTCAAAATATTATTTAGGTTTATATACCTATTTAAAAGAACAAAATTATTGAAAAAACTTAATTTTCACATATATAGCTCATAACGAAATTGCAAATTCCATCTCAAAATCTTAATTAATGCATAATACTACTTTTAAAATAAAAATTTATATTTAGTATCAAAAACTTGATTTTTCAAGATATATAAATTGATTCAAAAACTAAACTCTCATCATATACACCAATGAGCTTGAAACTGAAAATATGCATTTTTTTGTATCCATTTCATTTTTAAAAAAGTAAAGTTCTTAGTAATGAACTACCTGTCTTATTGTGAATTTATAAAAAATTATCTCCCTTATTACTATGAGCAAAAGATCACTTATTTTATACTATAAATTTACAAAAAATACCTCAACTAAAATATTTTTAAAAATATCTTTTTTATTTTATCGTTTTAATTAATGTAAATGATCAAATTATTTTTATTTGATTTTATTTTAAACAACCTATTCATAATTATTGACAATCAATCTAAAAAAAACTAATTTTTCAATTTTTAATTTCACAAAATCGAATAACAAATCTTTTATAAAACTAAAATAAAACATGTTATTTTTATATTAACTTAATAATTATTCAAACTATGAATAAATAAGAATAATTTAATCTTTTATATTAATTTTTTAATATATTGATAAAATTAAATTGAAATAAAATATTTTTAAAATATTTTAATTGAGATGATTTTTAGTAAATTTATATTATAAGATAAGTAATTTTTTTAATAGTTATTAGGTGAATGATTTTTCATAAATTTGCAATAATACATGTGATTTTTTACTTAAAAATTCAAAAAATTTAAATTTAAATGTAAGTTTGAAATTTTTTTTTCTTTCACTTATAGGACTCTCCAAAACAACAAAATTGCTTCCAAAACCTATTTACACATATTCAACTCTTAAAAAAATAAAATTGATTTTCATGTATATAATTTACAAAAAAAATCATGATTTTCACGTACATAACTCTTCAAAAAATGAAAATTCAAACATACCCCTAAATTTTGATTTTTCGCATATATACCTCTTCAACAAAATAAAATTTCTCAAAAAACTAATTTTTGTAACTCAAAAATACAATTGGAGATTGGCAGTCAAAATCTAGATTTATATATATATATATACCACAAAAAAACGTTAACATTCTTTGGAAACGTAATTTTCACATACATACCTTGCAAAACAATGGAATTGCCTCAAAATTTTGATCTTCACATATATAACTTTTTTATAAAAAAATTTGATTTTCGCATATGTAATTCACCAAAAAAATATTCATCTTAAAATATGAAATTAGATATTGCACTTCAAAATCTTGATTATTGCGTATATACCTCTTTCAAAATAAAAATCTTGATTAATCAAAATCTTGATTAAGAAAATCCTAGCAAACAGAATCCATGGCAAAAAGATGGAACATATTATCAGAAAACAAAAAATTAAAAGAAACGGCATGAAATAAAGGAAAGCAAAAAAAAAGAAACCTTAACCGTGAAGAAACCCTAGAGGAGGAGGTCCCGATTGTCGAACTCGACGCCGTTGGAGGGCAATTAAATCAGATTTCACCTCCTCCGGTGGAATCGGCCAGATCTTGCCGGAATTCTAGATGGCTCGCTCTCGACGAGATCTGGCTTGAAATCCAGCAGTTGAGGTCACGAAGGAACTCAGCGAAGTCGGCGGGGAGGTCGTCGACGCCGAGAGAGGAGGGGGTGAACGGGGGAATCGAAAGAGACAGGAACCAGGAAGGGAGCGGAGGGCTGGGAGAGAAGGGCGGTGGTGACAGTCATGGCGGAGTAGGAGGGGAGGAGGAGCTCCTGGGAAAAGATGGAGATGGAGAGGGCGGAGAGGAAGCTGATGCAGCGGAGGTAGGCACAACCAATACAGACAAAGTGACCGTCTTTTAAATAGATTTTTGAATTTCCAAAAAAAAAAATTAAATTAAAAATAAAAGAATATTATCGATAAAAAAAAAATTTATAATCTTGAATTGTACCTATAATTCTTTAATAAATTTAAAATCCTATTTAATGTAAAATAAAATTAAAATTTAGACTCCATTAAAAATTTTACTTAATATATATTAAATAAAAAAATCTAAATTTTATTTCTTATTGAACTAAGATTATTATTAACTTGGACTTCTAAATAAATCATAATTTTGACCAATACAGATACCGAATTAGCTAAAATAGTAAATAAGAAAATTATAGAAATCGATATTAGTTTTCCAAGGGATGATTATTTACTAAATTTGGATGAATATCTTAGGAGATATGATATTTAGACTGTAATTATACCAATTCTAACATATCATAATTGGAGTTGAAATTGAAATTGGACTAGATGTCTAATTTTACTATAAAAAAAAATAATTTTTCTACATTAAATCCCTCCACTTATAAAAGGCTTATCCTGAAATCAAAGATTGGAGTCTCCATTATTACAGTTGTATTCCCCTTGAGCTCTTTCCAATATAAAACTTGATGATAAAGACTAACTAAACTTTACCGAAACATGTCAATTATTTGATTCTTATTCTTCCAATGTCTCAACCTATTTGTCTCTACTATTAGTTGGTACTTGCATTTTTGCTTAATCTTTAAAATAGTCTTTATGATCTATAGTCTTTTATATTCAGCTTTGTATCTCGAGTAATCATAATAAATTTTTAAGTATAATAAATAACAACTAAAATCAGGTATTATTTCATCATCCTTAATTGGTTAAAAATTTTGTGTCATTTTCGCATCTTCACTAGTAAAATTTGGATGAATAATTAGTCATTTCCAAATATAATATTATGATTTGTATCACTAATAACTTTGCAAATTTGATTAAAATTCTCAACATGTGCAGATGACTTCTTTTGTAAACTGAAATTTTCTTGAGAACTATTAGTAGACATGTACAAATTCTCGTTTGGACTTACTTCATCCACATGAAAGTATTTAGGATCACTTTTTCACTATCGTTTTCTTCTTTGGCATTCATTATTATAAAAGAAATAAGGTTTAATATGGAAAGAAATTGTAGTAGAATTCATGAAAACATTAACCTCTAAATGATTTATCCAAAATTTTGTGATTTTCTTTTGAAATTTTTAAGAAGCTAGATTGAATTTTACACTTTCTTGAATCTCATGCTTTGATTTGGTGTATACCTCTTCATAATGAATAAAGTAGTCCTTTTATATAAATTTTTTTCTAAAAAGTGTCACATCTCTAATCATATTTGGAGTTTTTAATAACCTTTTTTTGCACATTGTTGTTGAAATTACTCCCACCATGATAAAACTTGTACCTTAAGTTTTAATTCAATAATTTTAATTTTCATTATCTCAGGAACCTTTAGACATATAAAGAAATCTTCAAGTTATTCTACCCAATCGAGAAAGTTTTTCACATCCATGAAAATCAGAAAGCTGATTTGAAAAATCTGTCTCATATGATAACCTCCAAAATGTCAGACCGCGAGCCTCTTTGACGATCAATTGACAAACTTGGTTCTTATTTTCAATTTGCTTCAAAGGTTCATACTTTCTAGTAATAAAAGCAAAAAAAATTTGTTTAATCAAATCTTAAATTTGATAATCTCCTATATCACCATCTATGGAGTTGTCGTCACCAACTACAATCAATGAAGTTAAACTTAAAAACAACATCGCTGTGAAACCACTTGATGCAGCTGGCGAGAAAGACAAGAAGAATAAGGAGAATATCACCGTCTTCTCACCACAATAGATTCTTGAATCCACAAGGAAGATAGAAGAAAATAAACCCAAAATAAGATAATATTATTGACAGAAAAGCTATCCCCTATTGCAACATTGTCCTATATATATAGTTTTCTAATAAATTTAGAATTTTACTTGATATAAAATAAAAATAAAACTTAAACTCCACTAAAAATTTTACTTAACATATCTTAAATAAAAAGATCTAAATTCTATTCCTTATTAAAATAGGATTATTATTGACTCAGACTCCTAAACGAACCCTAATTTTGATCAATACAGATATTGAATTAGCCAAAATAGTAAACAAAAAATTATACAAATCAATCTCAACTTTCTAATAAATAATTATTTGCTGAATTTAGATAAATATCTTAGGAGATATGACTTTCGGACTGTAATTATATTAATTTTGATAAATTACAATTAGAGTTAAAATTGAATTTGAATTGAATCTTTAATTTTACTTTAAAAAAAATTATAATTGTTCTACGTCAAAAAGACCCCTAAGGTTTTTGAGCTGGATTTTCTAGGAAAATTAGCCAGACCTTGCCGGACAACGAGCATCAGGAGCGCCGGCTACATACAAGATGACGAAGATGAAAAGTAGGGTTTCTCTTTTGTCATCAAATTAATTTTCCAGCTTTTGATCTCCAATACGACTGATTAAAGAACCCGCTCTGGAGTTCGAAACGTGTCTACATCCTTGCCGCAGATAGCGCCTTGGGATTTGCTGTATTCTTGATGACACTGATGAACGAAAAGGCGCTCGCTTGAATAAGGATTAATCTTAGCCGTCAAATAATCGCGTTTCCTCGGGTAGACGTGCGGGATGCGGCCAGATTCGCACAGGAGATATCCGTTCTCGTAGTTGTCCGTTGCCACTCGTTTCCATTCCCAGATTCTTCTTCTTCTTCCGCATGTAGACAATAAACAGATAAACAAATAGGAAAAGGAATCGAGGAAGCCGTGCCAGCATCGGCTGGCGGTTGGTGGTGATGGTGGCGGTCATGAGCAGCTCGACCGGAGTCCATCTCCTCCCCTTCTTCTCCTCCTCCTCCTCCTCCTCCTCCTTCCTTCCTTCTCCTTCTCCTTCTTTTTCTTTACCTCCTTCATATCCCCACCACAGGAGGCCGTGTTTCACTTCTCCCAGCTGTCTCGGGAGGAGGAGGAGGAGCTACTGTCTCTCTTGGCGGTCGGGTTCAACATCCTACCACCGACGCTGCAGCAGCAGGGTGAGAGGAGTTCGCGGTGATCGCATTGACTCCAAATCTGAACCGCGACCGCTCGATTTAAAGACAGACTCGGTCCAGTTTTATGGAAAAGTTCTTCCGAGGAGACGTGAAGAAGCAAGGAAGGAGGAGGGCGGATCCCTGAGCTTCTTCGGATTGGAGGAGTCGTTCCCAAAGCGTTGGGTGATCGTCATCATGTGCTTCTCTGCTTTTTTGCTATGCAACATGGACCGAGTATCTATCTCCCTCTTGCTAGTTTGTCCTTATTTTTCACTTTCTTTCTTTCTTTCTTTCTTTTTTCTTTTCTTTTTTCGTGTGTGTGTGTGTGTGTCTGTCCGGTTCCCTTCCTGTAATCTTAATTTTGGTACGAGCAAGTGCTCATCATTCTCATGCTGTGTTCTAACTTTGGCCTGGCAGGTAAACATGAGCATTGCAATACTTCCCATGTCTGCGGAGTTTGGCTGGAGCCCTGCAACGGTTGGCCTGATCCAGTCTTCCTTCTTTTGTGGCTACCTCCTCACCCAGGTTCTTTCCTCAATCAAACTCCTTCATTCTTGTTATTCTTGGCGATACTCCAAAGCACATCACACTAATAAATCAGATTTGGTATTAAAGCATAGATTGCCGGAGGGATTTGGGCTGATACCGTTGGCGGGAAGCAGGTATTGGGATTTGGTGTAGTTTGGTGGTCTATTGCCACTGCCTTGACGCCAATTGCCGCAAAAATTGGACTACCATTTTTGTTCGTTGTACGTGCTTTCATGGGAATTGGCGAGGTAACATTCCCTTACTGCTACTAATATTTATGTTGAATGAGAAAATCTAGTTGGCCGTGCTCCAAACAATTGTTTATCTGTTATCAAAATATGAAATAAGAAATTATCTAGCAACTGTCGCTAACATTTTATTTCCCGCGGCTGAACTTTACTTCATTACCACAGGGAGTTGCCATGCCTGCCATGAATAACATTTTGTCCAAGTGGATACCTGTGACAGAGAGAAGTAGATCATTAGCACTTGTATATAGTGGAATGTATCTTGGGTCAGTGACCGGCTTGGCCTTTTCACCTTTGTTGATACATAAATTTGGCTGGCCTTCGGTTTTTTATTCCTTTGGTTCTCTTGGAACAGTTTGGTTTGCAATATGGTTAAACAAGGTATGGATATGCTCAACTAATGGTATAGTCCTTGGGTTGTGAAACCATTATGATAATATCTTATATTAATTTTGCTCTCAAAAGGCACATAGTTCCCCTCTTGAAGATCCCAAGCTGAGTTCTGACGAGAAGCAGCTTATTATTACTAGCAGCATATCAAGTAAACCTATCACAACAATACCGTGGAGGCTAATCTTGTCAAAACCGCCTGTTTGGGCACTTATAGTTTCCCATTTCTGCCATAACTGGGGAACGTTCATTCTTCTAACATGGATGCCAACATACTATAACCAGGTACACAACCAATATGTTTATTTGCAGTTGCCTATTTTATTGCTCATATTTGTTAGCCAACCTGTCATTAATTGCACCAACCAGCAATCTTTGATGAATTTAATGCTATTGAATTTCTATTCTATTTTATGAAATCACAAGTATCTTAAGCCTTCTTATTATTTCACTGTATATTCTGGAAATACATTTATCTTTCAGATTTTAAATCATGAGATGGAAGAATCACCTTGTCTTTCTCCACATCTTAACAAAGCATGCTCATCTGGAATTTAAATGGCTATTTTATCATTAATTTGTTTAACAGTGAATAAATAAGTATGCTCTTTTTGAAACGATATGTTCCAATATAGGTCTTGAAGTTCAATCTCACAGAATCTGGGCTCTTCTGTGTTCTTCCCTGGCTGACAATGGCCTTTTCTGCGAACATCGGTGGATGGATTGCGGATACTCTTGTGAATAAAGGATTATCTGTCACACTGGTCCGTAAGGTATACACTATTGTCTTGCACTCATGAAAAGTTGAATTGTTGTCTTGTACTCCTGAGAAGTTGAATTGTAACTCAGATGTCATATCTGTATCTACACTAGTCTGACCAGCTAATGTTCTGTATCTGAAGATTGTGACATTGTGGTATTGTCTTAACCAGTGTTTATTTTTTCCCTGCTGCCTCCTCCTAGTCAGTAGTCGGTGCTTTTCAGAAAGCAACTATTGCAACTATTCGCCATCCCTTCGCTACCATGCTGAAAAAGCAAATGATTGTCATACAACCAACAATTAACAATAGAATTGTTGATAGCTGGGGCTTAACCTAAGAAGAAACATGTATCAAATATGGCACCCAATGAGATCAGCATTCTGTTTTGTTCTTCATTTTTCTTCAATGTGTGATGGTCATTGCCTCAAAAATATTTACTTTTGGATCCAGATTATGCAATCCATTGGATTTCTTGGACCAGCATTCTTTTTAACACAGTTGAGTCATGTACATTCACCTACAATGGCAGTATTGTGTATGACATGCAGTCAGGTATGTATTGTAATCTGCATGCAGTGAGCTCTAAATATTGAATGCAAGTTATTCACTTTGTACTTAACATACGGCTTTTGTTCTTAAACAGGGTACTGATGCATTTTCACAATCTGGTCTCTACTCTAACCATCAAGATATTGGTCCTAGATATGCTGTGAGTATCAAAAGAAATTTCCATCCATCTCTTTCTTTTAAAAAATGTTGTCAAGTCAGTTTGTCTAGGTGATTAATTAGTTGCCAAGGTGCCCTATGGTATAATTGTCCAAATCATATAAACAAATATAATATAAGTTAACCTAATCACAATATAAAAGAATTTTCTGCATTATCTATCACATTGGAATTGAAAAGTAGCATGTAAGATAGCTTGCAATATTGTATTCACTTAAAATATAGGTCTTATAGGACTATGTAAACATTATCAAACATAACAGTGAGTATTATATGACAAAATGAATACTAGTCAGTAGTGATTGTCATGTAGTGCAATACATTTATCATCTTATGCTTAGGCATCCTTGCCATTTCCAACATGGATTTTACCATCTAAGAGAGCGCTGTTACCTTCTGCAGGGAGTGCTGCTGGGTCTGTCAAATACTGCAGGGGTTTTAGCAGGAGTGTTTGGGACAGCAGCAACAGGTTACATATTACAACATGGTATTGTCAGAACTCATTTGTTAAGCACCTATATCGTTTTGGTTGATAAAATATCTCATCTTATTTTCAGCAACAAAATATCTCATCTTATTAGATTTGTCATATATAAGTTCTCACTTCACCTTCTGTTGATATCTAGATCAGTAGTCCGAAAAAAGATTCCACATGTTAAACTCATCTAGTGTTTTTTATTAAAAATTGCTTGTACTTGGAAAATTTTCAGGTTCCTGGGATGATGTCTTTAAAGTTTCTGTGGCCCTCTATGTGGTTGGAACTGTGGTCTGGAACCTCTTCTCGACCGGGGAGAAAATTATTGATTGATCGACATGTAGATGTGCATACATTGAAATTTTGCAGGGGGCAGGAGGATGTCATTTTTGCATGTTGGCTTGTCATGAAGAGAAACGGGTGCAACTTGTAAATCAGAATGTCTTCAGAATTTCTAACATCCATGCCAAGTCAAAGGTTCACTTGAAGATACAATGAATTCTGTTTGATGAGCACAAAGCTACTGCCCTGCAAAAGAGTTGGTGTGATCCGCACAATGTTTTTTGACGAGTCTGTGCTCTATACAGTCTTAAAAAGCAGCATGGGAGTGGGGGTACATATTGCAACAGTTGCAGATTCATTGCGTGTATACATATTTGGTTTTATTATTATCATTATTATTATTACCATTTTATCAATGGGACAATCTCTCTTCAGTTGTTGCTGCGTTCACTGTTATACCTCCACTTTGTCTTGAGTCTCGGTTATTTTGTTTCCTAAACCTGTTTCTTCAAAGAAGATGGAAAAATACGAGGTTGATTTTCTTAGAAATACTCCCTAGAGCATTTGTCCCAATTACAATCTGACAGACATTTGCCTCAATTTCTAACATATTCAAAGCGCTCCCTCTCCTAACATGGGTGGATCCTGGATGGACGGTGGCTTGGATATTTCGTAAGTAGGGAGCCTGGTTGTACTGGGGACTATAAGAATATATTGTTTCTAAATGAGATAATGAAGAGAGTTACTATTCAACATAAACTTGAAGTGACATTTGTTGAGTACGTAATAGCGATGCAGCAAATCAGAAACACCGAGGGTGCCAAGACACCAGGCCTTCAGGTCATATGGACAATCCAAACCCCACCCCCCCAATAAACTTTGGAATGTAAATGCCAAGGTTAAAGAGCTTTACAGATAATGTGTAGGACAAGTACTTACTGTCTTTTGCATCTTTGGGTCATGGTAAGATCAATATGGGAAATTTTCATGGATCCAATCCTTAGTCAACTCATAATCACCATTTCAAATGCATCTACCTGTTCACAACACCGACTAAAGGTTGGCTGAACAAATATATGTACAGAGTAATCAGTATAAATATCTGAAACTTCAGCATAATATGACAACATTAACAGAATTTGACCAAAGCTAATGTAAATCTTTATGGTAATAAAGAAGAAAGCCCGGAGCAAGACAAATATGGTTGTAACTCCATCTCTATAATAGCTTATATTAAATTTAAGCTACTTCTCGTAGCACACTAACAAATGTGAACATAGACTCACTTGCATATGCAGTTTACCTTCACATAATTTCTGCCATCAATACAAGTGAGTTATTGAAATGAATCAAAGAAATTTGTTATTCTTTATCCTTACAGGCTGGGCTTCCATTGCAGAACTCCCCTTTTCAGCGTTGGGTTTCTTTTCTGCATCCACCTGCAGGAACCAGAAAAGTAAAACCTGGTTGCAGCAAAGAATAGAAAGACAGAACCCTTAATAAATGAAAAGAAATAGAAGAAATACACCATCCAACTGAGAAAACCAGAATAAACAGAATTAAGCATAATTTGCAGCTTAAGATACTGAGGCCCTAATAAGATAACTCTTTTTTGAGACCATTTCTTATTGAGGGAATGGAACCACGCAGAGAACATTAGCATTTAGAAAATTCCGATAGGATTGAAGAAAAGCAAGGGTTTTTCTCATGTAAAGAAGAAAGAAAATACCATCTTTAAAATCACTTCCACAGCACCCTTTCGTTCCCCCAAGTGCTCCATCAATTTCATCAATCACCTAAGAAAATGAATTAAACTTGACTATGCTGTGAAAAAATATAAAAGGAAAATTACACAACACACCAGACACTTGGGCTTGGAATCAGCCAAGATGGAGTTAATTTAAACAACATCAAGAATTTTTCGTTCAATGATCCAAGATCACTGGTCATCAGTTGCATTTGTCTGCACTACTGGATGCTATTAGTATTTGACACCCTCGATACAAAAAAAGAAATTCAGATCATTGAGCCTTTTTGGTAAGTAAGAGGGTACGGTAATTCCTAGTGAGGATATACATTAATTAAAATATTATTTGGCCAAAAGAACAAGTCGGTCGTTGTAGTATAGTGGTGAGTATTCCCGCCTGTCACGCGGGCGACCCGGGTTCGATCCCCGGCAACGGCGAAATTTGTTTTGCTTTTTACGGGGAATTGCAGGAAATTTGAATAAGGTACTCTTTTTCCTCCGCCGGCGCACAGCCCACCCTCTCCCTCTCGTCGTCATCCTCCGTTTTCATTCGCTTTCCCTCTGTCGATCCACCCCTTTCTCCATCTCTACAAACTCCCCGCGACCTCTCAAAACCCTCCTCGCTCCCACCGTCCCGTCCGAGCTCGTCACCCTCCCTATCGTCTCCTTTTCGGGCGATAAAGTCGGAGAGGCCTCCCTCGACCTCAAGTCCGCGCCTACGGACACCGCCCGCTCCGTCGTTCACCGCGGCATCATTGCCGAGCACCAGAACCAGCGTCGCTGCACCGCCTCCACCCTCACCCGCGGCGAGATCCGGGGAGGCGGAAAGAAGCCTTAGCGCCAGAAGAAGACCGGCCATTTCCGGCGCGGCCATTGGGGCGGATGCGTTTGTCGTAGACGATTTCGAGGAGGAGTTCGCCGGAGGGCCGAAAACGAAGGAGTTCGTGTCGTCGATGAGGAGGTGGGGTTTGGATCCAAAAGGGAAGGCATGTTCCTGATGACGGAGGTGGTGGACAACGTGGGGCTGTCGTGCCGGAACATTGGGACGCTGAAAATGCTAACGCCCAGAACTTTGAATCTATTTGACATGCTGGATTCCAAGAAGATGGTCTTCACGATGTCTGCCGTCGACTACTGAACCGCATGTATGGGATGAAGACGAAGAGGATGATGCTGACGAATAAGGTTCGTGCCGAAATAGCTTTGCCATCTCAATGAAGAGGATGTTGGAGATGAAAGTTGAAGTTTGATTTCATTGGAAGTTGAACGGCGAAGGAGATGAAGTTAGCCAGGCTTCCAAAACGCGTTGTATTAATTTTTTGAGTTTTTGACAAAGGAATCCACCGGGGTTTTATATCGAATTCGAGGAAAATTAATTATTTTATTATTATTAACAAATAATATACTCATTTTATATTATAAATTTACAAAAATTATTTTACTTAAAATATTTTCGAAAAAATATTATATTTTGATTTAATTTTATCGATTAAAATAATATTAAAAAATTATTCGTTTGAACCCATATCAGCCCAATTTAAGTTGTACAATATATTTAATAATCTTTACAGCAAATCCCACGAATTTTGTATTAATAAAATGAACACTGATAAACATCCTCTCACATGGAGAACTCAGGCGGAAAAATAGTAATCTACACGAGTCATCCACTGGCATTATTAGCATCACTGCTCTTCAGAATAAAGTCCAGAACAGATGTATTGCTAATGCTTGTTAGCTTGTGCAGTTATCACCTTTGTCTGCCGAGAAAAATCTTAAATTGATGGGATCAAAGTAAAAGACCACACCATATTTGGCAGCAAAGGCTGGCATAGATCACTTTCTGTACCTATAGGAGTCACTTGTCCATGAATTCCCATGGTCAATGGCTAAGTAGGAACAAGTTAATTCATTTGCAAACTGCAGCACTCAGACTTAGCCAGGTCTGTGCATGGCCAGAATATGCGGCATTGGAAGGTTTTACCTCCACCAGTAGAAGATTATCATTTCTGCCTCTAATAAAAACGTTCAGTTCTGCTGGGGCAACGACCAACTTCAACCACTCCTGTAGTTCTTCGCCTTCCACCTTTTCCTTTTCTGTAAACACAAGTTAGTTATTAGAAGAAATAAGAAAGGCATGCCAGGAGAGGCACAAAAGAATGCAACTAGTTACCTTCCAAATGAGCTCCAAGTCCCTCCCAAACATTAGGATTGGCACCCACCACAGTTAGAGCCACTTCCATAGCAGATTGAAGGAGTGCTTTTACTCTCTTTGCACAAGATCCACTAGATGACGCTGTATAATGTCTTAGAAACATTTTTCCAAGCAAAAAAAAATCAAAAGTAAGAACATAAACATTGAATCAGAAAAGAACCTTATCTCTGGCGCATGAAGCTGCTCCTCCAGAGTCATCAAGTCCGCCGCTAGATAAAGTGGCCAGTGATATTGGACCTATAGTCTGATTAAGACCATGTTCAGCTATAGCCTTATAAGCCATATCTGTTGCTCGTCTAATACCATCAAGGGTCCCAGTTAACACACGAACAGAGTAAACAACTTCTTCTGCTGCACGCCCACCCAGCAGAGTAACAAAACGGCCATGCAGTTCATCTATGAAAAGTAAATATCTATCCTCATTTGTAGGAGGGGTGTATGTAAAACCCAGTGCTCCTCCTGATCAAGGTAGTATGCTCAATTTCTGACGAAAAAAAAAAAGATGACAAGTGTAAAACATCAATCAACAAACAATCATCCAAAGTCTTGACTAGGCTCGGCTAGCCAGGATAAAACAAGCGTCTACCTCTACACGGGGCTGCGCAGGAAGCAGATTAGCAACAGCAGTCCCCACAACTGCATGACCAGAACAGCAGCCTTCTCACCTCCTTGCAACTTAGCATGCTTCTTCTCTAAGCCCTACAGTAGTACAATGTCATTCGGTTAATTATTGAAACCCACTTCAGCATTTCTGATCGCATATGGTATACCCAGTTACAAGAAAAACGCTGCAAAAGGAAATATTGATTGTAAGCAACATTTTTATATAAGACAACTACATCTTTTACAACAAATTCAAGATTTAAGTCAAAATAGAATTCCAACTCCTACTCAAATTTACAATAATTGGTATAACTGTACTCCAAAGGTCATAGCTTTCTAAATATTCATTCAAATTAGAAAAATAATTATTCGTTGGAAAACTGAGCTCGAGTCTCACAATTTTATTATTTACTACTTTGGCTAATTCAGTTTTTATGTTTGTCAAAAATTAGAATTTATTTCTGAGTCCGATTTATAAGAGCAATAGTCATGAATAGAATAGAATTTCAATATTTTATTTTAGAGTAAATTATGTAGGATTAGTACTAGAGTTCAAATCTTATTTCTAGTCTATTTCAACTAGCTTTTTAAGTGAGTTTGAGAACAATATATATATACCCAAGGTTGTAACAAAAAAATAACTTTTCTATCAATAATATTTTGTTAATTTGGATATTTTTTTCTTTTTATTTTTCTTGTGAATTCGAATATCTATCATGACTAGAAGATGATAATATTCTTCCCTATCTTTTAGGTTCCCCACTGCATTTTTCTTTGATATATGATTGAAGAATATCATAATATACAACTATAACTCAACTAAACTAGTCATACTTCTGAAAAAAACACATTGGGTCCCAACATGTTGTAACAATTTCTTCTAATGTGTCAGACTAAGAAATAGTTCTGAAGGCCTGAACTAAGAATGGAATTAGTTCTTCTGATTGCAGGATGTACAGTTGCATAGAACTCAAAAAGAAGTGGAAGTTTAACAACCAACTGTAGGACAGATAAACTGCGCCTTCCAAGTAAAATGAAATTTTAGATGATTGAAAAGTATTACTACTTCTAGGCAGCACCAATGGGTCACAGAGAGTGTAATAGGTTATCTAGATTTATTAACCAGAAAGGGCTACATTAGTAAACAATTGCACATAGCTTATTATGTTTAGAACAATAGAATCAATGTCTTCAAGACAATATACCAATTGTCAAGAGCAGCAATGAGAAAAAGTAATCCAACTGAAAAGCCATCACTCATCAGTTTTCAGCCCAGTAGAATTAACAGGATATGAACAATTCATCACAGCAAAACGAGACATGCAGCATACTAGGACAAACGCAAAGCTATGGAGCATTCAACTGCTGGGATGAAATCAATCTTTTCCAAAACAACTATGTTTCCTCTTCCCGCTAAGAAAGCAGCTTCATTTACTAAACTTGCTAAGTCTGCTCTGTATGACATTAATCAGAATGAACCAGTTGAATGCACCAATTATATTTACCAAAAGATATGAAAAAAAGACAGCCCTTACCCTGTAAAACTAGTTGTCATTGATGCAATTTCACTAAGCTCAACGCTATCCCCTAAAGGAAGTTCCTCTTTACAAAAAATGAACTTCTAAAATAGCTTCCCTACCAAGCCGATCAGGAGTTTCCACCTAACAAACCAAAATCTCTCTTTGGAACATAGCCTTCTTTAGGCTTTCCACTGCAAACTTGACAAGTGATAGAGATACAAACCATGACTACATGGTCAAACCTCCCAGGACGCCGGAGAGCAGGGTCCAGGACATCAGATCGATTTGTCGCTCCAAGAACAATAACTGCTGAGTTGCTATCAAACCCATCCATTTCCTGATAAACAAGTATCAAAGTGTTATTTACTATAACCTAAAATCCTATACCCAATTTTTTTACTACTGATGCAAAACTTTCAAAATTATTTTACCGTGAGCAACTGATGCGAAACTGACCAAGCTTTTAGCTACAGCATCTATCTATAAAAGGTAAGAATAAAAAAAAGATCAAATTAGATGTCTTGGCATTGTACTAACCTCAAAAAGGGAAAGGAAAATATTTTTCACAAAATCTATGCATTTCCACCTCATCAATGAAGATGATTGATGGCGCCTCCTTCTTTGCACGTGCAAAGAGATCTCTCACTCTAGAGGCACCCATTTCAACATAGAGTTCTACAATTTCACTTGCAAGCAACTTATGAAGGGTACTTCAGCTTCCCCAGATACAGCTTTGCAAGAAGGGTCTTGCCTGTCCCAGGCAAACCAACCTAATCACACATGACCTACAGCACACAACTAAATGATCAAGTCAGGTATACTGTGATTGCTAAGCTCATCAGCAAGACACCTCTAGGAGGACTGAGCTCCAAGTAGTACATATCTATCTGGGTTCTTCAGAAATTCCTGTGATGTAATCACAACCAATAAATTACAAACACCATAAATTGGAGCAAACAGAGGAATGAATCTTGCATACCACAATCTCTTCCAATTCTTCCTTTGCTTCAACACCAGCCACATCAGCAAAGGTGACCACATCTGCATGTTCAGATACTTCAGTTCCACTAAAACCAGAAGCCTTGCGATTCCTCAATTGCCCAGCTGGATGCTGGGAAACCATATGGTCTAAGACAATATTGTAATTTCGGACATAGCTAAAGTAGAATAGGAAAATAATCCACACCTGAGAGAAACTTAATGGAAAACATTGGAGGAGACCTAAAAGTAGTGCAATGTAAAAAACAGCAACCTGTAACACAATGCATACATATTAGAGATTCAGACAGCATAGCTTCCAAAAAATAGCTGGAATCAGATTACTCTTTTCCCTGCTGTATTCTAAGAATTGTTGAAGCATCAAGCAGGAAAACCCCGTTCATCTGGGAAAGCATTTGTATCAATTAAGAGCTCAGAAGCCCTTCTACATGTTTGATTTGACCACAGATACAAAAGCTCAGGAAACCTTTTTTTCCTTAATGTTTGAGAATATGGATAAACTTACCTCCGTGATTACCCCTCGTAAACTTCATCATCCATGAAACAGCTTCAAACTCCAGGCTCTTCCACTGAAGACCAAGTTTATCCCCTTCTCTTATTTTTTGTTTGATGAAATGGTGATTCCATACCATTCTCATCTAAATTTGATTTTGTTCAGGACATCTTTAATATTCAAGGAAATAGCAAAGAAAGGAAAAGACACACTTTCAAATACAAATGTGCTGTTTGTCTAGCTTTTGCTTACAACCAGGTTTGTTTGCTGGGTACATATGGATTCATCAAGCATGACAGTCTACTATTTCTTAGGAGTTCTTGTTGAAGCCAGTCAATTGTCTGTCACATCAAAATATTTGGTGAATCTATACTAACTTTTGGCATCTGTAGTAAAACCTAATTGATAATTGAATATCAACAGACATATATCGAGAATTAGTTTTTGTTGATCATATGTCGTCTATTGGTACCAAAGGATATTAGGGCCATTGTAGTCTCCATTCTTTTCTCTAGAATTCACACTGCTATAACTTAATTACCTATCACACTGAAATGTAATGCTTCATGATAGCCACATAAGCTCCTTATGCACAGAATTCTTCACCATCATTTTAACTCTTGTTACATAATTTAACAAATGAACATGTCCGGAGGGTTTTCTTAAAAAGTCTCAGTGCAAGGCCAACATTGAACTGAGGAAATTGAAACCCACACAGAAATGCAACCTCACATTCTCATATTCTCTTAAAGACAGCCATAGTTCCAGTTTGTGAGGCTTGCACCAAACGTTAAATTTATAAAATGAAGATAGTGCCACACTACCCTGAACCCCTTGAAGAAGAGCAGATCATGTAGTTGCGATGATATTCATTCATATGCAGAAAACTAACGAGGTTAAATGCAAAAGTATAATGATTTGCCCAGTCCATATTATTTTAAAGATAATTCAATCCCCGATTCTTTTAGCAGATCATCACTAAATATATCGTATTTAATTGTGAAACAAAGACAGAGATTAATAAAGGTCAAAGAACACTTACCAGGGCAGAATTCACCAATCCACCCGACTTCTTATCGGGCGAACCAAATTCCACGTTATTTTCAACAATCTTCTCATATGGCGTCTTTATGTCGTTAGGGCGGGTGGTTGTATACACAATTTTTTTGGCAAGCGGTGTGCTCCGAATCAATGTCTCTGTCTCCTCCGACAGGAAGCGCGCATTCGCCTCAGATTCCAGGCCACTGGCCTCGTGTCTGAGCCTAAATCTGATTCGAGTCCCATCGACCTCCACTTTCTGCACCTGGTTGTTATTGATTTTGGTCAAGAAATCACTGAAGGGCACACTGATGTAGGTGGTCGACGGGCGTGGCTCGGCGCCGGGCAGAGGGATTCTGGGGCGAAGCAATCTCATGGCGAACATAACGATCCCAAGCTGCAGGAGGAGGACGCCCATCTCCTGGGACTGGATTATGGGAAGCCACTGCCACTTGCCTCCCTTCCACGACCCGGTTTTCCATTTGTTATCCCGGCGATGATGATGCGAGGAAGAAGGGGAGGAGTTAGAGGAAGAAGAACAAGAAGAGGAAGTCGCAGGCTTGTTAATGGACTTGTTCTTGTTCCCGGCAGCACTCTCGGTGGTCTGCTGGTTGTTATCCGTGGTCTGGGCGGGCTTTGATTCGGTGTCGTGGTGGCAGGAGTCATTGGCTCGTAGTGTCTTGCCGCAATTCTCCGTCATCGCCAAACTGTAGTGGTTTCTCAGGAAACATCCCCAGGAGGAATGGAATTCTCGGAATCCCCCACTGGAATTATTTGCCCTATATTTCTTTCTTAGCGTGCGGGCAGGAGTAAAATCGACGGAAGGACTCCGGAAGGGACACGCGGGGGGCAGGGTTGAGAAATTTCAGGGAGGAAGAGAAAAAGGGCGGAGAGTGGAGGCCCTGCGGAATGCAGAGGAATTCTGAGGAGAAGGAGAAGACGGACAGGGATAGAGCGAGGAGGCAATCGAGGAGTAGCGTAAGTGGTGGATCGCAGCAGCAGGCATGTCGCTGTGGAGAAAGGCAGAAAATTTAATTCGCATGAGAGAGTATCAGAGCCCTTTTGGTAGCAGGAGAGCGGCCTCCCTCGTTGGAGGAGGAGGAAGAGTGAAGAGAGAGAGACGGCAGTCGTGTCATACGACCGAGCTATAGACCGTTAGATTTTGCTGTCACTTAGGGCCTGTTTGTTTGGAATTCGAGTTTAGAAATCGTGGAATTGTAGAAATTGAGTGGTTCTAGAGAATTGAAGAAATTGAGAAAATTAGATAATTACAGTATTTGGATGAGTATTTACTGTAGAAAATTGGTAATTGGTCAATTCCTTTCCATTGTTTGGTAGACAAATGGAATTGATCAATTCCATAAGTTATTAAATTCTTGTGTTTGGATGAGTTTTTACCGTAAGGAATTGAAAAATATATTAAAACAATTAAAAATAATAAATAATTTTAAGAAATAAAAAAAAAATTATGTAAATATCTTATTATAATCAATTACAGATTTATTTAATATACTTTCATTTTTATCTTCTAAAATAATTTTTAATAAATATAGAAAATATATACTTATTTTTTTGAAAATAAGTAATATTTAAGTAATTTGAGTAATAAAATAATTTTAATTTTAAAAATATTAAAATAATTTTAAAATTAATAAGATTTTAGAAAAAGACCCAAAAATGAGGGAACATCAGTTTCACTATATGTACAAATATTACGATGTTAAATACCAATATCCAGCAGCTCGTATTCTGAACAAATCTAACTCGTCTTCGTCCATCTAATATTCAAATATACATCAAAAAACTTGTAACAAATAAGATAATCTTACAAGTTTTGCCTGGGACAAAACTCCTGATATGAAACTCATACATCTTTGTCGAGCTTAACGCAGCTATTCTATTGTCCGTTTCCGCTACTTATTCTGTGCTCCTATCCTAGGAAGGTAGAAGGAAATTAAAGATAGAATTAGGAGCAGAAATTACCAAATAGTGATAATCATAAGGGGCTGGTAAAAAAATTAATCAAAACTGGTAACATCCGGATCAATTAGAAGAAGATTGACAGTAATCAATCCCAAAATTACATGCATAAACAAAAGAAATTAGTGATGATGGAGACGAAGGAGACGAAATTAGTGATTAACGCATCTTTTTAAGTCTAAAACCGGAATCAGATGATGGAGACGAAGGAGGGATGAAGGACGAAGAGATAGGGGAAGCGCTCACCAGCCTAGACCGCTGCTTCGAAGCTGGACGGCCGCTGGACGGAGAAGAAGCCGCTGGATGGCTGCTGGACGGAGACGAAGCCGCTGGACGGCCGCTGGACGGAGACGAAGTCGTTGGACGGAGAAGAAGCCGCTGGACGGCCGCTGAAGCCGCTGGACGGAGAAGATGCCGCTGGTCCGAGAAGAAGCCGCTGGATGGCCGCTGAAGCTGCTGAACGGCCGTTGGACGGAGAAGAAGCCGTTGGACGGCCGCTGAAGCCGCTGGACGGAGAAGAAGCCGCAGGACGGCCGCAGGACGGCCGCTGGACGGAGACGAAGCCGCTGGCGGCGGCTGAAGCCGCTGGACGGAGAAGAAGCCGCTAGACGGCCGCTGAAGCCGCTGGACAGCCGGACGACGGAGAAGATGCTGGTCGGAGGAGAGAAGACGCAGACGATGGGGGGGATTCATGCGAATTTAACCCGGAATTAGGTTTTCGTTCCTGACATTGCTACAATAATAAGGGAATTCAAACCCGGAATCCGCGTTTTCGCATGATTTTTACAGAGAATTGAAACGGGGAATCGGGGGAATTGGAAAATAATCGATTCCCCCGATTCCGGGTCCTGGGAATTGAAACAAACACCGGAATGGAGGGAATTGGGCTCTCAATTCCCTCCATTCCTCTGATTCCCGGTTCCGGGAATCGAAACAAACAAGCCCTTAGATTCCCCAAACTATATATACCGTCAGATTTGGGTGTTGTTCGGCCGGTGGGCCTGCATCCTATTGTATCTGCAGGGGTCAGATCGGGTCGGGTCGGGTCGGATGGGCTTGCTTGAAGAGACCGTACCGAAACAAAACAAATTATATACGTAGACGACGAATGAAACACATCGGATAAGGATCCATTTGTGGTCCGGGTCTGTCGTTGTGTATTGAGACTAGAGTAGAAACACCTCAGGCACCGTTGGAAATTAATAAACTATTTTTATAAATTAATATTTTTTTTAATTAAATATAATAATTTAAAATTCGAAAAATTATTTATTTTTTGTTATAATAATTTAATTTAATACTGATATAAAATAACTAATATTAATTTTATGAAAAAAACAGATCTTGATTCTAATTCTAAACTAAACGGTATTTTATTATATGTCTAGCTTCTGTCTAGCAGTAACTTGTAAACCAATTCGAAATCGATCCAATTTCATACTAATATATAATGAATATTAATATAACTAATATGTATTAAATTGTATTTATATGTGATATAATATTTAAATAACAAAATATGTTCTTTTATATTTGATTTAGAAAAATGCACTTAATTATGTTAGGATATATATTTAAAACTTTTGGAATTTACCTTTATATATAAGCTATTTGTTTATTTGTCTTATGGTATTCTCTGTTTGTTTCAAACAAAAAAATTTATTTATTAGCCTTATTTATGTAATTGTTATGTTGTGATTTTCGTATGAGTATTATTAGAATTAGATTAGAAATTAATATCATTAACTGGTAATAATATATTTGTCCTTATTTGCATTATTTTCTTATTTTTGACCAATTTATATTGAATTTAGATATTTGATGATAATTGTGCATATTTATCCGTAGAAAGCTTAAATAATTTGGGAACGGCTCATTTTTACCCTTTTTTTATTTGAAATATAATCACATATGGATATATAATATAACTAATATATAATGGTTTGAGTTCATATTTGATATCACCTTAACAAACTATTTGTTAGATTTTAATTTTTAAATTATTATTTGGTTCAAAAAATTTATTTTTTTAGATTTTAAGATATTCGATATTAGCGGATAAAGACTAAAAGTTTGAAAATTAATGTTATTTTTATTATTTAAAATTATCTTAAATATCTATAATACTTTATTTGTTAAAAATATATTGAATATTTCAAATATTTTAGTTATTAAAATTTTAAAAGTAATAATAGTAAATAACTTTAATATTTAAAATATCTTAAGGATTAAATATTTAGAAAAAAATATTATTAAAAATTTGAAAATTATTTGAAATTATATGTGATTTATGTGACTTGAAAAAAATTTCTAAATATTAATTTTCAGTAAATTTAATCAAAAGTTAAATTCTTAAATGTTGAGTTTTGGGTATCTTAAATTCGCATTAAAGTTTGAGTTAAAGTAAGAATTCAAAGTTAAATTTAACCTTATAATTAATTTTAAATACTTACTATGTAATATTAGGAGTTATAATTAGAGTAAAACTCAAATTCAATAAGGACCTATAAATATTATAATAATACATAGATTTTAAGTGTGGTGTAGTGTTGAGGTTGAACTAAAGATGAACAGAGAGAATAAAAAGAAGAGAAAAAGAGAAAGTGTCGGCTTCTATATGTGGGTCTTTCTAGTACTTTTCGGTGGCCTATTGTAGTGGTTTCTTATGATGTTCTTTTATATATTCTCTCTAAAGGTGAAGACGTTACTGAGAATTAGTGAAAGAGTTTAATTGGGTAAGAAAGAGTATAATTTTTCTTATAGACTCTTATAAAGCCTTTTAATAGTGGATTTCTCATTCCCCCATGGACGTAACCGATTTTGGGTAAACCACATATATCACTGTGATTTTTTTTGTTGTTTTTTCAATCTTATATTACTTCCTTTTTTTTTGTTATTTGAGAACAAGATGATTCGTAAATCTTTCATTGCGAACCCCAACAATTAATATCTAAGCTTAGGAGCAAATAAACAAAATAATAAAATTCTTACTTAAGGTGAAGAAGTTTGATGGTAACATAAATTTTGCCTTATACCATAAAAAGATGAAGACGGTTCTTATTTATCAAGATCTACAAAAGACGTTAAATGATAAAGAAAAGAGGCCGGCCAAGAAAAATGATGAAGACTGAGAGGAGATAGATGAAGGATTGATGGCTCACGAAAGCCGAAAATTAAGAAAATATGGAGAAGGCAAGTAACAATTCAAATCAAAATTGTAGGCAAAAATATAATATTATTTATGAAAGAAGTATAGCACATTAAGTGACATTGCCCTGAATATGGGAAGATAAAGTCTTCCAATATAACGACAGTAATTGCGGATGATACTTCTGATAATAGTACAGATGAAGACGTTCTTATAGTATCTATATAAATTGACACTTTTGATAAGTGAATTTTAGATTCTGGTAGATTTACCATATTTGCTCAAGAAATGATTGATTTATTTCTTACGAGGAGCATAAAAAGAAAGGTATTATTTGGTTGGACGATAATTCGACTTATGAGTTCGCCGATATGGGAACAATCCAAATCCAGATATTTGATAGAGCGATTTGTACTCTCACTAGGATGAGGCATGTCCCCAATATGCGAAAGAATCTAATTTCACTTAATATACTGGACTCAAAAGACCCTAATTATTCAGTGAGACACGTAGTATTAAAAGCCTAATGAAAGGAAAGAAGTGCGACAATATTTATCGATTAGTAAGGAACACCATTGTAGGTGAAATTTCGATGGCTACAGTGGTGAAGAAGAAGCATAATACTCTGAGTGATTTAACGGGAGATAGATATTTTTCTCGAGTTATTTTTACTTCAACTGCAAATACAGGTTATTTGAAAGGCTTTCAAAAATATAAAACTGTAGGCATGAAGAGCGAATTTGAGGTTGATTTGAGATCGCATCTTGTGATTAGCTGAATAAGTTAGTAGTCCAGGGAAGGAGTTAGATGAGAGATGATGGATGAAGTTTCGTGATGGTGGCATGCCCGAGTTCAAGCCAAATTAGAGATTATTGAGTTTTAGATGTCTTAAACTCGGATTAGAGTTTGAGTTAAAGTAGGAATTTAAAATTAAATTCAGCCTTATGATTAATTTTGAATACTTATTATGTAATATTAAAAGTTATAATTAGAGTAAAACTCAGACTCAATAAGTACCTATAAATATTCTAGTAATACATAAGGTTTAAGTGTAGTGTAATGTTGAAATTAAATTAGAGAGAAATAGAGAAAAAAAAAGAGAAGAGAAAAAAAGAGAGTGTGTTGACTCTCGTGTATGGGTCTTTTTAGTATTTATCGGTGGTCTCTCGTGGTGGTTTCTCGTTGTGTTCTCTTCGAGATTCTTTTTGAAGGTGAGAAGTTATCGAAGCTTTGTGAAAGAGTTTAGTTGAATAAGAAAGAATATAATTTTTTTATTGACTCTCATAAAGTCTTTTAATAACGGATCTCTCGTTCTTCCCGTAAATATAATCCGATTTTGAATAAATCACATATATTGTTGTGTCTTTTTTTATATATTTTATATTATTTTTCATTTTTTGTGTTGTTTAAGAACACACTAATATGTGAATCTTCGAATTCCAACACTTAAAATCAAATAAATTTAAATTTTTTATAAAATAAATATAAAAAAATTATTTTTTAAAAAAAATAATTTTTAGCGCTTAAATTTTCCTCCAAGATAAATATGATCTAAGAGAAAACTACTTGCTAGTTTGGCAGGATCAGGTTTCGACGTCACGGTGCCTAGGACGTGAGGATGGCAGAATCAGCGCATCGGGCTACCTCGTAGCAACTAGGACGACCGCACAGCTGGCGAACGGCGATGCATACCTGTTAGACACCTCAAGTGATCCCCGCATTTTGTATTGTCTGATTTTTCGTCCGGGTCTGTCGTTATGTATTGAGACCCGAGTAGAGCACCTGTCTAGTGCTAACTTGCGGAAAGTGATCCCCAAAACCGACGCCGTCCGCATCACAATCGAAAATTAATAAATGAACTATTTATTCTAAATAATCCAAATCCACGTGGCTTTTTCCTGCGCACTACGCAACCCCTGATAAGCCGCGCATTTAGTACTGTCTGCTGAACTCGGCGATGATACATCTGAGAAAACAGGGAGAAAAAAAAAAAAAGAAGAAATCTCTATATAAAACGGAGAAGAAAAGATAAACGCTGTCATCAAGGTCCTGCCTTTTTGGGTGACGATGAAGGAGAAGCCCGCTGATTCTGCGAAAGCCAATAGAGGTTTCGGAAATGAGCGCTCCTCCTCCTCCTCCTCCTCCTCCTCTTCCTCCCAGCACAGCAGCATCTCACCCTGACGGACCGTCCTCATTCCTTGATTCCTTCTCCTTCCCAGACTCAACACCGCCGCTGCCGCTGGCCCAGGTCCGCTCCTTTCTTCTCGCTTCCCTACATGCTTCTTCTTCTTCTTCTACTGAGTTGGTTTTTCCCACTCGTCCCTTCCTCCATCTTCCTTTGATTCATTGATTGCTACCCCGTTGACCGCGATTTGGATCGATGTGGATCCGCCCTTTCCCAACTTCTCCATAAGAAGACACCCTAGCAGCTCTATTCCAGAGCCAGCAGCTGCCGTTGTTGTTGTTGGATCAATTAAACGGAGAAGATGGAGGAAAAGAGGAACCTGAACCGGGTCCTCAGCTTCGGGATATCGGATGTGGCCCTCGAATGCGTCATGGGCCACATCGACGACCCGCGGGATCGGGACGCTGTCTCCCTTGTCTGCCGGAAATGGTACCACATCGACGCCATCAGCCGCAAGCACGTCACCATCGCGCTCTGCTATTCCACCACTCCCGACCGACTTCGCTGCAGATTCCCTCGCCTCGAGTCCTTGAAGCTCAAGGGTAAGCCCCGGGCGGCCATGTTCCAGAACCTCATACCCGAGGATTGGGGAGGCTACGCGGAGCCCTGGATCAAAGAAATCGCCGACGCTTTCCTCTGTCTGAAGCACCTTCATCTCCGCCGGATGATTATCAGCGACGCTGATATTTCCGTCCTGGTCAAAGGCCGGGTCCACATGCTGCAAACGCTCAAGCTAGATAAATGCTCGGGTTTCTCAACCGATGGCCTTCTTCTGATTGCACGCTCTTGCAAGTATGAGCTCAACCTCTTAAATTCCTTTTTTTTTTTCACTGGCTTAATGGTCGTGTATGTCTTCTTTACAAATCCCTGATCTAGTAGTAGTTTAAGAGCTAGAAACGGACTTGAGACCGTGGATTGCCCCTCACTTCCCCAAGACTGGATAAAAGAACTGAATTGTAGATAGTTAATCTTCTTACTTGGTTAATGATAATTGTAGATAGTTAATCTCCTTACTTGGTTAATGATAATTTCAAGTGTCAGTTCACATGATCAGATATCATTCATTTAACTTAGATAAAACATGTGATAGAGCCCATGAGCAACAATTTGTTAGGCACTGAAGAGTGTCGTGCATTTCTCTATTGGAGCTATTAGGAAGATGCCAGAACAAATTTGTTTGCCTGAAACTTATTACAATGAGACATCTTTCTTCTACCTCACTGAATCACCAGGCCCTTACTCCTTTTTTCATGTGTTTTACAGAATTATATATATATATATATGTACAAATAAAAAGAGAGAGAAAGAGAGAGAGGGTATAAAATCCTCGCAAGAGGATTTTACCATTCATCCTATCAGTATTCGGATGGTCTGACTTGTCTCGAGATTAATCTAAGAATAAAAATAGAAAAAAATCTTTCATAAACTCTAAACCTTAAGAGCGCGTTTGGTTGGGGATCAAGGTCAAAGTTAAAGTCAAAACTAGTGAACCACTTTTGTAAACTAATATCTTTTTATTAAAATTAAGGTTTCAATAATTTAAAGCTCAAAAAACTATTTAATTTTTTATAATAATTTAATTTAATAATAGTATAAAATTATAAATATTAATTTTACAAGAAAAAAAATAATTCTAAAATGAGCTGATCTTGATCCCAAAACAAACAGGGCCTAAATCCTGAAGTCTAAAGTCTAAATCCTAAACCCGAAATCCTAAATCTAAGCATTAAATCTTAAACCTCTAAAATCCTAACTCCTAAATCCTAAGAGTCTAAAACTGAAAATCTGAAACCCTAAATTCGAAATTGTCATGAGTTTATCTCGAGACAAATTAGTTGGTCTAAATATTGATAAGAAGAACGGTCAAATCCTCTCAAGAGGATTTTATCCCCACTCTCTCTCTATACGTATATACTTATTTTGAGATGCATAAAAGTTATGTTGGCTATAAGTTACAAAAGAGCCTTAAAGCTATATAACCATAGACATGGCACAGCATGGCCATAAAGTGTCCTTTCTTTATAATGTATGAAGATAATATGCACCACATGCTCAATGAATTATTTGTTAGACCTTGAAGTTAGAAGTATTTTTTTTCTCCTTTTCTGTTGTGAAATCTGGAATATTGCAAATGAGTGTTCCATTGTGTAATATCCATGCTCAAGAGATGTGAATTATAAACTCAATTGGTAACTGAAAATGGGTGTCATGCCGACAAGTTCTGTTGTTTCACTGGTGAAAATCAACAATAACATACTCAGTCGTACTGTGCGATATCAAATGACAAGGAAGAACATTGTGATTTGGCATTGTGTTCTATTTGAAAAAGCAACTCAACCACGTCCAGCTTTTGGTTATGCGAAATAGGAAGAGGGAGTTGCATAAAGTATGTTCTTAGAAACTATTGGAATTGTTTTCTTTGTTAGTCACTTTTTGTATAATGGGCTTCCTCTAAATGGTGGTATATGGTGAGATATTATCCATGTGTGACCAAGTTTTCTGTTTTCTTTTGGTTTGTGAATCTGTTTGTGTTATTGTTTGAGGGAGAAATATTGTCTCTGTAGTGTGGGAATGTCTATGAAACTTTGTTTGTTAACTGCTAATGCAGTAGCTTACTCTTTAATTTTTGTGCTTTTATTAATGATGTTGCTGCAGATGCCTTAGAACACTATTTCTGGAAGAAAGTAAAATAGAAGATCATGGTGGTGAATGGCTCCATGAGCTTGCTTTGAACAATACCGTACTTGAGAGTTTAAATTTCTACTTGACTGAGCTAAAATTCTCATGGCAAGACCTTGAGTTACTTGCTAAGAATTGTCTGTCTTTGGCTTCTTTGAAGATTGGTGAATGCGATGTTCTGGATCTAGTTGGGGTTTTTCGTGCAGCTAAATCATTGGAAGAGTTTGCTGGTGGTTCATTTGATGAACAAGCTGAGGAAGTGAATAAGTACAAGAATGTTCAATTCCCTTCCAAATTATGCTGTATAGGGCCCATGTTCATGGGGACCAATGGAATGCATATATTATTTCCACTTGTTGCTGCACTCAAGAAGCTGGATCTGCAGCAAACTTTTCTCAGTACCGAGGATCATTGCCAGCTGATTCAACAGTGCCCAAATTTGGAAATTCTTGAGGTAGCTTACATTCG
This sequence comes from Trichopus zeylanicus subsp. travancoricus, assembly GCA_005019695.1. Classification (NCBI taxonomy): domain Eukaryota; kingdom Viridiplantae; phylum Streptophyta; class Magnoliopsida; order Dioscoreales; family Dioscoreaceae; genus Trichopus; species Trichopus zeylanicus. The sequence continues at coordinate 147,421 of RXID01015198.1, forward strand.
CTTGGCCTATTCCTCATGAATTATGCTCTGTACTATGCAGTAAATTCTATTACTGAAGTTGTTTTCTTCAAAATGGTGATAGGTGAGGGATGTGATTGGAGACAGAGGGCTAGAAGTTGTTGCTCAGACATGCAAAAAACTACGGAGGCTTAGGATAGAGCGAGGGGATGATGAACAAGGGCTTGAGGATGAGGAGGGCATGGTTTCTCATAGAGGGCTTTCCGCCATAGCTCAAGGGTGTCTAGAACTAGAATACATTGCTGTGTATGTGTTTGACATCACAAATGCAGCCCTTGAATGCATTGGGACTTTCAGTAAGAAGCTTTGTGATTTTCGATTGGTCTTGCTAGAGAGACAGGAAAGAATCACAGATTTGCCACTTGACAATGGGGTCCGAACTCTCCTGAGGGGCTGCACAAAACTTAGAAGATTTGCTCTATATGTGAGAAATGGGGGTCTGACAGATGAGGGACTTGCCTACATTGGTGAGAATAGCAGGAACATTCTATATATGTTGTTGGGTTTTGTGGGTCAGTCTGATGTCGGGCTTCTTCGTTTCTCAAGAGGCTGTCCTGCCTTGCAAAAGTTGGAACTGAGGGGTTGCTGCTTCAGTGAGTATGCATTGGCAATTGCAGCAACTCAACTGGCATCTTTGAGGTATATATGGGTGCAAGGATACAGTGCATCATCAAGTGGTAGTGGGCTTTTGGCTATGGCTCGCCCATTCTGGAACATTGAATTCATTCCTCCTTGGCAACCTATCCCTTGCAATGAGACTGAAGATGGGGAAGAAGAGGTTCCCATTGAGCACCCTGCACAAATATTTGCATACTGCTCACTTGCTGGAAGGAGGACAGATTGCCCAAACAATGTTATGTGTCTTCATCCTCCACCGGCATGAGCATATGTAGCCATTCCCAGGAACCTTTTTTTTATCCTCTTATTGGGTTCACTTGATTTATCTTGTATTTGCTATTGTCTTAGTCATGATAAATTTTGTGCATATTTATCATTAAGATTTTAAGGAATTTGAGTGGTCTGTATTGTAACAATAATCCTCTTAATTTGGCATGAGATCAGCTTCTATTTTGGCTGCTTTTGAAATTTGGAGAAGTCGAAGCAATGGGGGTCGTTTTTCTTCCTAGCGCTCGGTTGATCTGTGGCACTTTTGTTGGTTCATATATTGGAATCTAACAGTTGGACAGTTGGACTGGAGCCCGGCATCCTGTCGTTCCCTCGACCGTTCAGCCCATCTCCCACTACAAACTTCCAGATGCGCTTGATAATAGATAATAAAAAACAATTAAATTATTTTTTCATTTAATTATTAGTTAAATAGTGGAAAACTAATATTATTTTTTAAATTGATTTATAACAATTCAATGTAATATTTTAATTAATTTTTTTAAATTAAAATAATTAATTGATTTTTTAACATTATTGTTAGGCGAATTAAAATTAAATTAATTCTGGTTGTAGTCCATTATCAATGGCCTAGGATCTATCTCTCTCCTGTTTTTCCCTTCTCCAAGAGGCTGCAGCCATTGCAAGAGTGTGTGGTCGGCCATGGCTACCAGTACTGAACTCCTCCTCTACAGAGACCCTGCCCAGCCGGTGGAGACCCGTGTTCAGGACCTTCTATCCCGGATGACGCTGCCTGAGAAGGCCGCCCAGATGGCCCAGATCGAGCGTCGCGTGGCCACCCAGCACGCTATCTCCCGCCTCTCCATCGGCAGCGTACTCAGTGCCGGCGGCAGCGCTCCCTGGGACCATGCCTCCGCCTCCAACTGGGCCGACATGGTTGACCGTATGCAAACCTGGGCCCTCTCCTCCCGACTCGGGATCCCCATCTTCTACGCCTCCGACGCAGTCCACGGCCACAACAACCTCTTCGGGGCCACCATCTTCCCTCACAACGTCGCCCTCGGGGCCACCAGGTGCCTTCTTCTTTGCCTTCTCTGCACTTGCTACTCAATTTTCTTTATGATACCCTAACCTCTCAATTACAATCGCCTTCTGCGCGCATAATTCTGGCTCTCAAAAAGAAATGCCGACCTGGCACACAAGATCGGAGCGGCCACTGCGTTGGAAGTGAGGGCGAGCGGCATCCACTACACATTTGCCCCTTGTGTTGCGGTTCGTAGTGCTTAACCTAGCTGCGTTACTGATTGGAGTACGCAGTTGGATCAGCCTGATGAGAAGGTTTCTTTTTCCATATGATATGAAGGTTTGCAGGGATCTGAGATGGGGACGATGTTACGAGAGCTACAGCGAGGACACAGAGGTTGTTAGGTCGATGACCTCCATCGTGTCTGGGTTGCAGGGAACTCCGCCGGAAGGGCATTCTTTTGGCTACCCTTTTCTTGCTGGAAGGTGTTGTTCCCAAACAAGCTTTAGTCCTTCTATTCTTAATCGTACACAAGTTAGGACTGTGGTAATTCTACACGAAAATAGCTAACCAATTGCTGATCTATCTCACTAACAGAGATACTCAGTATAAATTGATGCTATCACTTGGAATGCTTGCTTCGCCATGATTCACTGAGTTTCTTTTATGACTGTAGGAATAATGTGATTGCATGTGCCAAGCATTTTGTTGGGGATGGGGGTACAGACCAGGGAATAAATGAAGGCAATACAATTTTCTCCTTTGAGGACTTGGAGAGGATTCACATGAGGCCTTACTTTGACTGCCTGGCGCAGGGAGTGTCAACCATTATGGCATCTTATTCCAAATGGAATGGTATCCCATTGCATTCCAATCGCTTTCTTCTTACTGATATTCTGAAGGAGAAGTTGGGTTTTAAGGTACTAGACCTCCATGATCCCACCAGGACAATCTTTTTTAGTTCCCTATATAAGCAGCAAATGGCATCCATTTTGCCTTCATGTTTGTGAAATTGTCGTAAATTCTTTACTCAGGGTATATTGATATCAGATTCCGAAGGCATTGATAGGCTTTCTCGGCCTCATGGATCAAATTATCGTTACTGCATTTCTGCTTCAATTAATGCTGGAATTGACATGGTAAAGTTGATTTAAAAACACATTTTATGGAAAATAATGAGTTCCAGGATTACGATGTTACTGAAACTGTTTTACAGGTAATGATTCCTCTCAGATATGAACAATTTCTAGAAGATTTGATATCTCTGGTGGAAGTAGGAGAGATCCCTATGTCGAGGATCAATGATGCAGTTGAGCGGATCCTGAGGGTCAAGTTCATTGCTGGACTATTTGAGCATCCTTTCTCAGATCGGTCTCTAGTGCATACAGTTGGTTGCAAGGTGGATACCCCTGTCTTCTAGAACTTTGTCACTACAATTTTGATAGTAGCATAACAGTGGCCAAGGTGTATTAAAATGGTTGCTCTACTACCTCATCAGCAAGAAAAAGCAAGCAGTACTGACATAAATATTGGAAGCAATAGCAACTACCAGGATCAGAAGAAGGATTTGGTTTGTATTAAGATTCTCACTAATCTGAACATGGAAAAAAAAAATTTTGTCAGTTGTAAATTTTCATCTAGTCTTGGTGTTAAAATTTATAAAAATACTAATATATGCATAGGTCTAATAAGATTTCCCTCTAAGATCACAAGTGCTTTCAGTTTGGACAGTGAAGTTCTACCTGCTGATGAGGAGCTCTATACATTGTTCATATCACTTCTCTGATAGTTAACTTGCATAAAATTGATGTTTATTTGTTTTACAGTATTTATGAGGATGAAACATAAATGAACGTGTCTCTAATTATGCTCTCCCTTGTGCAATATTGTTGAGTAAAACTTATCTCAATTTGTTCTTTATATTTTAATACAAAACCCCTTTTTCTCTGCAGCATATTTCTTCTATTGTTCTATTTCGCTGGTATGAACTAAGTTATCAATAATCCCTAAACAAAGTAATTGCTTCCAGGAGCATCGAGAATTGGCACGTGAAGCAGTTCGTAAGTCTTTAGTACTTTTAAAAAATGGAAAGGATCCAAAGTTGCCGTTTTTACCTTTGGACCGAAATGCTAGGAAAATCCTTGTTGCGGGAATACATGCTGATGATATTGGGTATCAGTGTGGAGGATGGACAATGACATGGCACGGAAGCAGTGGAAGAATAACAATTGGTATGTGCGATTATGCTATAACAATGAAAAGAATTCATTCTTCATCACATGGTCTGCGATATGTTAGATTATTTTGTCAATCTTAACTGTATAATAGTCTTATCTAGATATAATTCTATTGAAGGGTCTCTAGTTTGAAGGTCGATTTATTTCTTTTCTAAACTGGTTCTCATTGCCCTTTCCTTACACACAATAATTTCTAAGCTTTAGTCTGGTTGACAGCCTGCAATAGCTCATATTAGCCACCCTCATGTTTGTTTTTATCTATTTCCTGATTATCTTGTAAGCTCAAAGCCCCAAATTAGTTTTACACAATATCTTCTAATCTATCTGAACCTAGTGTCTCTCTTACTCAAAATTGTGCTTGGTTTTTGAATCTCCAACCTTGTCACTTTTTTGTGCCACACAATTAGTAACTTGGATTAATACCTTTTGTGGCCTTATTTTGCCATGGTCTCTATGAACTTGTCGTTTCCATCTTACACCACCTGTTGGTTCTCAGTGCTGGTTGGCAATCAATGTGCAATGAAGTTTTAGTCCAATCTAAAGTCTGCAGCAAGCATGAATATTTTGAAATTTCTTGGATTTGGGTTCTCAATATTTGTCGTATCCTTGTAGCTTCAGTATTTCCATAGTCCAATCTGCATCTGTTGGAGTAGATTATCCTCGTCTTCAAGCATCTGAGTGGCCATCGTCCATATTTATTTATTCAAAGAGTAGAACTTGGATAGGAGTTTATGACACCCTGGCTAATTAAGTTTATATAATGTTCCTTTTTCCTTTTTCCTTTTTCAGGCACAACTATACTGGAAGCCATCAAAGAAGTAGTAGGAGAGGAAACTGAAATTGTTTATGAGAAACACCCAACAGAGGCTACTTTTGTCGATCAAGATTTCTCATTTGCCATTGTTGTTGTTGGGGAAGTTGCTTATGCAGAATTTCTGGGGGACCGTACTGAGCTCGAGATTCCTTTCAATGGTACTGGCATGATAAACCTGGTAGGTGGAAAGATTCCAACTTTGGTTGTCATGATAGCCGGAAGGCCTTTGTTTCTGGAGCCGGATCTGTTGGATAAAATAGATGCTCTGGTCATGGCATGGTTGCCTGGAACCGAAGCAAGCGGCATCACTGATGTTGTGTTCGGAGATGATGACTTTGAGGGTGTATTGCCAGTTACATGGTTCAGAACAGTTGAACAGTTGTCATCAGACACTGGAAGTCAGTTTGCCGATCCTTTGTTTCCACTCGGATTTGGGTTGAAAATGCAGTTGGATAAACAAAAGAAGCGTGGTTGATTTAAATGTATTGTGACATTACCTAAAATTGTGACTACTCTTTGAAATGCCAACTACGATATGTATGGCTTCTGATAAAAGGGAATGATCTTTCATTTTTATTTTTTTTTCACTTGTTTACATGTAAACAGGCAGATAAGCAGAGCACCACAAGCATGAGAATTTTCAAACAAAAAGGAAAATCAAACTCGAATACTGAAGAGTCGCAGGAAGAGGGGGTTGGCGAAATGGGATGGCATTCTCGTGCCTTCGGAAAATGCACGAGGACCGAGACTCGCAGGAATGATCTTTCAATTTCTCGTTTTTTAACTAGTTTACTTGTTATCCTACAGACAAAGCAGAAGACAACTAGCACGGAAACAAATTCAAGGAAAAAGGGGAAATCAAACTCGAGTGCTGAAGAGTATAACCTCAACCCAGTTCCAGTCGAGGCAGACTGGGGTGGTATCCTCGTGCTGCTGACCAACGAGTTGGAAGACGGCAACGAAGAAAATGACTCTTTCTATTCGGTTGACGTTTTGGCATTTCCGACGGAGACACGTTCGCACTTGATATCAATCTGAATGGGAACAGGTTGCCCGCATGATGGGTTATCCAAGTGAGGAAGCAGAAGATTCGTATGCGGACGAAATGCAGGTCACAGGTGATGGACGGTGACTGCATAAAATGAGCTCGAACCTCTCTGTGCGGAAGAGAAGACATGGCACGCTCGACAATAATAATTCAAAAATTCTTGATAAAGAAAAAAAAAAAGAAGTTTAAAAATCGAAGTTTCAATCATTCGAGTCTGGCGATTATTGGACGGTAGTAGTGCTACTACCGAGGAGAAGAGAGCTCAGCTCACCACTCCACTTGCCAATCATATGTATGCCTGGGGGCCGGGCCGGTCCGGGCCGGTCCGGGCCGGACCCAAATTGGTGAGGGCCCAGTCCATATTTCGGAGGGGCCCATCACGGGATTATCTCATCCTCGATTCGAATATATAGATGCACATAACATCCGCAGGAGATTCGGTATCAGTAGAACAGGAGGAAGAAGAAGAGACGGAGCGAGAAACGATTACTGCTCCGGCTGGGTGGGTTCTGGCTACAGCTCACGCTTATTATTATTATCATTATTTCTTTTTTCGATTGATTCCTGCGCACAATTTCCTTTTCTTGCCGCGATTTCCTTTTAATTTTTTGCTATTTTTTGTTTACAAAACGATCGCGTGGACCTCTGTTTTTCCGGTTTTCCTCCGCTGCTGGTCTTTGAATCGAATATCTTCGCCAGGTTAGTCAAAGCAAAAAATAAATTCCCTGCTCTTTCTTTGTACCTGCATTCGTTGTTGATGGATGACAATGATGATGATCGTTCTTTCGAAGAATCCATCGAGATTTTGCTTCTGCTGTCTCTGTCTGTAGATCGGCCCTGGTCATTGTCATTCTTATCTCCTGAATTTCCTCCACAAATAATAACACTTGGTCTGATGTTTTAAACTCCGGAAAGAACGATTTAGAATTGATTTTTTTTTTTTTTGGTAGAAAAGAATCGATCCGTTCTTGAGTTAATTTGATCTACCGTCTCCACCTAATCTGTGTGGACATTGTTTCTGTTGTTTAGTGCCATCTCATGCAGACTCGCTTCCCTCTTCGATTGCATCCTCCCTCTGTATGTAGTTATTCACCTATTTTTTCCCAAGTAATTTACAAAATAAATTTTCAGATTAGAATATAATGGCTACTTTTTTCCCCTTATCTCATGCATCTGCTAGTTAATTATCGAACGAATTTCTGCTTAGAATTTGTGTGACGAATGGAAGAGAAGCATGTGAAATTTGATCTAAAATTTCATAAATTTCCAGTTTTTTGTTCTAATAGAAATTTTCCGCTATGTGAAAAAAGTCATGGTACACACGAGCGTTAAAAATAGAAAATTTAGGCCAGTTCAGTGAATGCTACACCACATGCACCTTCCATGAGCGTTAAAAATAGAAAATTTAGGCCCAGTTCAGTGAATGCTACACCACAGACACCTACCTACGGCTCGTCGTCAATCCTTAGGCCCATTGAACTTGATTAATAGTTTGTGCTTTTGCCTTTTATAAATAATAATTAAAGTATAGCCCCAACCCATATTGAAAATTGAGAAATGAATGAAAGCATAATCTTTTTCCTGGAATCCCAATTCCATTACCTGTCAGATTCTTTGTAACGCTATACTCAGTTCCCATCCAGCTCTCTGCAATTGGTATCCTCCTCACTTCTTCATTATTTTTTGAGCCAATCTCTGGCATGCTTTTTCTCGCTTTACTGGATGAATGAATACTCCAGATAGCTGTGCACTTGTTCCCTACCAATTCAGTCAATATAACAGCAACCTGGGATTCTTTAATCAAGTTGTGTCATACCAGTCTTATGCTGTAGAAATTCGGTATGGGAGCATTATGGTTGTTAAGGTTGTCTCACCATGCCTTTGTGCTTGAGTCTCCCGTTCCCACATGAAATGGTCTTCACCAGTTAGTTATCTGTAGAAAGGGTTCCATGCTCCACTCTATTTCTTGTCTTTTTAAAATTTATTCCCATGTGCTTCTTAAGGAAGCTCTGTCACCTGCAAATAATTTGGTTTCCTTCCTCCAGCTTTAGTTTAATTTGACAGGAGGGTTCTGTAAACAACATCACATCGCAGTAGTTTGGCTTAAGGGTTCTGTTTTGTCACTTTTGTTTTGTTTTTGCTCTTCGACCCATTGTTCTTTTCCCCTTCTTTTTGCACATCAAATCTGAACTCGCCAACATTTTTTGCAATCCTTTAATGTTCTTAATTTATTTTATGCTTTAAAGGATCTTAGCCTACGGATTCAGCTGGCATGTACAACTGTTGATCACACTATTCAATCTTCTGCATTCTGTCTATTCTATTCATATACCCTGGAAGAATTTAGAGTTTACATTCGATATTCTTTCTACTTTTCCATATTTGCCCATTTTTAATCATTTAGCTTTATTTGACAATGAATCAAATAATTCTTGCATTTCTTTTTCTCTTTGCTGATGCTACTCTCAATTATGCAGTGCCATATATGGCCAAATAAAATTCTCAGTGACCTGTTTAATATTTGAAAATTTTTTTCTCCTGTTACATCATAAACTCTGTACTGTGGCTAGCCATAGATGTGTTCAACTAGTTGTAAATATATATTTTTGGTGTTTCTGTTATTGTAGTCAGAATTTAAGTGAGAGATTACCCAGGTAAAGATAACTAAGTGATACCTATTACTTCAACCAGATGGAGGCAACTGAAGATAGGTACACAAAAGATGGGACCACAGATATCCACGGGAATCCTGCTGTTAGAAATAATACTGGAAACTGGAGGGCTTGCCCATATATCCTCGGTATGATTTCCATGTCTTGCTCATAAATTTATTTTTCAGTCAGATACACTTTTTTTCTGATGTTTGTCTTACACAAGTCTTTAAATCATTTAACAGCCAATGAGTGCTGTGAAAGATTGGCATACTATGGGATGAGCACCAATCTGGTGAACTACATGAAGGACCGTCTTCGCCAAGGAAATGCTGCAGCTGCCAACAATGTGACAAACTGGTCCGGGACATGCTATATTATGCCACTTCTAGGTGCCTTTATTGCTGATGCCTACTGGGGGAGATATTGGACAATTGCCAGTTTCATGATAATCTACATATTTGTAAGGCTTAGGCTTGGTGTATATTTTCTTCTCTGCCATTCAGTGATGTTTGACTCTGCGTTAGCTGAAAAAATATTTTTATTTGTATTCAGGGTCTGACATTGTTAACAATGACAGCATCAGTCAAAGGGTTAAAGCCTTCTTGTGATGGTGGTTTGTGCAACCCAACAAATGCACAGAGTGCAGTTGTATTCGTAGCACTCTATCTCATTGCACTAGGGACTGGAGGTATCAAGCCCTGTGTCTCTTCTTTTGGTGCGGACCAGTTTGATGAATCTGATGAATCTGAGAAGAAAAGCAAGAGCTCCTTCTTCAATTGGTTCTATTTTTCAATCAATATTGGGGCACTTGTTGCCTCCTCTGTATTGGTATGGGTACAGATGCATGTAGGATGGGGATGGGGATTTGGTATCCCAGCAGTAGTGATGGCTATTGCTGTTGTTAGCTTCTTCTTAGGCTCTCGACTATATAGGCACCAGAAACCTGGAGGAAGTCCCCTGACTCGTATTGCTCAAGTTATTGTATCAGCCATTAGGAAATCTCGGGTGGAAGTCCCTGCTGATGAGTCCCTTCTTTATGAGATCAATGATAAAGAGTCTGCTATTGAGGGCAGCCGCAAGCTCGAGCACACAGACAAGTTTAGGTGGTGGACTGGAAATACTTGCTATTCTACTTTGAGTTTCCTATGGTTTCTTCATTGTGGAAGTGTGCTCAAATGTGTCCTAGTTGAAATTTGAATCTTTTTCAAAATTTAAATGCTCAGCGTCTATTTAAATTCTTGGTGTTTCATGCAGATGCCTTGACAAAGCAGCTGTGGTAACACGAGAGGACCAAACCAAGGGCCAAATTGACTCATGGAAACTCTGCACTGTGACCCAAGTAGAGGAGTTCAAGAGCATAGTTCGTCTTCTTCCTATATGGGCTAGCGGCATCATCTTCTCAACTGTCTACAGCCAGATGAGCACCATGTTTGTTCTCCAGGGCAATACTCTGGACCCTCACATGGGCCCCCACTTCACAATCCCTTCTGCCTCTCTCTCCATCTTCGACACAATCAGTGTCATAGTTTGGGTCCCGATATATGACAAGATAATAGTGCCACTAGCTCGCAGGGTCACAGGCAATGATCGGGGATTCACCCAGCTGACAAGGATGGGCATTGGCCTGGTGATCTCCATTTTCTCCATGATTGCTGCTGGTATTCTGGAAGTGGTGAGGCTGCAGATAGTGGCAAGGAACAACTTGTATGATTCGCAGGCTTTCATACCAATGTCCATATTCTGGCAAGTGCCTCAGTATTTCATCATCGGTGCTGCAGAAGTGTTCACCTTCATTGGGCAGCTGGAGTTCTTCTACGACCAGGCACCTGATGCCATGAGGAGCATGTGCTCAGCTTTGTCGCTCACAACTGTTGCACTGGGCAACTATTTGAGTACGCTTCTTGTTACCATTGTCACTGACATCACAACGAAGGGTGGGAAGCTCGGGTGGATCCCAGATAATCTGAACCGTGGCCATCTTGATTACTTCTACTGGCTCCTGGCTGTCCTCAGCTTTGTTAACTTTATGGTGTATCTTCTGATAGCCAAATGGTACACCTACAAGAAAATGGCCTGAGACTACTGGTTGAAGAAACAGGCTTTAGGAATAATGCCTAGTTTAAGCCACAAGCAAGTTCTCATGGAAAAGAAAACAAGTTTCTGCTAGTGTAGGATCCAATTAATTATCTATTAAATACTTGTCTTTATGTTGGTTTTAAGATGGTTGTAAATTCAGCGACCATCGTTGCAGTAGCTGTTGATTTTAGTATTTTAGTATGGGTAATTTAAATTTTATACATTCTGCATCAAAATTGTGGGGCTTTCTCGACAGTGGACTATTTGTGCTTTATTGTGAATGCTGGCCAATATAAGTTACCTCATGTTCTTGTCTTAGGATGATTATTACAGGCTGCTTGCTCAAGAAAAATCTATTGCGTGTGTAATATGGTTTCCAAATCCATATATATGATGGAGTGCTTTCATTTGGTGCTGCAGATCTAGGGCTTCTGTCTTCTCATGGCAATAAGTTCAGGCTGTACCACATAAGGATGAACAGGAAATTTTACAAAGAAATAAAGTCTCCTCTTTATGTCAAGATAAGCGAAACTTGATGCCTGAATTGACTGCTGACAATATAACAAATCGATGTAATAAAAAATAAGTTTCATAGAATTAGGTAATAATGCATGCTCTTTTCATCATATTAATTAATATGTACCAATCATATATCTTAGAAGTGACACAGAAGTTAAGGAAAGGAGAAACTTTGAAATTCTTTTGATGGAACTAGCAAACAGAGAAAGACACCAAAGAATACCATATTGAAGAATCAAGCATACCGAATAACTGAATCCATAGAGACTGGTCCAAAGACTAGAGAGACCGAGACATAGCACTAAGCAACAGCACAAGCAAAAAGATAAAAGGTTGCCATTTCTTCCAATCAATCGTGCATCTTTTCCTAAACAATGCATTGGCCCCAAGTCAAGGCTCAGCACAAACCAGATGAATATCACTTGGATTCACCAAAAAAAATGCATCAGTTATCTGGTCAACAGGGACCTTTGACCTTCAACCAGGTTCTGATGTCCATGGTATCATAAACACATGCTCCTTATCCAACATCCAAGCAGATTAAGGCATGAAAAATTGAATGGTAAACCTCCATAGTATATCAGTAAATAGTTGCTTTACCAGCAGAAAGAAGAAAGCAAAAAAAAAGAAATTCAACCAATCTAGCAAATACTAATAAACACCACCCAGCTTAAGCGATCCAGAATGACACAGTATCCCTGCATAAGATTTAAATACAGAAAACAAGATAAGGCAGCCATCAACACCATACAGAGAGAGAAGGGGAAATCATTTGCAAAGTTTTCAAAAGAAACCAACAAGAGTGATTCTTTACAACTTTAGATGACTTCAGCTGGTACAGTGCAATTTAAGCTCCAAAGAATAGGATGCAGACTAATCAGAGCACAGGATGACTTTAAACTTGGTCATTGAACTATCCAAAAAACAATGTTCGAGCTTCAACCCATATTACAGCAAACAGTTGAATGGGTCGTAGATAGGAAACAGAAAGAAAAACCCTCAATGCCTATGATATATGGTTGTTGGTAGATGCCAAATACAGCTACCATCCACCAAATGCAGCTACCTGACTTGACACTTCTTTACGTTCAACAGAAAGAAAGAAGATTTTGGGGTTCGACACGGGCTTCCATCAGATTCTGATTTATCGCAAGGATCTTAGACAGGTGACTGACCTATAACAACTTTTGCAAGCAAGTTCCACGGCTCAAATTCAATACGAGCCTTAGCTTGAGATGGTTGTAGGTGCCTTCATCACCAGCTTTGTTCCAGGGTGTGGGAGACGCGACAAGGGATCTACAAGGAATATGATCAACGAAAATGATTTCTCCAGTATATCAAGTATGTATAATTGGTATTCTAGCATCATTTTTAACCAGGAGAATATGTGATTACTAGGTTGATTTGGTAAGATCCAACTGAGAAGTAGAATTTAGGTAACTGAGAAGAGTTTTAACCTTTCTTTAACAGCTGAAAGTACAAGGACATAAAAGTCAAAAATGAATCCTCCACTTATCACCATATATGTTTCTTTAACCTTAGATTCTCACAGAGAAAAGAGATCTAAGAACACAGAATTGAACAGGCTTATGCAAGAAGCTATCAAAGGAATCTCAATGAGGTGTTTAATACCTAAGATGGAAGTCTTTGATATCTGAGATTCCCAAAATCTATGTTTTCAACCACTTTTATTCCCTATAATACAAATAGAGGGTGTGCAATAACTTGTCTAAATTTTGTGGTCTTCCTCATGTTCCTACCTACAAAAAGCAACTAAAATGGGGCAGAAATGACAGATATTTTAATTTTGCAAATAAATTTGAAAAGGAACTAAAATGAAAAGAGCAATAGACATTCTTTTGGGGAGGAGAGAAAACGGCAGTTAAACATCATGGATAAAGAATCCCAAATCCTCAAATTCAGCATTGGGGAAACAAGGCATGAATTGATGTTTTAGCAAATAGAACTTTGAATGCCAATTCGGATGAATTTTCTCCACTACTAGTAAATGTGCATTGGGCTTCAGAATGTTTAGGTTTGCAGAACTATTGTTTATGCCTCACAATCAATGTTTTAATGAGCATTTTCAGATGTGACTGTCTAGAATATGCTGCAGTCTCAAGGATTTCATCAGCAAGCAGAAGTAGCTATAGTAGATTCATATATACTGGTTCTGAAACAGCGAAAGGTGTACATGATACAAAAGAGTCCACAGCATGAAAAACCAGAATTCTCAATTGCAGAGATATACAAGGCTACAGGAAACTTCTCAGTGGAAATTGAGCAAGGAGGTTTCAGCACAGTCTACAGGGAAAAACTGAAGGATGCCTCTCTTGTTACTGTCAAGCGTGCCAGAAGGGTATAGCATTCATACCTCTCATGTCTACACAAAACATCATATATGCCCCACAAACACGCCTTCCTTGACATGGTTTGTATATTCTAGAAGTTGTTCGCAATTTCACTAACTACATCCACCTGATTGGACCTATATGGCAGAATAAGTGTGAGAGATGTATGAGTTGAGGAATGAAATCTATACCCTTTCAAAGGTAGAGCATTTGAATTTGGTCCAGTTTTTTGGATCCCTAGAGCATGGGGATAAACAGTTGATTGTGGTTGAATATGTACGCAATGGGACTCTACGAGAACATCTTGATGGTATGCAAAATCACTTGATGACAACTCTAAATCAAAATGTAAATTGTTAAAGCCCTAAGGATATAGTTGGAGGACACACCACTTGTATTGCAGTCAAAAGACTTCTTTGCGATGCAGGCTCACGAGGAGGTAATGGGCTGGAGATTGCCATTGACGTAGCTCATGCACTCACCTATCTCCACACCTACACAGGTTGTAATGTTCAAACATTGTCAGATACATCAATTTTATTTCTAAAGTTCAAGTAATAACACACCGGAACAGAGATCAAAAAAGAATAACCAAGAGAGAATATATTAAAAAAAAGGAATAAGGAAATACACAAAGTAATTGTCTTTGTGTTGGGTGTATTGCAGATCATCCAATAATTCACAGAGACATAAAAGCATCCAACGTGCTGCTCAACGAGAAGCTCCGAGAAAAGGTGGCTGACTTGGTCTTCGCCGATTAGCTCCGGCGGAACCTGAGGCAACACGAATGTCATGGGCACCGCCGGCTGCGTGGACGCTGAGTACCTGCGGACCTACCAGCTCACCGACAACAGTGATGTCTACTCCTTCGACGTCCTGCTCGTCGAGCTGGTCACCGGCAGGCGTCCCATGGAGCACCACCGCGACATCCAGGACCGCGCCACCACCTGATGGCTATGGGTGTAACAATTTACCCAACAGATCCACCTCCATTAAGCAGCAATTGAGGAACAAATGAGTTGACTTGCGATGGCCAGTGGCATCCGTCAGGCGATGCAGAGAAACAGAGAAGGGGATGCGGTGCTGGCGATGGTTCTGAGAATGCGTAGGAGCCCGGCGGCGATAATGGTCGTCGAGAAGATGATGGGTCTGGCTTCCGAGTGCCTGGCGCCGTCGAGGCGATCTCGACTGCTGACGAGGAAGTGAGTGGAGGTCTCGTGGGGGATACGGAAAGAATACCGGGAGATGATGCAAGCCGCCACCTCTACGCACCGACGTTGGGGAGTAGTGCAAGGCCAGTCTCCGACGATTGGTTACTCAGGTGAATAGTAAGTGATAGATTTTTTTTTTTTTTTTGCCGCATGTTGCGGCAGGAGCGATGGATGTTTTTACTTTTTAATAAACAACAAATGACACTTTAATCACATAAATTTTTAAAATGTGGAACCAAGTCGACAGTACAAATTTGAAGCGTATTTGAAAAAAGTTCATATTTAATCATATCATCATACCTGACAAGCTTAGAATTAACTAATACTTGATCGCGTAAATGTCAGACCGTGACTTGCAAAATGACATGCATACAGATTGCTCTTGAGAGCATATTAACCTTACTGCCAGACAATGGGTGAATTTTCATCCACATCTCTGAAAGACAAACAGGAACACGTACACAAACAAACCCAAAAATAAAATTCAACATCAGATCATAGGAGTATATGTCATCGCACAATATCACCGCAAACTGAACATAACAAGTCTCTCGAATCCCAAACCACCAGTACAGATCACCATTATTAATACTTGAAAGCCCTATCAAACATAGAATTACACAGCCAACCATCCTTTTAAATCAGCTGGACCCTCATGGGGACCTTGATGCAGACCTAGATGGAGAGCTCAGGCTACTTCGACTATGAGAATAGCTCTCTCGGGAATATCTGTTGCTCCTGCTGCTCTTAGATGACATGCTTCTATTCTTTGATTTTCGAGGCCTTGGGGAATAACTTTGAGAGTAGCTCCTCCTCAAGCTTCGTCTAGACTTGGGCGAGATACTGCAGGAGTAGCTCCTCCTTGAATGTCTCCTCACTTTCGGTGAAATACTCCGAGAATAGCTCCTCATTCTTCTCCTCTCTCGAGGGGTGGGACTCCTTGAGGATCTCCGCCTTGGAGGAGATGCACTACATGAGACAGATCGATAGTAGCGCACGTAATTGTAAGGCGAGTAAGACCTTGAGTCACGAGAGTAAGATCTATGCCTCATGGCGGGAGATCTAGTGCTACGCCAATAGTATGGTGAACAAGATCTAGAGTATGATCTGTGCCTCCTGGCGGGAGATCTAGTGCTATGCCAATAGTACGGTGAATGAGACCTAGAGTATGATCTGTGTCGCCTATAGTATGGGGAATAAGACCTGTCCCTTTCAGATGAATAAGACGGTGGACTGTATCGGCTCCTGTAATATGGAGAGTAGCTTGGAGACCGGCGCCGACCTTTCAGAACAAAAAAATAGTTAATTCATAAAAATGATGAAGGTAAATCACATTGCAATAATCCTAGATTAGGTACTTATTTGAATCAGAATAATAAGGGAAAATATCTACATTCCTGTATCCAACAATAGTGTGTCCTGACGATAAATAGCGGACACCTAGAATGATTTCCTCAAAAATTGATGAAGACTGACCAGTAACAGATGCCTAGTTTTTGAAAAACCAAAAAGATATTATCTATAAGCCACTAATCCTATCAGAGCATCATCCACTGAGATCCAGAAAGATAACATGGCTAGGGCACTTCTCACAGCCAAACAGATGGAAGATAATGAAGTTCCTAAATAAGATCCAATGTGAGGAAATTTCGGTCTTGTTTCTCGACTGATGACTGGCTTGCCAAAACTACTGACTAGAAATCACTATGCCATGGAATTGCAATTTCCTAATTACCCTTGATTTTTTGTAAGCTGCATGTAGGATGCTATGTTTATTTAATCTTTCTGAGGTCTAGCAAAGACCAAAATGTTAATGTTTTCCCATCTGAATTAATACAACAAAGAAAAGCTTCAACATCACATACCATTTCTAATTTCAACAAGAATAACATGAAAGGAATTAATTGCAGTATGAGAATGATTGGACGAAATGATAATCAGTTTCCCTTTGCAATCTTCTAGTAAAATTATATTCAACTAAATATGTTTTGCGTTCAGAAACTTACCATGCGAGGTCTGCAAGCCAAGATACCTGCCTGGGGTAGGGGTGCGCCCCCGCCGCCTCCTAGCCTGTCAAAATATTTAAGACATAAAAAAAAGATCTATATGTTCTGCTTTGAAGAAGCTCAAGAAAATAAAATATATTGCCTTCGATAGCATGTGTTGAACAAAGTGAAGCAAATACAGGAAAGTTTAATGGAAGTGCTAATTATACACAACCCTCTGGCTGGTTATATAGTCTGATTTTGCTTGACCAATTTGATAGTTAGGGGAAAGCTTTGAAGTTTGATGAAGAGCTGCTACACACAGCTAACCTGCTGCGAAGAACACTTTCAGGGGGCAACAATTCTCAAAAGCTCAGTTAACTTACAGCATCAAATAGTTGAATGTGGACATTCAAATTCATAATCCATAAAAACTCAAACCTCCAGAAAAGATAGAGCTGCTTTACCTTTTCCACCGTGATAACACGACCCTCGAGTATTGATCCATCAAGATACTTGAGGCAGCAGTTTGCATCATCAATTGTAGCCATCGTAACAAATCCAAAGCCACGTGATTCTCTGGTCCATGGATCCATCACAAGGTGGACATCAATCACCTAAAGCCACACAACCAAAGACAGAACTTTTGTTAAATCTCACCATGAGAAAGAAAATCGGACAACAATAAAGTCAAAACATGCAACGTTCTGTCAACTGGAACAAGAATAAAGTGTTCTAACAGAAAACACAAAGAAGACTTATAATTATAGTCAAAATGCGCAACAGCCTCTACTTGCATCATTAGGTAACAACGGTCATAGGGTACATGCAAACGTCCACTAACATCCACACAAGCTCAATTATCTCCAAGCTCACAACTATAACTGTTAAGAAATAGCTCCAAAAGAAACTTTAAAACTTCACTGTATGGCATCTATGATTATCATCAACAGAAAGAACCTGTCATTTAAGCATGGATGGGACCAAAATCCACCGGCTTATATCATGTGAAGAAATCCAAGTCATAAGGAAGAATCTTTTTTCATCCCCTACTAACTATTTTTCATGTGGGTATATGTCCTATGATTTCCAAACACAACGTGACTGACAGAGACACACCTTTCCTTCACTGGCAAAATGCTTCTCAAGTTCCCTCCTTGTAATCCGAGAAGACAACCCTGTCACATACAAGTTGTTCCCAGGATTTTCAGCATCCCTAGAATCTTGACTCCTGCGGAAGGATCACATTAGTAACACTACATACTTCGGACAGAGGCACCAGTGTCTTAATCAGAGCAAACAAAAGCACCGTCTGAAAATACCTCGAGCGACTCCTGAAGCATGATAAGGACCTAGAAACAGATCTGCTATCTCTGTACCGGGAACGATAATAAGATCCACGCCTGAAAAAAAATGATAGAATCATAGTCTACGAGTGACTTCCAGATCAACAAGTGTAAAGAAATGAATTAAGCAACAAAAAAGAAATTCTCACCGTGACCTGCTCGAGTACGACATCTGAGATAACAAAAACAAAATATGTTATTAGTAATTAAACTTTCTCAACAACAACATCAAGACATGCTATAATTTCAGGATCCTATCACACTATGATTCAAATGCTATATATATATATATATATATATTCTGATGATAATTAAATCGCATCCAAAACATCCATAGTCTTGTAGGTTATTAACGGCAGAATCCAGTCCACAAATATTCGAGAACTAATGAAATTTGTCAGAGCTCGAACCTAAGAAGATGTCAGTATGAACCAATTCCAATCCTAACGAATCAAGTTTTTTGTCACTGATACAGGGGGAAAAAAGGAACAGACTCCCGCCTGTTCTTGATCGATCACAGAGAAAACAGGAACGTCAAAAACTTGGAAGGAAAATTTTAAAAAAAATTAAACCTAAACGTAAGAAATTCGAAATCAGGAGATCGATTATATTCTTACGCAAAAGCCATAAATTTGAATCCTAAAAAATAAAAATTCGAAGCCATGAAGTGGATAGAGAAATAGAGGAGTCGCTCGCCTACCTGGTTGAAGATGCAGGGGAGGCAACGGGAGGCAAGGCGTTCCACTTCGATTCGTCCTTTCGGATCCTTTCCCTTCCGCTACAACCCTCCGAGATGAACCGCCTCTTATCAACCAGGGAAAACCACCAAGAGCCTCCGCCGATGTCTAGTTGCCTGATATATCTCGAGGCATGGCCGGAAGCTTCTGGATCGACGGACGTGGGCCGCTAATTAAATCCGCATCAACGTGTTAAGATACGCGCCATCCACGATCCACGGCACCGGCCCACCTGGCAAAATTGGATTGACCTCGTCGAAAACGGGCGCAAGCAGCCGCTTTGTCAAAAAAAAAAAAAAAACAAAAAAAGAAAAAGAAAAGTCCATTATTAGTAGGATGGTGTCACATTCGTTGTGAGTGGTAGGTACCACAAAGAAATCATGTAACGAACCTTATGATCTCGGAAGTAATAGAGTGTCTCCAATGTATGTGTGCACGAGCGGCACACATATGAGGATATAACCAACTGTGGTGGTCGGTACCACTATGAGAAGGATCATGCGAGGGAGTGCGTGATCATGCGAGGCGACGAACTGCCTCCAATGTATGTGTGCGCGGACAGCACGTATACGAGAAAACAACTAACTGTGGCGGTCGGTGCCACTACGAGGAGGATCATGGGAAAGAGTGCGTGATCATGCGAGGTGACGGACTGCCTCCAACGAATGTGTGCACGGACAGCACACATGTAAAGAAACAACCAGTTTAGGTGGTCGGTGCCACTACGAGAAGTATCATGCGAAAGAGCGCATGATCATGCGAGGCGACAGACTACCTCCAACATATGTGTGCGTGGGCAGCACACATAGTAGTAAGTAATGAAGTCACGACATGTTCGGATGGAGACCCGAACAGCCCAAACAATCCTGCAGAGCAAGCAGCGGGACAGGTTGGGTAAAGTGAGCTGCAGGAGCATATAAACTGCCTGAACACTTGGCGTCACAGGCTGAAGACACGTGGCTGCAGGCTGGAGAACCAGAGTTGCAACTGTTAAGGGACACATGGCCAGCAAAGAAACAATTGAGGGCTCATGGGATAAGTGGCAGCAGCTCAGATAGTCAACTAACTGCCAGGAGAACATTGTGGAGTATGTTCTCCATAGCCTCCAGCGGTTGAACTGCAGGGAGAACATTGTAGATCATGTTCTCCATGATCTCTAGCAATTGTTCACAGCCAAATATGTGTACTATAAATAAACTACGGGGTCTATTGAGTTTGGAATACACACATGTAGAAAAACTTGTAGTGTCACTCTGTGTTAGAGTTATATTTCTTTTTATGTAAGCAATAAAAGGTTGGTAAGGTTACTGTACTTCTCTTATCCTCTATACTCTTATGGGCTTGTGCGAATTTGGCGGACTGAGGTTGGCAAACATTGGCGCCATCACGGACAAAATTTCAGGATAGAAATTTGGCTGTGTGACAGACAGCGTAGTAGATGCCCCAAATCTAAACACATTCAAATCAATTTACAAAATTCGAAATTGAATTCTACAATTTAAATATTTAGTTTGCGAAATTAGTAATACTCGCTGATTACACAAATATATTATAAATTTAGAAGCAAATTTGACTTGAATTTTTTTTTAAAAAAATAATTTCGTTTTAAAATAATACATTTAATTTAATTTTACTTCGAATTAAAATTAATTAGAGATTGACCCACTTCCACGCCCGAGTGGGAGTTTCAGATGGAAGCGTGTGGGCCGCTCGTAACTCTATACCCTGCTTCGGAACTCCTCTCCCTGTTTCGCCATCTTCGTCCCCCTCGAGCTCCGCCACTTGTGCTTCCATTCCGCGAATCGATCTGTGCCCTCGCTGGATCCGGTCTTCGACGGCTGGCGGCCTGCTCCCACGCTTCCCTCTCTCTTTTCCTCCTTCCCTAAACCGTCGGTGCATTGTCGATTCGACTGTAGTCGACGGCCATCTGTTGTCCGACTCTGGCGTGCCTCTATCTTGCCGGATCTGGCTTATGTAGACTCCCCCTTTCTTCTCCGACTCTGGCGCCCCAATCTGGACTAGCCGTATCCAGCCTTTGTCGGCCTCCGGCCTGTAGCTTTCCCGAAACAGTGCTAGCTCACTTCTTGGATCCGGCTTGATTACTGCTCCGGCCACCAAAGTAGGCCAATCTGATTTTGGTATTGAATTCGTGGGCATGCTTCATGGTTGTTGCTTTGATCTGTCTGATTTTTTTGTTTTGGGATGTGGCATAGCTAATGTGATTATGGTGGCTGTATTTTATAAATTTGTCGACGATGATACATTTTATGACAGTGTGAATCTTATTTGCACTTATGTCGGGTTTGATTTGTCGACGATGACTGCAAAATTGTGGCAATATATTTGTATTTACTCCGAATCTCTATTCGTAGTAAGAGTATGATTTAAATGAGCCAATGAGTCTTTTGAAACATGATGCCCATGTATTTCTATGCAGTTGTATTTATTCAACATAAACATTGCCGTACGACAATGATAAAGTGGTTTCTGGATGACATGGATATTGTTAAGGGGTTGTTTGGTAACCGTCCGAATTAGGTGAATTGGAGGCTCAATTCCCCTAATTCGGTTATTTGGTAATCAAATAAAAATCCGGAATTCGGTAAATTTTCAATTCCGACAATTTCTAATTCTGAATTTGAATTCGGGATTAGAGAAGTCGAATTCGGATCCAAATTGAGTGGGTCCCACCGCCACCGAAACTCCAATTCACCCGTTTATTTCCCAGCGAATTGGCCGAATTCTTCCCGTCACCGTCCCCGAGCCCGAGCGCCGTCCGGCATGAGCCCCGAGCTCGTCGTCCCCGAGCCCGAGCCGTCGTCCCCGAGCCCGAGCGCCGTCCGCCGTTAGCCCCGATCTCGTCGTCCCCGAGCCCGAGCCGTCGTCCCCGAGCGTCGTCAGCCCCGAGCCCCGAGCGTCGTCCCCGAGCCCGAGCGTCGTCTCCCCGAGCCCGAGCTCGTCTCCCCCAAGGCCGAGCGCCGTCAACCCCGAGCTCGTCGTCCCCGAGCCCGAGCCGTCGTCCCCGAGCCCGAGCGCCGTCCGCCGTTAGCCCCGATCTCGTCGTCCCCGAGCCCGAGCCGTCGTCCCCGAGCGTCGTCAGCCCCGAGCCCCGAGCGTCGTCCCCGAGCGTCGTCCCCGAGCCCGAGCGTCGTCTCCCCGAGCCCGAGCTCGTCTCCCCCAAGGCCGAGCGCCGTCAACCCCGAGCTCGTCGTCCCCGAGCCCGAGCCGTCGTCCCCGAGCGTCGTCAGCCCCGAGCCCGAGTGTCGTCCCCGAACGTCGTCCGCGAGCCCAAGCTCGTCGTCCCCGAGCCCGGTAATCTCAGCCATTAAGAATTGGGTGATAATATCTCCGATTCCAAATCCAACCAAATACCGGAATTGAGGGAATTGGCAGAATTTGTTGATTTCAATTTACATTTCAGCGGAGAGAGGGAGAGGGGCTGAAAGGACGAACAAGAGCAGAACACCTCGCCTCCCTTGCATCTTCAACCAGGTAGGCAAGCAACTCCCTTCTTTCTTCATCCGCTTCATGACTTCAAATTTTTTTTAGAATTCAGATTTATGGCTTTTTGCCTTAGATAAGATAATCAATCTCCTGACTTCAAATTTCTTGTGCTTAGGGCTATTTTTTTCATTTTTCCTTTCAAGTATTTGACATTTTCACTCGCTCTGTAATTGATGAAGAACTGTTGGTCTTGAAGGGATGTTGTT
Organism: Trichopus zeylanicus subsp. travancoricus; assembly: GCA_005019695.1. Lineage (NCBI taxonomy): Eukaryota > Viridiplantae > Streptophyta > Magnoliopsida > Dioscoreales > Dioscoreaceae > Trichopus > Trichopus zeylanicus. The sequence continues at coordinate 169,997 of RXID01015198.1, forward strand.
TTCCGGAAACCTGTTCCTTTGTTTTTCCCTGGATTAGTGACAAAAACTTAATTTGTTGGGTTTGGAATTGATTCATACTGTTCTTGTCCTAGTTTTGAGCTCTGACAAATTTCATTAGTTTTTGAGTATTTTTGGACTAGGATATCAATTTCCAGCCATGGCTTCAGGCCAGGATTCCGCTGGGACGACGCTCATGGATCTTATTACCTCGGATCCAACTGCAGCTGCTGCCAATTCCTCTACTGCACCAGCTCCTCCCTCCTCCTCCTCCTCCTCCTCCTCTTCCTCTTCCTCTTCCACTTCCACTCTCGGCAAGCCTGCCTCCACTGAGCGCAAGTCAAAGAGGGCCACCCTCTTGCAGATCCAGAGTGACACCATTGCTGCAGCCAAGGCCCTCAACCCTGTCAAATCCAATCCACAGCGACACAAGCCAAAGGTTGCTTCTAGACGCCACCTGTCAACTGTGTCTTGTTTTTCACTTAATTAACTCTGCAGCAATCGTATATCTAGAAACAGAAAACACATCAGACCCACACTATTTGCTGTTACATGATCGCCTTTTCGACTGATGTTCACACTGTTTTGCTCCTGCTTCTCATCATTCTGTCACACTGACAGCTTTTTCCATTGCAAATTTTGGGTTTTTTGCAGCCAGTATCATATGCTCAGCTTGCACGGAGTATTCATGAACTTGCTGCAACATCAGATCAGGTACTTCTTGATCAAACTTTGTGCTCTAAAGTTCTTTATTGGTTCTATTGGACTCATTATCAAAATTTGATTATTTCTGGTGTTCAGAAAAACTCTCAGAAGCAGTTGGTGCACCATGTCTTCCCTAAACTTGCTGTGTACAATTCAGTGGATCCTTCTTTAGCTCCATCCCTTCTCATGGTATCTCCTTTGCTGCCTCATTGTCTTTAATGATGCCTTGTTTTGTCTTTTTTTTTCTTCAATTCAAATGTTGCCTTTGAATCTCATTGGTAGCAATTCCAAATGTTCATTACATGATTTTGGCAAATTTGGAGCATCACATCCATGAAAATTTAGGTTTCATTTTGCTATGCTTATAAAATTATTATTGCTAATGATGTGGTAAAGCATTAGTTTTTGAACCAATAAGGAGGTCACAACCGGCTGCTGACAAGCCTTTGAAAAGATGGGCAGAGGGACATTTTGGATACTTTTTCTTATATTGGCATGCTGAATTTATGACATGGTATAACTATTGTTTCTTGGGTTTATAATTTGATTCTAAGATATCATAATTTCATTCCTTTGAATTGAAAGGTATGCACTTAAAATCTCAGACCATATATTGTATATGATGCTACTACTTTGTGTATCGGTTTGTGATTCATTATGCTCATATATGTGTTTGCATCAGAACAAATTTTCTGGATTCGGAGTTGACAAATCTTTGACTACCTTTGCGATGGTTGCTTATGTTAAGCAGTAGAAACATTAGTTTTTTACATGCTTACACCTTTGAATGTGTTAGTTTTTGTATTCTTGATGTAAGTCTGATTTGATTCATTTCTTCTTGCAGCTTCATCAGCAATGCGATGACAGGAACATTTTACGATATGTGTACTACTATTTGGCGAGGATATTGTCAGATAGTGATGCACGAGGTTTGAGCCCTGGGGGTGGGATCCCCACACCTAACTGGGATGCACTTGCTGATATTGATGCTATTGGAGGGGTTACTAGAGCAGATGTTGTACCACGAATTATAGGCCAACTCACTTCTGAGGCCTCAAACGTGGATACTGAAGGTATTATCTTTCATACCTTCAATTGTTCTGTAGATTATTAGGACTTCAACCATTCATACATTCCAGCTATTAATCTCTTCTTTTCCGTTAAGAAGATGCTAACCTGACAAGAAAAAAAGGAAAGAGTTTCAGTTGCCAGAATTCTTAATAGATTGATGCAATCATTTATTTTATTTGGTTTGCCAAAACTCTGAATCACGAGGCCTTTTTTGTGTTATTTTTTGAGCTGCCTAATTGACTTGCTTATGATCTGTTATGACTTTGCTTCTCAGAAACTTACGATTAAAATTTTTACAGATCTCTTAAGTCCTTATTCTGTAGACCCCAAAAGTTCTTTTTTGAGCAATACAAAAAAAATGTTCTTCTAACTGCTGTGGTTGGGTGTTCTGAGACTAAAACTATCTACTTGAAACTAGTCAAATGGAGTCTTCTACTTCTACCATCATAGACTTGCAATTGCCCAATGACATTTGGTGATTTTGGGCTAGGATTAATTTGGGTCACAATTTTCCAAGGATAATTTTTGAAACATCTGTAAAATATAAATTGTCGAGTCATTTGCTCTAGATCCAGTCCAACCATATGTGTAGTGAATAATTGCTGTGTCATCTACTTAAACGGAACTGATGGGGAGTTGACCATTCTTGCATGTAAATATGGTGACAAGAAAACTCCTATGTGACCTTCCATGTTTGACTGCCCAATATATTAAAATGCAAATCATCCTGCTGAATAATATATCTAGAAAGCTTATGATTTTGATACAAACAGATTACAGAGTCACTGGTTACCTGTTTAATTCTGTCATTTTGTGATTGCTTGACTTTAATTTATTTGCCGTGAAAGTTCATGCACGAAGACTTGCGGCTTTGAAGGCCCTCACTGCTTCATCTAGCAATTCAGAGGTCATGGCGACGCTATATGAAATTGTGTTTGGCATTTTAGAGAAGGTTCGCAGCATGCTGGTGTCCACATTTTATATAGATGAATGCTGTGACATACTATTTATCCACATATTTGTTTCTTGTATTTTAGGTTGCAGATGCAAAACAAAAACGTAAAAAAGGCATCTTCAGTAGGCAAGGTGGTGACAAGGAGGTACTGACTAACTTGGACAATGAGAAAAAGATGTTCTTTTTATGTTAATACTGCCAACTTCCACTTCGCTGTTCCACTTGACACTCTTTCTTTATGTGGCAATGAAGTGAGTTTTTGAAACATTTTCCTTTTTTATAATTTTTCTTGTATTGCTTGCCATTGGAAAATTGAGTACGGCCAGCATCTGCCTGATGAGATATGGATCAGTTGGCATGGGAAGGTGTGAGTTGCAGCCAGTGACTAACTTGCCACATCAGATTTTTTCCAGCAGCCTTGACTTGTGCTCCATGAATGTATTGGATATCATACATAGTGGGTTGATCTCTCCTTGACAATTAGGTTTGCTGGCTTGCTCCATGTCATCATGGGTCTCAATAATTGACTTGGTCAGATTGAGTCCTAGTAGCTGACTGCCAACCTATATTAGTAGCATCATTCTAGTGAGTCTCAAGTGGGCCAGAATAATTTTGTGCAAGGATCAGATGGTATTCTCATTCCCGAGTCCAATTCTAATATTAGAAATAGATCCTACTCCAGGTAAGGTTTATTGGATTACGCTAGACTAGGATCTCATAAGTGAAAACTTGTGATATTTCCACCTGTGTTTGATCCCATTGTACCTGTTTGTGATTTGTAGGAAAAATTCCAGTTACTTATTTTTTTGTTGTCCGTGGTAATTTGTTATTTATCACTGTGAAATGTGTCAGATTTGTTTCTCTGGATGTTTTCTACAATGATGAATGCCTTTTTTTTTCCTACATACTTGCAGTCAATCATTTGCAATAATTTGCAATATGCTGCTCTTAGTGCTTTAAGGAGACTTCCTTTGGACCCGGGTAATCCAGCATTTCTACATCGTGCTATACAGGGGTATGCAGTTTTATCTCCCTTGCAGATTATTTTGAAACAATGTGATTATTAGTCTAAGAGCATAGACTCGATTTTATATTAGTCAGCTGTGGTTTACTTATTAACTGCATTTGCCATATATAAATTATAAATTGTTTGCTAGTAAACTATGATCCTACAAAATTGATCACTAACATTTTAATTCGAATATAGGGTATCATTTGCAGATCCTGTTGCTGTAAGGCATGCACTGGCCATTATTTCTGACCTAGCTGTGAGAGATCCATATTCTGTTGCTATGGCCTTGGGTCAGTCTTAATACCCTGCTCCTTCAAAATGTGTTTGATATTTTTTTCACATTCTTGATTCTGGAATCCTTCTATTGAAAGGGCACAGACAAGTATGTTTCAGAAATTTAGCTTAACCAAGAAACGTTTTTCTTTATAAAAAGTGCAATGTACAAAAATACATGTCACGTTATTTTCTTTTGCTTCGCAGGAAAGCTTGCACAACCTGGAGGTCTGCTTACTTGCTTATTTTCAGATTTAATTTCAAGCTATAGTTGCAATTTGCAAAGGATAGAAGAAATTCTGCATATGACCATCAGCTGTTGCTTACCTATCAGCTTGTCTACTGCTATACAAATGTTATGGCTTTTGTTTGACAGAAATCTCATTTCTAGAAATATCTATATTTTTGCCCCAAAAATGTGTTTTCAAATTAACTTCTTATTTCCCAGGTTTTAGCCTAACTCATCTTTTTTTCTCCTTTTAGATAGTATTTTCTATGAATTTACTAAGAACTAGGCTTAATGGTCACGTACAGCTATAGAACAGGTATAAAGACTGTGGTAGCAAAATGGTGCAAAATCCTTACCTGGACTCCTTTGCTATGTTAGCTGTTTGATACACCACAATTCCACTGCACTATATTTCTCCCAACTATCTGCTACACATTTTGTTACTCAGAGTTTGCTCAAGTCTGTGTCTCCACACATACATGCACGTGTAGATATGCAACGCATTACTCTTGGCTTGCTCAAGTGTCATGTTCGAAAACTCTAACTTATGTATTTCAAAATAAAGAGATTGTTTTTTTGAAGGAAACCCTGGCCTTTTGTGTCTTGCCTGTGTTTTTACATGTTTAAATGGTTTTCTTCTATTTGCTATTGAATTGGTGGAATGGATAGTCTGGTCCATCAGACTTGTTTCGTCAATAGAAATAGAATTCCATAAAATTGTTATTTGGTTTGTCAAAAATCTGATACACAAGGCTTTCTTCACCTTATTTATATATGTATGATTACAAGAACCTCATCGATAATATGGGCTCTCCCCATGCTTGCATCTGACACTCAGTTTAAGAAAGCCTTCTATCAAGCAGGTGCCTTGCTGGATGTTCTTCATTTGCATGATGTTCTTGCTAGAGTTTCACTTGCAAGATTATGCCATACATTATCTAGAGCTCGCTCATTGGATGGTATGTGAACTATGTGATTTGGAGAGTCAACATAAGTTGTACTTATTATGAACTTACTTTACCTTTGAAAAACCTTTTGATGTGCTTTAGAAAGTTTTGTTTGAACAGAAAGACCAGACATCAAATCTCAGTTTGCTTCCATTCTCTACCAACTTCTTCTTGATCCTAGCGACAGAGTTTGTTTTGAGGCTATTCTGTGTGTATTGGGAAAGTTTGATAACACAGAAAGGTGCACAGTTGATCTATACATTCACCTTGATGTAGTCTTCACATTTAATGTGCTTGTTTATTTGTGCAGTAGATTTTGATGATTCTGCAATAATTCATCTCTTTTCCATCTTTTGGTTTCCATGGTTCAGGGCTGAGGAGCGAGCTGCTGGATGGATCAGATTAACCAGAGAAATCCTCAAGTTGCCTGAGGCACCATCAGTATCATCAAAAGATAATAACAATGGCCTTCCACCCAAACCAAAGAGTGAGAAGGCTGGTACTAAGTCAAGGCGTCCTCAACCACTCTTCAAGCTTGTAATGAGAAGGTGTATATTTTTTCTTCCTAATGCTGTGATTGACAAGGAATCTAGGACTTCCATTGCAAACGCGGTGAAAACATGGTTTCTCAATGGGTTTGAGTATAAAACCACATGTTTTGTGGCTTATCATGCGGAACACTATGATGGGAGGAATTGGGTATCATTCCTATTTAGCATACGGGTCAGGTCTTGGCCTTCCTGGCCTTAAACATGGGCATGGCTAGGACAGTCCTCTGGTGTAAGATTCAGACCTAGAGGAATCCAATCAAATCAAGTTAGGCAGGTGTGATTTTGCAATTGGAATAGCTGGTTCCCTTTCACAGTTTAAGCTCTAAGGATTGGATGACCTTTTTGGCCATTCTGTCCATGCTGGTTGGTTTTGATTTTAGAAAAAGAAAACTCAGCCTGGATAACACATTTGTTCCAGATTCTGGACGGAGTACAACCTGAGTCTCAAGTCTAGGTTTGGGCTGGATTGAAAATTTGTTGGGTTCAGTACCTATTTAAACCCATAAAAATTGGTTGGGTTCACACCTATTTAAACCCATAAATATTGTCATATATGACCAGTGGCACAATTTTTTAATTGTGAAAATCAGATGCGCAATTTTTTTTTTTTTGTCAAAGCAGCATCTCTTGTATACTGCTGTTGTTTACCATCTCACTTCATTTAGGAGATTGATCTTAAGTATTTCATGGTAGTTTCTGATCCTCATTGTGATGCAAAGTTTAGGCTATACAGCATCTCTTGTATACTGCTGTTGCCTACTGTCTCATTTCATTTAGGAGAATTGATCTTAAGTATGCCATGGTAACTTCTGATCCTTATTGTGATGCAAAGATTACCTCTGCATTATTAGTATAATAAAAGTTCTTACAAATTTGAAACAAATTTTCTCCAGGTCACAGAAGAAAAAATTAACTATTTTCCGGTAGTAGTAAATGTTAGTGCTGAAGTTCCTTGCCAGCAAATAATTGTCGTGGACTAGATTTTTTTACTTCAATGCAAATTTAGCCTTTTGGTACTTGAAGGTGGATAACTTATGCATACAATTATTTCCAAGACCTTGGATAGTAGGGCCCCATCACCTTATCAATTGTTCATGACTTCAGAACTTCTGTTTTTTAACCTCCAATGAGACTAATATTTTACTCCGATCCTAATCAGTATTTCATGAACCTACTGTTTCCTAAACAACTTGAGATAATGCTTCCATCATATAAATTTTTGGATCAGCTACTACTATCTTATAGTGTCCATGACCGCTGGAACGATTCTAAATTAGTGTAAAATCAATTGTAATAAGTAAGTGTGACGCTTTGCCTGCTTTACTTCTCCTTAAACTAGAATTACAGTATTTGGCAGGCTCACTACAGAATTGGACCTGTAGGGCAACTATTTGGTTTTTCCTATCAGGTTGCTTTTTCCTACTATGCTTTGAAATAGCCTGGTTTGATCATTTTGCTGTTCTCATTTAGGTTGGAAAGCTCTTTTAGAAGTTTTTCTCGCCCTGTACTGCATGCTGCAGCAAGAGTTGTTCAGGAAATAGGAAAGAGCAGGGCTGCTGCCTATGCTCTAGGTGTCTCTGACATTGATGAAGGATCTCGGTTCTACACATATTCTGACAATGTTGAGTCCACTGATGCAGATCTCAATGATGGCTCACAATCAGAAGGTACTTCTTCTGTGTAGTACCAACAATAGGATATGTATATTTTTTTCATTGGATTCGGTTCTTCAGAAGAGATGTAATTGTCTTATTGATAAGGACTGCACTTCTTATGGTCCCTTAGAGCACATTGAGACATTTTTCGTTAGATAAGAGTTGGAATTTCAGTAGTAGTTCTTGGTCCTTTCATGCAATTTTAGCTTGAGTTGAGTTCCAACCAACTTCTTCAAATTCATGTCAATAATTTCTTTCATGTGCTTGAGTTTCACAATGCTTTTCATTACCTATAGTAGTTTTTACACTTCAAATTCAAATATAAGACCATCATTATGTCATAGCTGACCTCCACAAGTGCAACATAATTTTTGATAAATTACAAAATTAGGAAGCAACTTTCAATTCTTTTATGATTTAAGTTGGTTAGTTTAAGACATAAGTATCCTTATACTTCTACCAGGTTTTGCTTTAACTTCACAAGTCAATCCATGGACCATTATTGTATGCCATGTGTGGGATGATAATGAAGGCAACTGAGTTGGTAATTCAACCACATGAAACTGATTCTGTTTTACGCAATTAATGAGAGATGGGCAACTGAAATTTTTTCAGCATTACGACTACAACGTTCTGATTGTCTATGGATGAGTTTGTTATTTGCTAGAGCGCTGCCAAAGAGTTATTTTCTTTTTTGACAATACCTACTATTTGTGCTTTGTGACCATGGAAATCTACATTTTCGGTTTAATGAAGCTCCAAATTTTTGTAATTGCAGTGACCAAAAAGGCGTTACCTTTGTCTAACGGACCTGGTGGTAAGGACACGATTGCTGGTTTATTAGCTTCACTTATGGAAGTTGTGCGCACCACTGTTGCATGTGAATGTGTCTATGTTCGAGCCATGGTAATAAAAGCTTTGATCTGGATGCAAAATCCGCATGAATCTTTTGAGGAACTGAAGGATATCATTGCATGTGAGCTATCGGATCCAGCTTGGCCTTCAGCTTTGCTTAATGAGATTTTACTGACTCTGCATGCTCGGTTTAAGGTACTTCTTGATAGTTATTATGCTTTTACTCTTTTTTAAGCTTTACAGCATATTATGTGCTCAAAATTTTTTTACATGTGACATCAATCAAGAAGTCACGGAGGTTGTGATGAACTGCTAAGATGTTGTTAAGAGGAGTGCTAAGTGTCTTACCATAGAATGAGGTAGTTTTCTGGGAAATGTTCTGCTAGAAAGTGGAGAGACACTCTGTTTGGAATGATCTATTTCAATAGCAGGCTGTTGAATAACCATGGTGACTTATTTTGAGCCTTTTGTTCAACTCAAAACAAAAGAAGGTTTACAGCCTTGTGCAGTTTGAAGTTGAACCTTCTTTCTTCTTTCAACAAACTAAGATTCACTTTGTAATTTGTCATTTTCTCCCTGATGGTAAGCACCTAGGTCCTGTTTGGTTCATATCAAGATCAAGGTTAAGTTCAAAATTAGTGAACCACTTTTGTAAGTTAATATTTTTTTTATCAAAATTGACTCTACAATAATTTAAAGTTTGAAAAATTAATTAATTTTTTATAATAATTTAATTTAATAGCGGTGTAAAATAATTAATATTAATTTTGCAAGAAAAAATAATTCAGAAAATTGCTTATTCTGATCCTGATCTCGAACCAAACGGAGCTCTAGGGTCTAGGTTCTAGTATGGATTATTTTCTTCAATGTAGACGATGATGACCTAATCTCCTTCTGGTTTACATCAAAGGTTATGATTGATATTAGGTAAACCTAATTTTAGTATGAAATATACATGTACATTCAGCTTCTTTTGTCAGATGGAAATTGATTGACTTTGTAATATTATTCTCAAATTTCTTATTTCTCACATGTTATTGGTGGTGTGGAACTGTTCTATAATGCTACTCCTGTTATCCAAAATTTCGTTTTTGTAAAGTTATAATATGATTTCTTTGATACTAGAACGGGTGGGATTCATTTTTGGATTCTGGTCCTGTATCTTTCTTATGTGATCATTGAAGATTATTTCTTGTAATCCTTATCTATAGGGCCCAGCTTATTTCTATAGTTATACCATCCCTGGTTGTTTACTCAAATTTTCAGGCTGTTCCACGTACATACCCTGACATCCTTGGAGTATCTTCACTGTGACACAACTTTGGCACATTAACTATTTCATATCATAAATAAATCTGTTTCATACTTCTACATATTCTTTTATTTCTATATAGTAAGTTTTTGTCCATCCCATACTTACTACTACCTGGTTATATAAAGCTAACACTTGTTTAATTTTTTTATGTACTAGGCAACCCCAGATATGGCTGTTACTTTGCTTGAGCTTGCTAGAATATTTGCCACCAAAGCCCCAGGAAAAATTGATGCTGATGTGCTGCAGCTGCTATGGAAAGTGAGTTCATATCGCTTTAGAACAAGAAATGTCAAATTATCCTTGTGTTTCCTTTTTTAACACTGAAGTTTTTCTCATGTCCGGATGCAATATTTGAGGAATGGTTAAGAAAGAGTTTTTTAAATAGAAATGAATGAAACATTGGAAAGACAAAATTGCACATATTGCCCAACCATAGATGCATGATGGGCACCATCTGCAAAATCTTTCTTTGTCGACCAATTTCTTTACATAGTAACTAGTTCTGCTCGTAACCAGGTGGTTTAGAGTTTACTACACGTAGTTCATTTCAGTGGCCACTGGTGTGGCTGTTGCAAATGACTTCTAAACATGCTCTGCATTCCCTGTTCTTACTATGGTTATATGAAACATGGTATAATATTACATTGGGTTCTTTCAGACTTGTCTGGTTGGAGCTGGACCAGATGGAAAACACACAGCATTGGAAGCAGTTACTATAGTGCTTGACTTGCCACCTCCCCAGCCAGGATCAATGTCAGGACTTACCTCTGTGGATAGGGTGTCGGCATCTGATCCAAAATCAGCTTTGGCGTTGCAGAAACTAGTGCGGGCTGCAGTAAGGATGATTCTGGATGTTTATTTCTTGAGAAATTAAGTTAGCTAATCATGACCAATTGAACTTAGATGTTAAGGGTTCATGCAGGTTTGGTTTCTGGGGGAAAATGCAAATTATGCTGCATCTGAATATGCTTGGGAGTCTTCAACGCCACCTGGTACTGCATTAATGATGTTAGATGCAGATAAAATGGTTGCTGCCGCTAGTTCTCGCAATCCTACTCTTGCTGGGGCACTTACACGGCTTCAAAGATGTGCCTTCAGTGGAAGCTGGGAGGTACAACTTCAAGCAAACATTTTTTCCCCCACAATTGACTGATCTTTAGAAGACAATCATTTGCTACTGTTGCTTTTCTTATACGAGAAAATCCACTCAGGTGCGGATTGTTGCCGCTCAAGCCCTCACGACAATGGCAATCAGATCTGGAGAACCTTACAGGTTGCAGATATATGAATTTTTACATGCCTTGGCTCAAGGTGGGGTGCAATCTCAATTTTCAGATATGCAATTCAGTAATGGGGAAGATCAAGGTGCCAGCGGTACTGGTCTTGGATCTTTAATTAGTCCAATGATAAAGGTCCTCGATGAAATGTACAGAGCACAAGATGATTTGATTAGGTAAAGGTGAAATTTCTTTCTGCTTATTGTTTTGCGGTCCTGTTTTAATCTGAATACTGGTTTATTTTCTAATATCTAGGGATATGCGGAACCATGATAACAAGAAACAAGAATGGACAGATGAAGAACTCAAGCAACTTTATGAGACTCATGAGAAACTTCTTGATTTGGTTTCTCTATTTTGTTTTGTTCCACGGGCAAAATATCTTCCACTTGGCCCGACAAGGTAACAATTTCATGTTTCGATGTACTCGAACAGTTGTTGGCCTTGTAGTTGTAGAGTAGTCTGTGATAGTTTTTTGATTTGACTGTTCCAATGTCATGAACATCTCGTTAGTAGGGCTCCTTTCAATATAATATCTACTTCAATCAGATACTTCATCAGAGCTTGACAGGTCATATTAGAGAAAGCATATGCATCATTTCCTCTTTCAATGAAGTAAACATGAATTAAACCAAAATTCATGTTATTATCTTTTTTCGTTGTATTAACTTATTGTTCAAGGAGGACCTAAAGTTGAATTTCAATCAGTTGTTAGGAACCACTTGGATAAGTTAGGTGCTTATTTTTTATTGACTGATGCTGTTGCTATCCAATCTTACATAACGTGTTCTATGCTAATGGCAGTGCCAAACTTATTGACATCTATCGGAACCGACATAACATAAGTGCATCAACTGGTATGAGTGATCCAGCTGTTGCTATAGGGATATCTGACCTTGTATATGAATCAAAAGCTACACAGATAGGGCCTAAATCAATTGATCCTGAACTGGCAATGGCATGGGCTGCTGGTTTGGAAGATGATGTTTTGGAAAGCAATGCGCCAGCAATGGATAGAGTGAGAAATTTAAACAATTTGCTTTATACTTTATGCTTTATTATGTCATTTTCTTGACTGTCTTGTAAACCAAATTCAGAAAATTGAATGTCGCCCAAATGCTTCTCATGCAAAGATGATCTAATGATCAGCTTTGTCATAGACAAACTATCTCGACTTATGAGCTTTCTTTCTACTTCTAGCATGATATCTCATAAGCTATAGTCATTCTCCTATCCTCTTAAAATGGACCTCAGATCATCAAAACCATTACTTTGTCTGTTCTCCATGCTAGGTAAATGAATTTCTTGCTGGGGCTGGAACAGATGCACCTGACATGGAGGAAGAGAACATCACATCTCGCCCATCAGTTACTTATGATGATATGTGGGCTAAGACACTCTTAGAAAGTTATGAAGTGGAGGTACAAGTATTGTGACACTTTATTTATGAAGAAATTGGTAATTCGAAGATCAAATTGAATAGTCGTTTTGTTTGTATCAGGAGGATGATGAAAGGTCATCAGGGGCATCCTCTCCTGAATCAGCTGGTTCTGTTGAAACTTCGATATCTTCTCATTTTGGCAGCATGAATTATCCGTCTTTGTTCAGCTCACGACCATCCGGCTATGGGGTTTCACAACCATCAGTATGTAACCCAAACTTTACTAGAAGTCATCTCAGGTTTCCTTTTTGTGAAAGATATGATATTAATTCATCTCCGCATATAATGGAGTCACGATGAAATTGCTCTTATTATACATCGTGTACATTGTGAAAAATCACTCAATTATGTAGCTTATGAGCTAAACCTTCTGAAGTAAATGGCTCATGCATCAACTTTTCTATCCTCATACAGTCACTGAAAGAATTCAGCTTGGTTTTCTAGTGATTTATTTGGACAATAATTCTTCATACCAATGTGATCTTTCCCTTCCCATTCAAGGTTTGAATCTACTTGATGTATCTTATGCATCTTTCCATACTCTGTCATGGCCCTCTGTCCTGTTAATGTTTCCGCAGGACTGGGTATGTTTGCTTACTAGTGACATTTGTTCTAAGCTGAACGGATGCCTATGAAATTAAATGTCCAAGACTACATGTAACTTGCTGCTATGCATCTGTTACTTCTCGATCAGATAGGCATTTTCAGGAGGTTAAGTAGATTTCTTTTCCTCTTGTGAATAACAAAATATGGCAGTTCTTTTTCGAAAAGAAAAGAATTACATTTTGAGGATTGAGGATTGTCCATATCTAGCAGCCTAAGAGTTTTAGTTATTGTCTTCAAGATTTGTTCTTGATTTTGTTTTGTATTTCAGGCCAGAGAAGAACCTCCATCATACTCGGCATCTGTCACACAGAGATTGGAATCATTTGAAAACCCTTTAGCTGGCTATGGCGTTCAGAGTTTTAACCAACATGGTGATGAGGACACTAATGAGAGTCCTCAGTTTGGAAAAGCCTTGTATGACTTCAGTGCAGGCGGTGATGATGAGGTAAATCATATAGTTATTTTTTGTCTGTTTTTGATGCTTTGTATAACTTTGTATTGGGTTCTTTTGGATGATTTGTGCCATTGCGGCGTATGTTATTGTGGATCATGAACACTATTGTTTGACTGACATTAGTTATTGAAATATGATTAGGGATGGAGGTCAGGGACATAGAGGAGTGTCCCATCTTTTATGTATTTGCATTGTCACTTCCTGGGTATGTTTTAGTTTGAGGTGGCTTTGGCAGACTCGCGTACCCAAATGGGCAAATCTCAACATCCTGATAGCGTGCTGGTGCTTGTTGTCATTATCCTATTTGCACATTTTTTTATTAACGGACACTGTTCTTACTCAAATATATCACTATGGACCATGGCCACCAGTTTGATGTTTGATAATAATTCAACATAGGAAATTGAGGAATTTATACTAAATGAATGAATATATTTAAATATGTTAGCATATTATTTGTAGCACTGACATTCTTGCTTGCTATTTTTGATATTCTTGGTAGCTTGTCATTAAATGTTGAATTTATTGTTCAGAGAACAATTTGCATTCATAACAAAATTGTCAACTATTGGCTACTATTTTGGCTACGATATGGACATTGGTGCATGACACTTCACATCCACAGCTTGTGCCATTGAACTTGTAGCACTAGATGACTGATTAAATAAGGTTGTTCAGAGGAGACGAGACAAACATGAATTTATCTTCTTGGGTTCCTTGCAGTTGAGCCTGGATGCAGGGGAAGAGATTGAGATTGAATATGAGGTTGATGGTTGGTATTATGTAAGTACATGAGAGCAATTTACTCCTTTTTTTAATTACTCAAGCAATACGTTGAAGGCTGCATCTTGACCTGATCATTTTTTTTCTTCTGTTATAGGTGAAGAAGAAAAGGCCCGGACGGGATGGAAAAATGGCTGGATTGGTGCCAGTTCTTTATGTCAGTTCTTGATTGTTAATCAACACAACCCAGGGACTGATCCTCTCAAGCATACTCCGTGAAGGCTATTTTTGGCTTTGCATGTTTGTCCTTTATCAGCACATTGTGCACTGCGTTAGCTGTTTTGAGTGTGAAACAATCATCTAGCATGAAAATAAGCCAAGTACCAATGCTTTCAGATGCCTTGTGCAGGTCATCTTAATGCAAGTATCTCTGGCAGTCTAAAATTTGTGTGGATTAAGATCAGTTTCCTGGCATTCTAGCAGTTCCACTTCAACTGTCGATTCGCGAGCTTGTTATCCTATATATATAGTTTATGTACTGGTTTATGTAATAATTGCTTTGCCTGAACGCAAAGATTCATCAGCTTCTGATGAAAATCTGCCTAAATGGTCGATGGATGTATGTAATACAGGGGACATTTAAACTGCTGCTAATTCATTGTAATTACTATAGTGGAGTGAAACAGGTAAAGGTTGATGTGTTCTCTCTTGTAATGTTTATATGGTGTATTGGGAGCTTATATTCAACTACATATCCTGAATGAAACAGCAAAAATCTGGATGAGCAGCCGATTGGGCTTGGGGAATTGTATTTGAGGAATAAGGCACAGATGGAGACAGCTAGGGGAGCACCTGTGTAGCAGGAACCCCTGCCATGGAGGCAGACCTATCACTTTACTCTTCAGGTCACGTACCTGGAACGACTTGCAAATTCAAGTTTACCCCATCAATATATATAATATGATGCTAGATGTACCTGGAATGAAGATTAATCATCGCAGATTGCATGCTAACAGTTTTAAGCATTATACAGCAATGACACTAAACAAACAAACGGGCATCAAGGCATTAAATTCTTCGCAAGTGCAGCCAGATCTCTATCTCATAGTGAAGCACAGGCACAGGTTTATAATTAACATCCAGAGAATGGCATACATGAGAAAGCTCTGGTGATTATGGTACATTCATCAAGCATCACTTCTGTTAGGCTTGTGTGAAGTTGGAATTACCTGGAGTGCATAGATCCAATGCGTCAAAGCAGACAGAGAAAAAGAGAACAAGATGACAAGAAAACAAAAATAAAACACAGAACCATTGCTTACTGTTTCTGAAGATGGAATCCATTCGTTTGTGGCTGGATTTCCCTTGTAAGGAGTAGTGGAACTTGACGCATCAGAAACAGGTGTCAGATTAAAGCAACTACCACTGGACTTCTCCATCTTGATGAAACCTGTTCCAGTCTAGAGGAGAGAATGCATGGATAAGAAAACCTTAATTCTTCCCTAACTCATAAACAAAGCAAAAATCTTTTCATTTAACATTTTTAGCTTCAAAAGTTAACTCGATTTAACCATGACACAGAATGCAATTGGCATTACATGATGTGTAAATGACGGATGGTGTCATTAGCAGCTTGGAAGGATGTGAAAAATAATACCAAAACAAAAAAGAAACGGGGAAAAGAAAAAACAGATCATGATTTAAAAATTTAGAACAAAAATGCTTCCATCAGTGAACCATCTATAGCAAAAGAAGAAAACCGAGGGTGCTGCCTCAGAAAAAAGATATACTCGTTCCCTTGACTGCTAAACCACATCAGGTACAATGGAAACAGTTCTGTACTTCAATCCCTTTATCTTGGAAGAAAAATAACCAGAAAATTATGAAAAATAGCATATCAGTTCAACCGTTGTAAATGAACGTGAAATAAAACGAAGCAGGTGGCGGGATACATACAGTGTGATGTTGCTTATCAACGCAGTCGAGATCTTTGTAGTAGTCCGTCTCCACATACTCTATCGATTCGTTCCCATTCGATTTGTACACTAATTTCTGCAAAATAGGAAATCAATCTATTGATCTCTGGGAATTATTGTTAAGACGAAGAAGACAATACAAAAAAAGGTCCGATCGTATGAAAAATCCATCCATGAACGAGCATTCATCCCCAAATTAGACCGTAGCAGAGTCGTGCAATTGCGCATCATAGAGAAGGCGACAAGAAAGCGGGAGAGAAGAAAGGCGGGGACCTGGGGGTGAGCCTCGAGATCCCGGAGCTTGTCGAGTTCTGGGATGGAGTCTCGGCGGAGGGCGTCGGAATAGTGCGGGGAGTAGTCGCTGCGGGAGGGCTTGGTGTGGCGTTTGGGAGCAACGCCCTCGAAGTACTCCCGAACCGTCCCCTCTATCTTCGCCTGCTCCTCCGCCGGTAGGCGGGCGTCGCTCCGATCCGGCCTTCTCATCGATCTCTTTCGCTTCCACTTCCCGGATTATGCTACAAGATGGCAAGATGGAAGATGAAGGATGCAGAAAATATCTGCCTGCTTTCGTGTGTTGTCCCAGTCCGACCCCGACCCGCGCTGGCCTGATGGCGTCTGGATAGTGAATGGTTCGCTAAATCGGACCGGTTCAAACCGGCACAGGATCTGTGCAACCGAAACCGAACAAAACGGATGAACCCGATAGCAACTGTTCGGATCCGGTTGGCGGATGCTAAGCGTGGGCGATGACGGTTGGAGCACCATCACTATCAAAATGGTTTTCTTGGAGCGTGTATTGTATCCACAAAAATAAAAGCGTATAACTGCGTTTGCCGGGAGTCGAACCCGGGTCTATTGCTTGGAAGGCAATTATCCTAACCGTTGGACTACAAACGCCTATGCGTTACTTGCTTCCTAATAATAAGAACAGCATATAATGCTTAATTTCTTTAGCCATATTTGTGTGAGGGTGAGGAAGCTTAGGCATCAATGAACAACCCGGTAATCCCAAGTAGGACTGTGCATTTAGTTCAAAACTGAAGAATCGAATAGACTAAATCGAAATTTTCGATTTTAAAAATTTAAAAATTGAACCGAACCGAAATACTATAAAAATTGAATTAAAATTGAACCGAAATATTTCGGTTCGGTTTGATTTAAACCAAAAATCGAAAATTTAAATCGATTTTATTTTTTTTAATTTAAATTTAATTATATTCAAATTAAAATCAAAATCAATATTATTATTTATATACCTATGTAATTCAGTTCGATTTAATTTTTACGGTTTTTTAAAATTAAAAATTAAAATCGAAATCAAATATTAAATTTTTTATTTTTCAAAATTCAATCGAACTGAAAATTAAATAATCCGAATTAAATCTATTATTCTATTTCGATTCGGTTAGTTTATTTAATTTGAACCGAATATTGCATCGTTCTAATCCCAAGGCACACGGGGACTAGTAGATTAGAATGGAACGAGGACAATGCTGGTGTAGCTTCTAGTCACGAACAACAGACAACATGCTTGTTTCCTCCACCATCGCATTACGTAATGCTGCGTAATTATTGGATGATTTAAAATTCTAAGTAGTATTATTGACCAGTTACGGGTGAAGTGACCCTTCAGTTTCTAACACAGACATGATTGATTTCGTGAAATTTCTCGGCACGCATTCGATTAGGTTAGACCCACGCAAAAGCCGGGCTGCAAACAGGCCGCGGTTGTCCAGGCCAACCAGTCCAGACCTGCAAACATCTCGAGTTCCCTCTCCAAAGAGACGATCCGGAGCGAAGTCTCGAGTGAAAACTGACTATCAACTCGAGTCAGTATGCATGGGCGCTTCTCCTGCAGGCCCCTGATCTGAAGCCGACGGGCAGGGCAAGCCCGTCAGTATCCGCATCCCAGCCAGTGGCCATCACCATCAATGTGAAGAGTTGCTGCTGTTGTCTCTGTTGTTATTATTATTGGCTGAGGAATTATAGCATTATGGTTCGAGCACGAGCACTAATGAATCGAGAAGATGAGATGCATTGTCATCATTAAACTCCGTTTTAAGTGGGCGTCCACTAATACAAACAGTATTACCTACCGCGTAATCCACCATCCAATCATGACGCAATCAACCTCTCGCCTTGGATCACAACAGCGCAAATATTTGCGTCATCAAGAGGTGGTGTATTTTTTTATATTAATATTTTAAAAGTTATATTTTTATTGTTTGAGGTTATTAATGTTATTTTAATTTTAAATATTATTTCGGAGTTATTTTTCACTTTCGAATAAAAATAATTGAAAATAAAGTAATTTCTAAAAATTATTCATAAATAATTAAAAAAGTGCTTTCAATTTTAATTACTTCTCTTCATTTTTTGGGAGGGAAGGATAGGTGGGTGACTGCCACCTCCTTTATCTTCCATTGAGCTTTGATGTATGTCAGTGTCCTCACCAATATTAATATTAATTATAACATTTAATCATTGGAAATCTACTAATTGCACTCTAAACCCTAAACAAGCTTGCTCACCCTCAATTGTAAGAGCTGTTTGGTTAGAGCTCAAGTCTAGAATCATCTCGAACTGACCGGACTATTTTTTAAATATTAAAAATTTGATCAGACTAATATTATTTAATTAAATTAAATTATAAATAGAAAATGATTAAAATGTCCTTATCTCCCCCCGGGAGTTCAGCCGGTGGGCTCCCCGCACAAGCTCGACTGGCGAGCTCACCAGCGCACCGTTAACTAAATCAATAATCAAACAAAATTTACTTAACCGTATTATTATTTTACACTTTGTTCCTTTTTTTAATTTGGACCTCCGACTCCAACCAAAACCGTCCTAAGTATATATCTAAACGTCACTTGCTGTCATGAACCAGTGGTCTTCTGCGGCAGGTCTTTTAAAAGCGGATCTTCATCCAATTGCTAGAGAGTTGTAAATTCAATAAAACCTTATCTCCTACTGAGGGAATTTAAATCCTGCGATGCATCCCAAAAATATTTGGGAATCCCTATCGTTTCTCGTATATATCGTCACAAGAATAACACGAGGACGGACGCATAATATATATATACTTGTGATGAATACGTGAGACACACCAGAGAGCGAGCGCAACGCGTGAGAGAGAGAGAGAAGCGACGGTTCCCGGGCTTCTCTCTCCTCCTCAACTCCTCCCCCCTCCCTCTTCCTCTCCTTCCCTGACCAGTGACCGTGCCCCCTCTTCTTCCTATATTCTCGGATATATCATATCCCGGCCATGTCCGGGACCTGCCCGACCAACGACGCATCGGGGACTCGCACGTGCAAGGCCATAGCCCTGCCCAGGCGGCGCATGACAGATTCCGTCGACCCCGAGGCGCGCGACTCGTCCGACGACGATGCCGACAAACGCGATTTGCGTCCGGCGGGCGCAGGGCCGACGACAACGTTGAGAGCCGGAAGCAGCAATGGAAGGGGATCGAGATTGAGGAGACGGGCGTGGATGAAACACGCCACGAGGATGATAGGGGCTCTTTTGTCGTTGACGGTGGTGACGTTGTTCTGGAAGGTGTGGGTGAGCCAACAACAACAACACGTTGTGGAGAGTGCCACCCTCGTTCAACACATCGGCGAACATCTCAGAACGCGTCAAGACGCTGTAGATCCCCCCGAGAGGCGGCCTGCCCTCTCGGTATCATCTTTACTTCAGACTTGTTTTTTATTTTTTTGTTTTTCTTTATTTTTGCGTTCATGTTTATCGCTCTCTACCTTCGTATTATTATCTGGATTTCTTATTCAAAACTGACGTTTGATTCTATTGGTTATGGCGTCGAATATTAGCCTTGCCCTTTATTCTGAATCACTAGTCATACGTGGAATCCAACCTCTTTTCTATTTTCTCTTTTTTTTTTCCTAACATAACCATTCTTCATTTGCTCTTGATCTAAGAAGAAGAGGAAGAAAACCTTCCGACTTTTTTAGGCATATACGGCAGTGGTTTGTGTCATCACTAATGACATTGCTACTCTTCACTATTAATTGACTAATATACTTTGCATGGTTAATTTAACTAATTTGTGTACGCAAGATTTAATCTCATGAAATATTTTCACTTCATTGTTGAATAAGAGAACAGAAATTCATATTGTCAGTAGGACAATGACTTGTTTTCTCTGTATTCGTTTGTTTGAATTATACTAGTTGATTTCTCAAAAAAGTTGTCCTGCTAGTTGCTACATTTGTTGGAGCTTAACTCATTTCTTATGATGCTTTTTCTATTTGTCTAGTTTTTGGTTTCTCGACTATATCAACATCTTCTCTAAGGAGTACAATTGTCCTTTGTCCTTGGAATTCATATACATATACATATACATATACATAACTCATTTCCTGTTTTTTTTTTTGGACTCACATCCTTTTGTACGCAAGCATATTAGACAGCCAGATGATTTTCTTTCATTACTTGAAAGCTTTCCTAGTGACAAGTACTTGACAATATCTGACGCATGCATATACAAATATGATCTTCCTATTAGACTCCTTTTGCCCTAGGTCGTGTCCTTCGAAGTCCATGGTTATCAGATACACCGGAATGAAAGTTTCCAAAAAAAAAAAAAATAAATAAAAATAAAGAAGAAAAGGTTCTACTGATTGTTGGATGCAATTATGAAACCATCGTGTTTGTCTGTATGCTTTTATTTAGGTACCTGAAATTTGGAGGAAGCCAAGTAGCGATGATTATTATCAGTGCATTCAGCGTCCTAAGAACCGGATACGTAGGTTACTAGCTATTCTAATATCTTCCAATTGATCTTTCGGAAACTAATCCCTAATTTTAGTTAAGTTTAATCTCAGGCAATAACAGCACAGCTTCAGATGGCTATCTACTGGTTCATGCAAATGGTGGATTGAATCAGATGAGAATGGGAGTAAGCATCGGTTTCCATGTCTTACAGAAGGACTCCATCAGGTTATGACATAGTGAGTATAATTTCTGTTACGATTGCACTTTGCAGATCAGCGACATGGTTGCAGCAGCTAAGATAATGAATGCCGCATTGGTGCTCCCCGCGTTGGATCACACTTCCTTTTGGACAGACCCCAGGTGTTTAACTTTGTTCTTAGATTAAGCATGCCTTCAATTTTGTTGCGCAGTTGATTACGTTGCACTAAACACGTTTTAAACTGAATTTTGTAGCGGTTTCGAAGACATATTTGATCGGAGACACTTCATGGAGACTTTGAAAGATGATATTGAGATTGTAGAGTCACTCCCATCCGAGTACGAGAACAATAAGATTTATACAATAGCGCCTGTCTCCTGGTCCAGAGTATGAGCTTGATTCGAGATGTTTATGTTCGATATGTATTCAAATCAAGTGACGACTCATTGGACGTGTCTCATGCAGGGTTCATTTTACAAAGATCTCATCAAAAATCTAAAAAAGTATAAAGTGATGAAATTCACACATACTGATTCCCGACTTGCGAACAATCTAGTTGTTCCATCACTACAAAAGCTACGGTGTCGTGCAAACTACGTTGCACTGCGATACACAAGGGATATCGAAGAACTTGGGCAAAATCTAGTTGATCGGCTAAGAAATGGAAGCGGCCATTATATTGCTCTGCATTTGAGGTACCTTAATTGGATGCAGGACATTGTTGGTACCAGTTGTTGACAGTTGCAAGGCAAACCTCAGATTAACATGGATTTGCAATTTTGATGTTTCAGGTATGAGAAGGACATGCTTGCTTTCACTGGCTGCAGCCACAACCTGACAATGCAGGAAGCAGAAGAGCTTAGGGTCATGAGGTACAATGTCAAGCATTGGAAAGAGAAAGAAATCGATAGCGCAGCCAAACGATTAGAAGGTGGTTGTCCAATGACTCCGCGAGAAGCTGCGATATTTCTCAAGGCAATGGGCTATCCCTCCGACACCAATGTTTACATTGTAGCAGGGGAACTATATGGCGAGAATAGCATGGATGCTTTGAAAGCAGAGTACCCAAACATTCATACCCACAGTAGCCTCGCAACACAAAAAGAACTGCAGCCGTTGGAGATGTATCAGAATCGACTGGCCGCACTGGACTACATTCTGGCGCTTAAGAGCGATGTCTTTGTCTACACATACAATGGTAACATGGCCAAGTCAGTTAAGGGTCACAGGAGATTCGAAGGATTCCTCAAGACCATTAGTCCAGACAGGTGCGCGTTGTGTCTCCATTAGTTAAAAGATGATCGATCGTATGCCATGAGTTTTAATTCCTTGCCAAACCCACTAAGTTACACACTTGAAATGTCTGCTGATCTGCTTGCAGGAAGAAGTTTGTGGAGCTTGTGGATCAGTTGGATGCAGGTGCAATGACATGGACGGAATTTGAACAGAAGGTGAAAGAGCACCACGCGGATCGACTTGGAGGTCCATGTGAAAGAAAAGCTGGGCCTCTGCCAAGGCTAGAGGAGAACTTCTATGCCAATCCTCTTCCTGGTTGCTTATGCAACCAAAAGCAAAACAACACGAGTACAATCAAATGACAGCGGGGATGGTTCTGATTTTCTGATCAGATGTTGGCTTCACGTTCAACAGCAATGTCCATCTGGCTGCTGGCTGATCAAGTGTATAGATAGATTTTTTGTGGAGGGACTAGTGTAGATTCAGAGGAAGTAGTTTAGCACAATCTTTGGTCCTCACGGCAAAACATGGTGACGTAGGACCATTCTTATTTATTTTTTTTTGAGAAAATGATTTAGCAATTATTCTCAGTCATCGTAGACTTCGTGTCTTCAGTTTTTACTTTTTAGTCTTTTTCTTTATGTTGAGTTTTCCCGTTCTCAGAAACTCGATCCATAGCCTTAAGTCATATCTCAAATATTTTACCATAGACGTTATTACAACGTAGAGAAAAGAGAACAAAGAGATGATGGATGACTCGTAGCTACATCAGGGCAGGGAGGAGCGAGTTTATTCAATAGGCAGCATGACTTCGTTAGTCCTGAGAGGAGGCAGTGTCCACGGCGGATTGTACCTGGCCAACTGGTAATTTCCTATCACTTTGCGGCCATCCCTCTCCAAGCTCCTCCTGAGCGTCTCCACTTTTTCTTCCACCACCTTATCTGTCGCCACTCCACTGAACCGCACCACTCCATACTTCCTCTCCCCCTCCTCTCTGATGACCACTCGTTCATCGGTTGGCTTCGGAGCCTCGTCAGCCTTGGCATACTTTGACGGCAGCACAAACTGCATCGTGACCTTGTTACTCTCCCCGCTCGTGATGACTGGGGCAGTCATCGCAATCTTCTCGGGAGTTTTGGTAATGACTGGCGCGGTCATTGCGATCTTCTCTGGCTTGGTGTTGTGTGGTTGCCCGACGGCACCGATGTAGTTGGCGAGGACCATGAAACCGCCATCTCGGTTTCCGCGGAGCTGAGAGGGGTCGTATGTGACTTCCGCTACCACGGAAGGGGAATACTTCCTGATTTCGTAATCGGCGCAGGATTCAAGTAGTTCATATTTCGGCGTCTCCACCGTGATCTTCCCCAACACGAGACCCATCCTCTCTCTTCTTCTGCTGCTGAGATCTGTATGATATTGTTCTGCAGTGATCAGCGAGGCGAATTTTTATATGATTTCATTAGTCGGTGATGGCGGACTTGGGGGCCAAGTTTCCAGAAGAAATGAACGGAGGAAATCCAATGACGGTTTGTGGAGTGCATCGCTCCACCTCCACCAAGGAAGAGGGAGACGGAAGACGAATTTTCAACTTCTGCAATGTTCTTCCCGGAGGGCTATTAGGGCTATGGGCCGGCCCATTTGCAACAGCCGTGCTAGAAGTCTGGCTTCGAACCCGTTAATCTCAAAGTTAACATCGACCGTCCGATTTTATGAATTTCCGTAAGCGAAAAAGATTCCTCTACAGAGTCGACGAACTCTAGGGCAGCCGTCTGCGGTCTCCTTCCTCCTCGGCCCTCGCACAAGCGGGAGCCCTACTTCTCGTTCCTCTCCATGCCCGATCGTCGCATCATCCGCCGAGTTTATTGAGTTTTTGGGTGTTTGTGACCAGAGATCTGGCCCTGAATGCCATTTCGTACTGCTTTTGGACGACGCCATCTTTTTCTTCAGTTCCATTTCCTCGATCCTATTTTGCTCCTTTTCTTTCCTGCTTATTTTATCTGAGTTCTTGTGATTTTAAATGTTCTCGTACTGTTAGACGCCCGATTTCATGGCAATATGTTCGGCGTTAGCCTTCATACGATCATTTTATGGTTTTTACTTTTTTTATTGAAAAATTTATCGAAACAGCATCAGTGATGATTAATCTCCTATCGTTATCCTTGCTCTTTGATTTGCCGTGATGAAATTTCAGGGGAAGAAATAGGCTGAGATGCTCAGTTGTGACGTTATTTTTTTTCTTAATATCTGGGTCGATGATGTGATTAGAAATCTGCGTTATCTTTCTGTAACTCCTGCGACGGAGTTGAAGATGACTGTACTTACTGAGACCTTGTCTGATGATTTCTATTGTATTTTATTCTGCTTAGGTGTTTTTCCTGGAAAGCCTTGCAGTTTGCTTAGGTGTTTTTCCTGGAAACCGTGCTGCCTGTTTATATAGTTTCTCCTCATATTGTTTATGTTTCGGTCGATGATGTGACACCAAATCTGCCTTATCTTTCTGTAGTTCCTTTGCAGGAATTGAAGATGATTGTTTCCACTGGACCTAGTCTATGGGATTCTGTTTTTTCTGCCAAGGATAATGTTCTTTTACAAGCTCTGGCAAAAATCATTGCTGTATTCTTATTATTTAAGTTTGAATTGTGGATGCTGTCTTTCTGAAATGGATGGATTAGTATGATTTGCAAAGTCAAAGAAGAAATTAACGTTCAAATTTGCCAATTTGCTCCATTTCTTGAGTACCTCAAGTTTTGATATTAGAACAGTCTTTTTCAAATAGATGGTATTAGCGCTCTATTCCAAATAAACTTCATTTCCTATTATTTAGTTCTATTTTGCCTTTTTAGGGCATTATTCCTAATTGAAATAGAATGGTCTTTGTTAATGGAATATTTGGTTTCTACTGCCAAGCTTTGTATATATGTACATGTTTTTTGTTTCCCTTTCAGGGTTTGTAGTAAATATATGGTGATGGGTTCAACCTTATCTATCATGCTGCGAATTTGTAAACCCTGCTGCTTTAGCTACTAGCCTTGTATATAATGAGCATGGTATAGAACCTCTTGTGTACTTTTAACCTGGTTTTCCTCGTAACTAGCCAGGTACATTTTGGTTTTGTTTTGTGCAGAGTAATGTCAATGATCAACAGTTTGAAACCTTACTTTCTGCAAGCGACATAAACCTGCAATTTTTAGTGTCTATATTATCCTTTGCCAAGCCTTGTGATTGTACATCAATGTGACAACTTCCTATGTAAGCATGGGTTCATGAAATCTATGATTTTTACCGTGTGGATTGTTGTTTAGTAACATTTTAAAAATGTTTTTCATTCTTCAACCTTTGTGCAGGTTGATGTTATGCACAAGTTAAAAAGTTCAAGCCTGTAGGCAGTTCTAATTTCATCGTCTCTGGCAATTGGATGCCCTTTCGAGCCAACGATCAATTAGTAAGCAGTGTATTTCTGTGGATTTTTCTAATCTTATTTATGGTGGTGGTGCGCCGAAACAATTCAAGCTTTCTGAGTGGTCTGAAACAATTCATAATCTGTGGTGTACAATTCAGGATTTTCATGTTGAGCAATATCTCAACTTGGGGTAAATTTTTCTGATAGAGATGCGGGGAGATGACCTTACCAAAAGCAAGTTATGTTGGACATAATTATAAAATATTCATAAATTTCAGTTGACCATTATGGCCTGTTTGTTTTGGATCAAGATCATCTCGTTTTAAAATTATTTTTTTTATAAAATTAATATTTGTTATTTTATATTATTATTAAATTAAATTATTATAAAAAATTAAATAGTTTTTTAAATTTTAAATCATTGAAGTCTTAATTTTAATAAAAAAATATTAATTTATAAAAATAATTTAATTGTTTTAACTTTATTCTTGATCTACAACCAATGTGCAGCTGTACTTGCCTCGTTAGAATCCGTCCGGCTGGATCACGATTTCAAATTTGAAAAGCCACCGTTGTGCCTGCTATTTTGAAACGAAAAGCACAGCTCATCCCAAGCAGAAAAAAAGTAACTAGCCGTTAGGCCTGGCCTCCTCTTTTCATGCTTGCTTATAATTCCTCCTGCCCCGCGTTTCTCATCGTGCTCTCTTTCTCTCCTCTTCCTCCACTTTCAGCAGAAAGATATCGAAAATGCGCGAGATCCTTCACATCCAGGGCGGCCAGTGTGGCAATCAGATCGGGGCCAAGTTCTGGGAGGTGGTGTGCGCCGAGCACGGCATCGACGCCACCGGCAAGTACCAGGGCAACACCAACCTCCAGCTCGAGAGGGTCAATGTTTACTACAACGAGGCCAGCTGCGGCCGCTTCGTCCCGCGCGCCGTGCTCATGGATCTGGAGCCCGGGACCATGGACAGCATCCGCTCCGGCCCCTACGGCCAGATCTTCCGCCCTGACAACTTCGTCTTCGGCCAGTCCGGTGCCGGTAACAACTGGGCCAAGGGCCACTACACCGAGGGCGCCGAGCTCATAGATTCCGTGCTCGATGTTGTCCGCAAGGAAGCCGAGAACTGTGACTGCTTGCAGGGTGCGTGTACTTGAATGTTCTTTGCTTTCTTAATAATCTCTTCTAATACAGCACGAATTTCCCTTTCAAAACAGTAAAAATGTTCATTCTCGGTCTTGCTTCTTTTGCAGGCTTCCAGGTGTGTCATTCTCTGGGAGGTGGAACCGGATCGGGCATGGGGACGCTGCTGATATCCAAGATCAGGGAGGAGTACCCGGACCGGATGATGCTCACCTTCTCGGTTTTCCCCTCCCCGAAAGTCTCCGACACCGTAGTCGAGCCCTACAACGCCACTCTCTCCGTGCATCAGCTGGTCGAGAACGCCGACGAGTGCATGGTCCTCGACAACGAAGCCCTCTATGATATATGCTTCAGGACCCTCAAGCTGACCACTCCCAGCTGTATATCTCTTCTCACTTGCGCCTAGTGGTATTTCCTTCATCTGACTTGTCGGTTCTCACTTTCTTTTCCTCTTCATATGCAGTCGGTGATTTGAACCATCTGATTTCGGCAACTATGTCTGGCGTCACGTGCTGCCTGAGGTTCCCTGGTCAGCTCAACTCCGACCTGCGGAAGCTCGCCGTTAACCTCATCCCCTTCCCTCGTCTCCACTTCTTCATGGTGGGATTTGCTCCGTTGACGTCCCGTGGATCACAGCAGTACCGTGCTCTTACTGTCCCTGAGCTCACCCAGCAGATGTGGGACGCCAAGAACATGATGTGCGCCGCAGACCCAAGGCATGGACGCTACCTTACGGCCTCCGCCGTGTTCCGAGGCAAGATGAGCACCAAGGAGGTGGACGAGCAGATGATCAATGTGCAGAACAAGAACTCTTCCTACTTTGTGGAGTGGATCCCCAACAACGTCAAGTCCACTGTGTGCGACATCCCGCCTACAGGCTTGAAGATGGCTTCCACGTTCATTGGGAATTCGACTTCAATCCAGGAGATGTTCAGGAGGGTGAGCGAGCAGTTCACGGCCATGTTTAGGAGGAAGGCCTTCTTGCATTGGTACACTGGAGAAGGGATGGACGAGATGGAGTTCACGGAGGCAGAGAGCAACATGAATGATCTGGTGTCTGAGTATCAGCAGTACCAGGATGCAACTGCTGATGAGGAGCTGGACTATGAAGAAGAAGAAGAAGAAGAAGAGGGTCAGGAAATGTGTGCTTGAAGTGAACTGCAACTACCAGTTGCTGTTTATGACTGCTCTGATTTCCGACAATGTAGTAAGAAAATACGTTCTACGATTGGGCATTTTTGATGATGAAGACGTGCGCTTTTCAATGTACCAACTCTATTGTTTTATCAATATCATATTTGATCTATGGCTGCACAAATTGCTACTTTTAACAATGAAATTGAACCTCCAGCAAGTTCTGCGTCAGTCAGTAGTAACAACACCCCCAAAGACGCTTTTGTTTACAGTTTTTTTCCTTTTGTTCTTGGTAATCATTTGGAGTTGCAGTGTTTTTGTGACTATTGTATCTGTATCGGGTTATACAGCATTCATCACACGGGCATATCTAATGAAATTATGGTATCATATAATTTGGGATTACCTGTTCTCTCAAATCTTGACCGCGCATTAGTAACGGAGAACCTTATTTATTCAGGTAAGTAATCATGAAAACATTTTTAACTTGGAGAAGAGCCGTGAATCCGGTTCAATGAAAAAGATCGAGTGTGTCTGCTCATACTTCATACTGGAAGTTGTCATATTGTGCATACGCTGTGTTTTTTTTCTCAGAAACCAAGAACAGAAATACAGCCACCAGAAGAACACAAATTTCAACAGCTCAAGGAACTTAGCAACGAAGTATCACTCCTGCCATCAGCTTCATGACATGAACAAATCAATTGAGACAAAGAGATACAGAATGTACAACATAGATTAGCATGCTAACATTTTAAAACATCACAAATTCAGCTCAAAATAACAGGATTCGTTCTCAACTAGTTTTCGAAAAGGAATAACAATGGTAGGAGAGCCACAACCTGTTGATATAGAATCAAAATATGCTTACAGGAACAAGATGCTATGAAATGCTCAGGCCTGCTCAAGTATTGATGCCATCAGTGCGCAAATCTATATTATATGTTTAAGCTGCAGTTCAATAAATATGTTTCTATTTTCATAAACATCAACTTTCCATTGCACAGATGAAGTGGGAACAAGAGGGACACAAAAATGTACATAATAGCATAGGGAGCATTCTGAACTCTTTTACGCCTCTGCTTCTCTAATTTCACCCTTGGCATCTTTCTCACCAACCAGGGCAATCTTTTTATACCCAAACTCCACTGAGTGCACCCCATCATTTTTGGGCGCCACCTGCTGCTGATTGACAAAAACAATGCGCATCAACATCACCATGGCAGCCACGAATGCCCCAAAGACAGCACCAAACACCAGTTCGATGCTAAGTCCCCAATGTTTAGTCTTTTCATGATGAATTGGAGAGCTCTTCTGAGGCCGTTCAAGCACATACTCAGGATTTAGAGGTTCTGAATGTAACTGATATGGTGTTCCAAGTTTAGTTGTGAAACTCCAAGAATAAATGCAACTTGGATTTGTAGAGTTACGGCTCTCAGACCTCAGACTAATAAACACCGGTTCCCTTTGCAACAATCCTGACAGATCCATTGGGAAAGAGACGGATGAATTGGACGGCCTTGAAGCAGCAGATGCTCTCAGTGTCACATCCAATCGTTTTAATTCTCCATGGTAGTCAATCCAAGCTAGCAACTTTTCTCTATTGCTCAGGACCAAATTATTGGCAAAAAGATCAGCGCTTTTAGTGAATTTTTCACTGCTGACAGAGATTTGGATGTGGCTTTGAGAAATTGGGGACCCCAACGAGTTGAAAAAAATTACTTGAAGAACGCTCGAAGGAAGCCCAATCTCACTCCCGTCCGTCCATCTTCGAGGATCAGCAGTAGGAAGCACCAGGAAAGCCAGATAATCACCAGTGTCTAGAGATACCGCGACAGAGAAGTTGGTCGAGAAGCCAGGGTTTCGCCCGAGAAACCTGACGGGCTTCCTATACACGATCGCTCCCCCGCTCGAGCCCCGCGGGCGCGTCACCTTGACGACCGAATCGCTAGTAATCCGGGCGTCGCCAGAGAAGAGAATCTCGGAGTTGACGCTGGAGGTGTTGCCAAATCGCTCGAACGAGAAGGAGAAGGCCGGCATTGCAGCGAGAGTGGTTTCGAAAGGTAGAGTTGCGACGAAGAAGAAGAAGAAGGAGGAGGAGGATAAGGAGATGGAGAGGAGGAGGAGGGCAGAGTACCTGCACAAGGTCGGGACAGCCATCTCGTATAGCTGCTGCTACTCTTGTTGTTGGTGGCTTGGTGCAGGCTGCTGCCCAATCTTAACGGGATTATTTGATGAAAAAGAAGAACAAAAGGCAAAAGCATCTGAAGAATCTGACGGTCGCTGTTGCCTCGGCAAAAGTGAAAGTCCAGTTGATGGATGATAACAAGGCAGTGCGCACTGACTCGGACCTTTTAAATGAGCGGTGGGCGCACTTATTAACTTAACCTGTCTTTTAATCATAATTATAAGTATCCGTTGAAATCAATCGTGTCGGTCTCCGCCCCGTGACGAGAGGTCCTCTTCAGTTCCGACCCTCTTCTTGGCCTCCGTCTCTTGTCTCCGTCTCTTACCTCCGTCTCCATCTCGTCGCTTCCCCCTTTCGTCTCCTCCTCCTTTTTCTCTTTCCTCTCGGACCTCGAGCTGCATCTACATATCCATTTCCTCTTCAGATCCATCGAACTACCCGTCCTCCTTTTGTCTTCTTGCAAATTGGCTTCTATTTCAGAGCGATCTGGCAGCGTCTCCAGGGTTTTCGGCAGCCAATCCGAATTCTCTTCCGGCGGTGGCATTTTCTTTGATTTATGGCTTTCAGAACCCCATCCCCTTCGTCTGGTTCGCGATCGCAACCCGGTTCCTCGAGTTGCTCGTGTTCCGATTCTAGGGTTTACGTCGGTTGCGGTGATTCTAAGGTAAGTGTTCTCGGCTTGATCTGTCGCTCTTCATACCGGATTTTGATTTTTTTCTTTTCCCTTCTTCTCTTCCATGTTGCGATTCCATGGGTGGTTTTTCTTCTTCATTGACTTCGATTTTGGAGGCACTGAAGGTTGGTACCTTAGTTTCTCCTGTCTTCTCTTCTAAATTATCAATTGTGTTTTCTGGTTCATTTTCGGGGTTCTACTGCTTTTGATCATGATATCCTCCTTCTGGTTTTGTTAATTTCCTCGTGATTTGAGGCAATCGTTCCTTTTCTGTACTATTTTCTTCTTCGATTTCCTCAACTTGTAACACCGTGAGCTTTTCCAAAAACCCACGCTGTCGAGGAATTGCCCCTTTTTTTTTATTTGGGTCCTCCCTTTTTGGAATAGCACCTTATACTTCTGTGAAACTTTTGCGTCCTTGACCCGTGGGGTTATGCCCATTAATCTGTTTTGTGTACAGGTTGAGATGACAAGTCCAGCTTGACATTGGTGTCATTTGAATAGCAGGGTGAAGAAATCTCTTCTTGATAAATACCAGAAGAGGCCTTAGACATCACTTGATTCTGCTAAACCCATTTGTTAGACCTTGCACACTGTAAGAAGACGTGCAGGCTAAAGACTCACCCTTCAATACTATTTGTGATGCTTTTCCTGTAGGGATGAACAGAAGGACCAAGAGAACCGAGAACCAAACTCTAATGGGTGAGAACTGCTTTAGAACTGGAATTGAAAATCCAGTTCTTTGTCCGAACTGGTATGGTTCTGGTTCTGGAATTCTTGAGAACCAAAAATCTGGTTTGATTCTTCAAGAAGAGGAAAGAAAAAAAAGAGGAGGGGGAACCAGTATGGTTCACTGGTTTTGCTCACCCTAATTTCCAGGCAGATAATCTTTTAAATCTTGTTCTCATTTGCTATATAAAAAGTTGGTGATGATGCATTTCTTGTTATAGCATGTTAAATTGGAGGATATTCAATAGAAAGGTAGTCTTTGGGCTTTAGAATTTACTGGCTATATAGCCTTTGGGCTTTAGATTTAGAATTTATGGATTATATTTTGTGGACACCAGAATTATTGACTATAGTGTCTGTCTTTTAGATTTTGTGGATTATAGAGTTTAGATTTGAAAATTGATGAATTATATTTTTGATCTTTAGAATTTGACTATAACTTTTATGTTAAAAATTTATGTTTTGTAGCCAGTGGGCTTTGTGATATATTAGTTATAATATTTGGACTTTGAAATTTCTGAAATATAAAATTTAGGTTTTAGATTTTGTAGACTATAATTTGTGAAATTTAGAACTTATAAGTAATAATCTTTGGTCATATGAATTTATTGACTATAACTTCTCGGCTTTGGAGCTTATAGGCTTTAGAGTTTGCAATATATTGAGGGCTATAGTTTTGAATTTTAGAATTTATGACTTATAGTCTCTACTTCAAACTACATAAGCTATATATCCTTTGGGCTTTAGAATATTGGAATATAGCTTTTGGGTGTTAGAATTAATATGTTGTAGTCTTTGTCTTCAAAATTTATGGTTTA
This sequence comes from Trichopus zeylanicus subsp. travancoricus, assembly GCA_005019695.1. Lineage (NCBI taxonomy): Eukaryota > Viridiplantae > Streptophyta > Magnoliopsida > Dioscoreales > Dioscoreaceae > Trichopus > Trichopus zeylanicus. Next base: position 202,289 of record RXID01015198.1, read on the forward strand.
TAGTGTTTCAACTTCAAAATATATGGAGTATAGTTTTTGGTCTTTTAAATTTATGAACTATAACACTTGAGCTTCAAAGTTTATTTGTTGTATCTTTTTGACTTCAGGATTTGTGGGATATAGGTTTTGGATTTCAAAGATTATGTACTATAGATTTGGTTTTCAGAATATATTGGGATGCCTTTAGATTTATGAGTTTCAACCTTTAGGTTTCAAATTTTATTAGCTATACTTTGGCTTCAAAATTATAGGTTATAATTTTTGGATGTAGATTTTATGGACTTTAGCCATTAGCTCTAGAATTTATAGATTATATTCATTGGGCTTTAAAATTTATGGGTTGTAACTATGAGACTTTAGAATTTTTAGACTATAGGTTTTTGGATTGGGAATTTATATGCAATAACTCTTGGGATTCAAAGTTTATGAGTTATCGCCTTTGGGCTTGGCAATATATGTGTTAGTTTTTGAATTTCAAAATTTAGTCTAGCCTTTAATTTTTAGAATTTATGGGTTATAACCTTTGGTCTTTAAAATATTGACCATAGTCTTTGGACTTAAGAATATCAGGCTATAGTATTTGGGCTTTAGAAATTATATGTTATAGTTTTTGCATTTGGAATTTATGGGTTCTAGTCTTTGAGTTTTAAAAATAAATGGACTATAGTCTTTAAGCTTCAAAATTTAGGAATTATGACCTTGACTTTTCAGTTTACTAGTTGTATCCTTTGGATTTTAGGATTTATGGGATATAACTTTTTGGATTTAGGATTTATGTACTAGACCCTTTGAATTTCAGAGTAGAGGGGATATAGCCTTTGGGCATGAGAATATATGGGTTTTAATCCGTAGGCTTCAAAATTCATAAGTTATATATTTGGATTTCAGATTTTGTAGGATATTGCTTTTGGACTCAAAATTTATGAACTATAGAAATCGACTTAAAAATTTATGGATTACAATTATTAGACTTCAAAATTTATGGGTTGTAAATTTTAGACTTAAGAATTTGGATGTAGAGCTTGATTGGATTGGACTTAAAAATGTAATGATCTCATTTTGGAATAATATATCTAGTTCAATTCTAATTTAAAATTGAGATTAGCTAGTTTGACTAAATTAAAGATCATCTCAAACCAAATAAGGTCTTAGAATTTATGGACCATAGCCTTTAGATTTGAGAATTTATGGGATATAGTTTTTGGCCTAGTTTATAAGATATAGCCTTTGGAGTTAGTAATATATGTCATATTTTTTTGAATTCTAGAATTTATAGACTTGCCTGTAAATTTTAGATTTTTGTGCTATAGCCTTTGGACCTCTGTATATATGGGTTATATATAGTCTTGGGGTTCCAAAGTTTACGGGTTATAGCAATTGGGCTTTAAAGTTTATAGATTATAGTTTTGGGGCTTCAAAATATATGCTATAGTTATTTGGTTTTAGAATTTACAGTGTCTATAACCTTTTGACTTTAGAATTAGAATATGTGAATTATATCTTTTAGAATTAAGAATTTGTGGGCTATAACCTTTAGGTTTGAAAATTTATAGTTTAACCTTTATGTTTTAAAACGGATGTGTTGTAGTCATTGGACTTTGGAATATATGAGATATAATATTTGGACTTTGAAATTTATGGAATATAGTATTTGGGTTTTATAATATATAGACTATAGCTTTTGAAATTTAGAATTTATTTGTTAGTCTTTGGGCATGTGAATTTATTGATTGTAACTTTTGGGCTTTGGAGTTTATAGGCTATAGCCTTTAGAGCTTTGGCTATTATATATGGATTGTTATAGTTTTGATTTCAGACTTTGTGGTGTATGGTCTTTGTGCTTGAAAGTTTATAAGCTATAATCTTAAGGCTTCAAACTATTGTACTATAGCCTTTTGATTTCAAAATGTATAAGTTATAGTCATTGTATTCTGGATTTATGGGTTAGTCTTTGAACTTTAAAATATATTGTTTAGTGTTTGATCTTCAAAATTTATGAACTATAACTTTTAGAATTCAAAGTTTACTGGTTGTATCTTTTGGACTCAAGATATGGGATATAAGTTTTGGACTTCAGAATTTATGTACTTTAGATTTGGATTTCAGAATATATAGGATGCGATCTTTGGACTTATTGATTTTAACCTTTAAAATTTAAAATTTATTAGCTATACTTTGGACTTGGGTCATAGCTTCTGGGTATATAATTTATGGATTGTAGCCACTAGCTTTAAAATTTATGGATCGTAGTCATTGGACTTCAGAGTTTATGGGCTATAGCTTTTTGAATTTGAGAATTCCCGTGCTACAACTTTTGGGCTTGGCAATATATGCACTAGTTTTTGAATTTCAGAATTTTGACTAGCCTTAAGGTTTGAAAATCTGAGATTATAGCCTTTGGATTTCAGAATATTGGGCTATATAGCCTTTGGGCTTCAAAATTTTTAAGCTATGGTCTTTCAGTTTATAATTTATGGGTTATATTCTTTGAGCTTTTAAAATATATGTATTATAGCCTTCTTAAGTTTCAAAATTGATGAACTATAACCTTTGGACTTTAGAGTTTATTAGCTATATCATTTGGATTTTAGGATTTATGGGATATAACATTTTGGAGTTTGAATTTATGTACTATACTCGTTGAATTTCAGAATAGAGGGGATATAGCCTTTAGGTTGAGAATATATGGGTTTTAACTTTTCGACTTCAAATTTATAAGCTACAGCTTTGGATTTCAAAATTTGTAGGATATTGCTTTTAGACTGAGAATGTAGAAATTTTCTATGGTTTTCATGGTCAGTTGTTAGTGATTTGAGGTATAGGAATTGACTAGGGGTTCTGGTAGAAACTAGGATTTTACAGAAATGTAGACAAGAAGAGAGAAACGTTTCATATTTCATATAGAGAGAAAATAGCACTTTTTGTCCTGGCCTTACACAATTACACCTTATTTTATAGGAGATAAGTCACGATCCTATTCCAAATAGACATTAATTTCCTACATATTTAAGTACATGGGTCTTTATCCTACTCAGGTTTCTTGTTGGACTAGGAAACAAAATAGGGAGATAGATAAGTGGGAAGGAAAAGCTACCAGCTAGCAGACCTAACTCTTCTAATATTTCAAATTTATGGACTATAGCAATTGACTTCATAATTTAAGGAGGCTTTAAAATTTATGAGTTGTAACTTTTAGGCTTTAGAATTTATAGGATTAGAGTTTATGGACCATAGTCTTTGGATTTGAGAATTTATGGACTGTAGCTTTTGGCTTTAGAGTTTACAAGGTAAGCCTTTGGGCTTAGTAATATGTATGCTAGTCTTCAAATTTGAGAATCTATAGACTCACCTTTAGGTTTCAGATTATGGACTATAGCCTTCGGATGTCCAAGTTTATGGGATATAGCCATTGGGATTTAAAATTTATGAATTATAATTTTTGTGTATGTGCTGAAATCATTGGTAAGCTTAGATATAGAGGTAAATCAGGTCAAACTTTTCATTTTTTTTTCATTTTCTATTTGGTGCATTTCTTGCTTTGCTCAAGAATGTTCTATGAAAGAGGCTGGTCTTCATGTTGTCCCTTTTGCTATTCGATGTGCCTCAACGGTGAACAAATCCCTTACTTGATGTGATCTATGAGTTACAATATTTCTTCTACATAGTTTCTGTATTTGTAGCTACTTGTTTTGGGTGAAATATCTTTTGTTGATATTTTCTTCTTCGATAAGTTCTTTGAGAAAATGAGAATTTTCCACATTTCCTGATAGCCTAGTGAATAAAATGATCACCTAGAATGAAAGTTGTTTGGCTTCTCTTCTCATGTTTGATTGAGAGGAAAATATTGTTGTATATTGCATAATGAAATGACCAAATTGTCTCATACAAGATATGGTTTCTAAGTTACTATGATAAATGACTAATTCTTTTTGACATTTTTGGGATGAACAAATATCTTGCAAGTTGGGTCATGCTAACACTAGTAACAGTTGTATTGATATTGTTTGGATGTTAGTCATAGTTTCTTTACTTTTTTGGTGTTTGGGTTGTATCATGGTTGCTTTTGAGTGCCTTATTAAGAGTCGATTATCCACATTCTACATATCCAATTGTTTCCTCAACTATGGAAGATGCTGATGCAATCTGAACTTCTTTATTAAAACAATTGACAAGCTTCTTGTTGCTTAAATGAAACTTTAAAGATATATGAATAGTTTTCAGGGTTTACAGGTTTATAGTTTATAGTTTTGTCAAAACAAGATATATTGATAGTTTTGCCAAAACTTATGCACTATAGTTTTTGGGCTCCATAGTTATGGACTATAGCCTTTGGGTTTTATAATTGATGTACTATAGCTTTTCATCTTTACAATTTATATGTTGTAGTCTTTGGGCTTTGGAATTTATAAGCAATAGTCATTTGGCTTTCCAAATAGAATTTATCAATTATATCTTTTGGACTTCAGATTTTATTTGCTATAGCCGTTAGCCTTTAGAAATCTTGAGCTATAGTGTTTGGGTTCTAAAATATATGGGCTATAGCCTTTAGATTTGAAAATTTATAAATTATATTCTTTGAGCTTTAGAACTTATGGACTAATTCCTTTAGGTTTTGAAATTTATGCTCTATAGCGATTGTGCTTCAGAATAAATAGAATTGCCTTCTTCTCATACCCACACTGTCAAGGAGTGAGAATAGCTTCTTGAAAGATTATGAAAACATTCTTTGTCAGTCAAATTTGTGAGATTTTTTTATAATGAACTGGATGAAAGATAAGCGCATTGGTGTCCTGGTTTCTTGTACTTGTGTCGTATGTATTTTCATATAAATTATTTACACGTTGTGGGTTTATTTGTTTATAATTTATTGTGTACATTATATGTTGGATATGTATGTGTATATTTAGTGTTTTGGGTGCGGATACAATAAAAACCATGATTTTAAATCTCAATTTCGGTTTTTATTTTTGCACTTAGGAAAATTGATATGTTTAAATTGTTTCGGTCATTTCGATTTCGGTTTAAAAATTTTTTTAGTTAATTATATTTTAACTATACTTTAATTTTAAATTAAAAATACGATAAATTTTTGAAAATTTTTTTATAAAAATTTAAAAATAAAAAATTTATAATTAATTTTATCACAATATTAAATATTATTTTAATTAATTAAAATAAATTTTAATAGTTAATCACTAATATAATCTATATTATATTATAATTAAAATATATTTAATATATATATATAATTTATTAATTATAATATAACATAACTAATCATTATCATTATTATAATAATTATCAGTGATTTTGAAACATCTATATATGAAATTATGAATTATGAATTCAGACAACCTTACAGGATGGAGAGATCGCGCGATAAGCATAGCGAATGCAAAATGAGCAGGAGATCGCGCATCGCATGTGGGGAGATTGCTTGTGCGATAGCTCGCACGAAGCGGCGAGCTCACTCGGGGCTGTGAGCTCGCACAAGGGGGGGCGAGCTCGCCGGGCGCAACGGGCTTGCATGGGGGCGAGCTAGCGGGGGGCGGCGGGCTCGCGCAGCTTGTAGGGGGGCGACAGGCTCACGCGAGAGCGAGCTCACTCTCGCAGGGCGGTTAGCGTGCAAGCCCACTCATGCAGGGGCGAGCTACTCGCATAGGCTCGCTCGCACCGCCAACGTGGGGGTACCGCGGGGGCGAGCTGGCGCGGGCCCACTTGCGCCACCCACGCGAGGTGATGGGCTCTCTTGCGCCGCCCACACAGGGGAGCTCGCCCACTTGCGCCGCGGCGGGCTCGCCGCACCACCTGCGTGGGGGCACCGCGGGGGCGAGCTCGCGCGGGCCCACTCGCGCCACCTGCGCGAGGCGATGGGTTCTCTCGCGCCGCCCACATGAAAATCTAAAAGCCAAACGTTGCATGCCAAAGTAGAGTCCAATAACATTGCAACATGAATTCCAACAGGTTGTTTAACTAGCTAGCATGGGATAGCTCAATAACTCAAAAGAGGATATCTCAATAACAAATCAAACCTTCATAAAGCACTTCCGTGGGCCAATGGTAATCCAAATGGACCTAGGTAATCCAAATGGAGGTCCATTTATAGTGCGTATTGGCAAATGTATTGCCTCGGATGTCTACTTCGCCTCTGTAAGCGGATTTGAACTATCCGTTGAAAGAAGAGCCCAATAACGTAGGAAAACATCTCGTTTGCAACCCAATAACGGCCCAATAACTGTAACTATATTAATGGTACGGCCCATTTATGGCCTAATAACGGCCTATTTCCTGCCCAAAAGTTTTGCTTCACAACAACCGCCCATTTATATAAAAATAGGCCCAATTGCCGCCCTAATAAATTGTTGACTACTCGCCCATGCTTTGTTTAATTAACTACAGTTATCCTCGTGTGCTAACCTAACAAGATAAAATGAATAAAAATAAATACAGCCAACAAAACAAAATGAATATAAATTAATATTGACCGGACGAGGAAAAATGGCTATGAATAAATACAGACCAAACAAGAAAATTACGCTGAATAAATACAGACGCAATATAAAATGACTGAATAAATAAAAACCCCATAAAAAAATAGCTATGAATAAACACAGACCCAATAAAAAAATGGCTAATAAATATGGACCCAATAAAAAAAATGGCTATAAATAAATACGGACCCAATAAAAAAATGGCTATGAATAAATATAGACCAAATAAAAAAGGCTATGAATAAATACGGCTATGAATAAAAAAGGCTATGGCCAACTTCTGCAGTAAAATATGTAAAGAGATATTATCCAATTATGCATAGAGCATATATTTGGCATTAAGTGCATAAACATTTACTGCAAATTTGAATGTTGATCAATGGACAAATCCAAGGTCCCCAAGTTCCTCGAATGCCGAGGACAATCCAAGGTCTCGAGTTGCATAAAAAATCTAATATGCTTAACAAAAGAGAACTAAATTTTTGAAACACTAAGATCCCTTTTTTTTTGAAAGGCTGATCTTATTAGTAAGAATTGAAAAGAAACAATGGATATCAGAGCATATGTCACATGAAACAATGGATACATCACCTCATAAATATGCCCTCATGAATTGGTCCTGCATGAATATGCATGATATATAACCTCATGCATCTGTACGCATATGTCACGTGTGTATATATCTATGTCACATTTGTGGGTGCAAACTGTCAGAGCCACGCAGGTGTTGCATATGTTTGTGCATAAGTCTGCCATTATGCAAGTATTGCATGTGTGTGCATGTGGGTGTGTCATGTGTGGGGGGGGATGTTTCTGTATTGGTTGAGTCTGTAGGTTTTCAGTTCTATGATTGGGTCTATAAATTTACAAAGGAACAACTCAAGAGAACCATCAATGATCAAGTATTTAGCCAAATTACTTAGGGTCCAGTTGGGTTGGGATTGATCTTCTCCTTAGAAGCTGTATGAAAAAGTCATCTTTTTCCACTTTCAATCCACTTCTAGAAGTGACTGAAAATAATGAATTTCCAACATTTGATTGGACAAGAGTGTGTTTCAAAAGTATAATTGTTAATATATAAAATTCTATTTACTTAAACTTTTTTACAAATAAATTTTCAAAAAATTATATTATTATTACATTAAAATTATTAATGTTATTATAACTCAAAATATTATTAAATCTTCTTTCAGTAATCACTTCTAGAAGTACACCAAAAATACACTTTCAACCACTTCCACTCATTTTTGACCAACCAAACAAGCCGTTAGTCTAATCAGAGTTTGAATTGGATCAGAGTTAGTCACACTAACATGTGTTGCATCCAAACAACCATAAAATTTGAAATTACTTAACTGTCCTTACACCACAACCCCATATCAACCAAAGGCAAGGGCACTTTTGGAAAAATCTCTACTAAATACCTGATTAATCATACTAGTCCATTTTTTGAAAAATCTCTACCTAAATACCTTATTAGTCATACTAGCCCTCACATCCAAACGTTCCACTTCTTAGTTGGACTAAAAATCATAACTCACTAGTCATACTAGCCATTAGTCATATTAACTTAGTCATTTGATACTCTAATCAGCCTGTTAAATACTATATCTATAATGTGTTGACCATTAGGTCAATGGAGAAATTTGCATGCCAGAAATTTGTCAAAAAAGGGTCATGCATATATTTGCCAGAGTGGGAAGCTACTAGAATCAAGAAGACATAGAAATGGGCCAAATTAAACTGAATAGAAAGCCAATTTGGTGAAGAAAAGCATTGTTAAAATCATGCAATCTGAATTGCTAATCATATGATTTAAGGAAAATCACACCCTCTGAGATTCAGATCACCCTCCTAAATCATTTCTCACATGTTAATGCACCATGCATTTCTCTTCCTTCTGTGTATCCCTTTCCCAATCAAATCTTATTCCTTCCCTTTTTTTGCGAAAGACTATTTGTATAAAATGAGGAATATCATTGAGATATAATTACAAGATGATTAAACTTTTTTTAAAATGGGCCATAATAAGGCTCAGCTGAATTGAAATGTACCAGTGAAAACTACTGCTACAAAGGCCAAAATAAATGATTTTCAAGTGGCACACAATGGATATTGGCACATCAGATTAACTCATCTTTCAGGGCCCATTTGGTTCATGTGTAAACTAGGTTATCCTTGACTTATCTTAAGCTCACCTAGGTTATCATTAATTTATCCAAATTACAATTTAATATGAATAAATGTTTTATGTACATGACACTACAGTATAATTTAATATGAATAAATGTTTTATGAACATGACACTACACAATGGATATTGACACATCAGATTAACTCATCTTTCAGGGCCCATTTGGTTCATCTGTAAACTAGGTTATCCTTGACTTATCCTAAGCTAACCTAGGTTATCATTAATTTATCCAAACTACAATTTAATATGAATAAATGTTTTATGTACATGACACTACAGTATAAGAAATTATTTAAAAAATCAACGAATTACAAATAGGGTAATAAACATCAAATATGAAGACCTATGGTTTAAAATCAACAACAAAAGATAAATAGCAAGTACATATGCATACAAAACACCGTGAAATATATACCATAACTAAAATGATATCAACCAGAAGACAACAAAATGATTGAATGAAGGCCATAAACATAAAGCTTTTACCTCATTATTACTGCATAAAGGTGAGAGAGTTTAGCAGTAAATGTTGATTGAAAAGATAGCAACTCATCTTCCGTTATCACAACAGGAAACAGCCTACATGAAAGCCCAAATTAGTTTTTTCTGCAGCATTCACGCACCTGAAGAGCATAGAAAATTTTGAAGAAATTGCTGCAAATTTTGGGACTAGATATGAAATCTTACAATCTTGAGTACCCCAAATTGCTGATGATTTCTGGACCGGTCATGCCTTAAGCAACTTTGTCCTGAACACGAATAGATCTTATTAGTTACTATTAAAGGAACTAAGAGTATCTCAGATTGAAGATGATAAAAATAATTGTAAAGAAGATCCACTTGAAATGAATGAACTTAATAAAAATCATAATCATGAACAAAAAAATGCTCCTAAGTATATAATAAGATAAAAAAAAAAAAGATAATTTCAAACAGAAGTTGCAATTGACAGTTCTATCAATTACATTCAGACACAACAAATGACCTAAGTATATAATAAGATAAAAAAAGATAATTTCAGACAGAAATTGCATTTGACAGTTCTATCAATTACATTCGGACACAACAAATGACCTATAAGTATGAGCAGCTTCTTCTTTAAGCCAAGCAGTCGTATTAGAATTTCCAAAAAAATCTTATTTTGATTTTGATAGTTCTATTAATTACATTCAGACAATACAAATGACCTATCAGCATGAACAGCTTCTTCTTTAAGCGAAGCAGTCATATTAGAATTTTCAAAAAGATTTTATTTTGACTTTGATAGTTACATCAATTACATTCAGACGTTGCAAATGATCTATCAGTATCAGCAGCTTCTTCTTTAAGCCAAGCAGACAAATTAGAATTTCCAAAAAAATCCTATTTTGATTTTGATAGTTCTATCAATTACATTCAGACACTGTAAATGACCTATCAGTATGAGCAGCTTCTTTAAGCCAAACAGTCATATTAGAATTTCCAAAATAGATCTTGTTTTGATTTTGATAGTTCTATCAATTACATTCAGACACTGCAAATGATCCATCAGTATGAATAGCTTCTTCTCTAAGTCAAGCAATCATATTCGAATTTCAAAAAAGATCTTCTTTTGATTTTGATATTCTAATCAACCTGTTAAATACTATGTCTATAATGTGTTGACCATTAGGTCAATGGAGAAATTTGCATGCCAGAAATTTGTCAAAAAAGGGTCATGCATATATTTGCCAGAGTGGGAAGCTACAAGAATCAAGAAGACATAGAAATGGGCCAAATTAATATGAATAGAAAGCCAATTTGGTGAAGAAAAGCATTGTCAAAATCATGCAATCTGAATTGCTAATCATATGACCTAAGGAAAATCTCACCCTCCGAGATTCAGATCACTCTCCTAAATCATTTCTCGCATGTTAATGTACCATGCATTTCTCTTCCTTCTGTTTAATCATCACCCGTTCTCAAATCTCTAGGGTTTGGTGTAGTGAACTTTGTTTTCACAGCTACACTGTTTTCTTCACACCTTCTCCCTTCTTCAAAGCCTTCAAGGACACAAGCAATGGTTCAAGTTAAGCCTTTCTGTTTTTTAATTAGTTTTCCCGGTAGTTTTCTTTGTTCCAGCATTAACCCAACCCTGCCAAGAGAGAACAAAATCCTGTGTTTCTTTTTGCTTTCTTACTACTTTCTTTTCATCGTTTTCCTTCCTTGGTGGGCACCAATGAAACTCCTTTTCTTTTTTTTATTAGTTCATTTTTTGCAATTCAAAACCGTAAAGAAGTGGGTCCATCTTCTTAGTTTACTGCCCTTTTATAATGACGTATAGAGGGTTGGGAAGTTTGTTGAATCAAGGTTATTTCAGTCTATGGTCTCGGTTCCCTCGTCTGATTTCTTAGTAATTTTCTTTCCTTTTATATAATCTAAATACCAGGGGCTTTTCAGTTTTTTTTATGCTAGTGCAAATTCTCAAAGTCCCATTAAGGTAAAATAGTTTTTTGACAAACAATCGAAATGATTTAAGAGCCATTAATTTCTCAATCGTTATAGAGGGGCATTTGATTTGACATCCTTGACCGCTCGTCTGCTTCGCGCTGCGTCCCAACTAGAGAACGAAGCCTAGTTGGCTTATTGATTTTTTTTGGATATTTGCTTGTGTAGATCCGCCGTCATAGGACCCCCACCCCTTCACCTCCTCCTCCGTTTTTTTCGCCACAACTTGGCTTTTTCTATTCCGCGCCGCCTTACCCATATTCGCCATTTTCCACCACGCTTTATTTTGACTTTGATAGTTACATCAATTACATTCAGACGTTGCAAATGATCTATCAGTATCAGCAGCTTCTTCTTTAAGCCAAGCAGACAAATTAGAATTTCCAAAAAAATCCTATTTTGATTTTGATAGTTCTATCAATTACATTCAGACACTGTAAATGACCTATCAGTATGAGCAGCTTCTTTAAGCCAAACAGTCATATTAGAATTTCCAAAATAGATCTTGTTTTGATTTTGATAGTTCTATCAATTACATTCAGACACTGCAAATGATCCATCAGTATGAATAGCTTCTTCTCTAAGTCAAGCAATCATATTCGAATTTCAAAAAAGATCTTCTTTTGATTTTGATATTCTAATCAACCTGTTAAATACTATGTCTATAATGTGTTGACCATTAGGTCAATGGAGAAATTTGCATGCCAGAAATTTGTCAAAAAAGGGTCATGCATATATTTGCCAGAGTGGGAAGCTACAAGAATCAAGAAGACATAGAAATGGGCCAAATTAATATGAATAGAAAGCCAATTTGGTGAAGAAAAGCATTGTCAAAATCATGCAATCTGAATTGCTAATCATATGACCTAAGGAAAATCTCACCCTCCGAGATAAATCTATTTCTCGCATGTTAATGTACCATGCATTTCTCTTCCTTCTGTGTATCCCTTTCTCAATCTCTAGGGTTTGTGTAGTGAAACTTTTCACAGCTACACTTTTTTGCTTCACACCTTCCCTTCTTCAAGCCTTCAAGGACACAAGCATGTTCAAGTTAAGCCTTTCTTGTTTTATGAGTTTTCCGTTAGTTGTCTTTTTCCCAGCATTACCTGCCAAGAAGAGAACAAAATCCTTGTGTTTCTTCCTTACTTTCTTTTCATCTTTCCTTGGTGGGGCACCAATGAAACTCTTTTCTTTTTTTATTAGTTTCATTTTTTTCACCGTAAAGAATTGTCCATCTTTCTTAGTTTACTGCATTTTATGAACTTAGAGGATTTGAATTTTTTGAATAGTTTTTCAGTATTGGATCTAGTTCTCTCTGATTTCTTATTAATTTTCTTTCCTTTTATACCAGGGCTTCAGTTTTTTTATGCTAGGGCCATTCTCACATTCCAATTAAGGTAAAATAATTTTTTTACATCGAAATGATTTAAAAGAAGTAATTTCTCAATCTTTAGAGGGCATTTGATTTGAAATAATTTAAGATAGTCTGATTAGGAGATAGTCCGACTAGAGAAAAAAGATAGTTGGATTATTTTTTTGGTATTTGATTGTTAGTCAGACTAATAGGCACCACTTAAAGACTAATAATTTTTTTACCAAAATTGGCTTTTTCTTTAAGCGAAGCAGTCATATTAGAATTTTCAAAAAGATTTTATTTTGACTTTGATAGTTACATCAATTACATTCAGACGTTGCAAATGATCTATCAGTATCAGCAGCTTCTTCTTTAAGCCAAGCAGACAAATTAGAATTTCCAAAAAAATCCTATTTTGATTTTGATAGTTCTATCAATTACATTCAGACACTGTAAATGACCTATCAGTATGAGCAGCTTCTTTAAGCCAAACAGTCATATTAGAATTTCCAAAATAGATCTTGTTTTGATTTTGATAGTTCTATCAATTACATTCAGACACTGCAAATGATCCATCAGTATGAATAGCTTCTTCTCTAAGTCAAGCAATCATATTCGAATTTCAAAAAAGATCTTCTTTTGATTTTGATATTCTAATCAACCTGTTAAATACTATGTCTATAATGTGTTGACCATTAGGTCAATGGAGAAATTTGCATGCCAGAAATTTGTCAAAAAAGGGTCATGCATATATTTGCCAGAGTGGGAAGCTACAAGAATCAAGAAGACATAGAAATGGGCCAAATTAATATGAATAGAAAGCCAATTTGGTGAAGAAAAGCATTGTCAAAATCATGCAATCTGAATTGCTAATCATATGACCTAAGGAAAATCTCACCCTCCGAGATTCAGATCACTCTCCTAAATCATTTCTCGCATGTTAATGTACCATGCATTTCTCTTCCTTCTGTGTATCCCTTTCTCAATCTCTAGGGTTTGTGTAGTGAAACTTTTCACAGCTACACTTTTTTGCTTCACACCTTCCCTTCTTCAAGCCTTCAAGGACACAAGCATGTTCAAGTTAAGCCTTTCTTGTTTTATGAGTTTTCCGTTAGTTGTCTTTTTCCCAGCATTACCTGCCAAGAAGAGAACAAAATCCTTGTGTTTCTTCCTTACTTTCTTTTCATCTTTCCTTGGTGGGGCACCAATGAAACTCTTTTCTTTTTTTATTAGTTTCATTTTTTTCACCGTAAAGAATTGTCCATCTTTCTTAGTTTACTGCATTTTATGAACTTAGAGGATTTGAATTTTTTGAATAGTTTTTCAGTATTGGATCTAGTTCTCTCTGATTTCTTATTAATTTTCTTTCCTTTTATACCAGGGCTTCAGTTTTTTTATGCTAGGGCCATTCTCACATTCCAATTAAGGTAAAATAATTTTTTTACATCGAAATGATTTAAAAGAAGTAATTTCTCAATCTTTAGAGGGCATTTGATTTGAAATAATTTAAGATAGTCTGATTAGGAGATAGTCCGACTAGAGAAAAAAGATAGTTGGATTATTTTTTTGGTATTTGATTGTTAGTCAGACTAATAGGCACCACTTAAAGACTAATAATTTTTTTACCAAAATTGGCTTTTTCTTTAAGCGAAGCAGTCATATTAGAATTTTCAAAAAGATTTTATTTTGACTTTGATAGTTACATCAATTACATTCAGACGTTGCAAATGATCTATCAGTATCAGCAGCTTCTTCTTTAAGCCAAGCAGACAAATTAGAATTTCCAAAAAAATCCTATTTTGATTTTGATAGTTCTATCAATTACATTCAGACACTGTAAATGACCTATCAGTATGAGCAGCTTCTTTAAGCCAAACAGTCATATTAGAATTTCCAAAATAGATCTTGTTTTGATTTTGATAGTTCTATCAATTACATTCAGACACTGCAAATGATCCATCAGTATGAATAGCTTCTTCTCTAAGTCAAGCAATCATATTCGAATTTCAAAAAAGATCTTCTTTTGATTTTGATATTCTAATCAACCTGTTAAATACTATGTCTATAATGTGTTGACCATTAGGTCAATGGAGAAATTTGCATGCCAGAAATTTGTCAAAAAAGGGTCATGCATATATTTGCCAGAGTGGGAAGCTACAAGAATCAAGAAGACATAGAAATGGGCCAAATAAATATGAATAGAAAGCCAATTTGGTGAAGAAAAGCATTGTCAAAATCATGCAATCTGAATTGCTAATCATATGACCTAAGGAAAATCTCACCCTCCGAGATTCAGATCACTCTCCTAAATCATTTCTCGCATGTTAATGTACCATGCATTTCTCTTCCTTCTGTGTATCCCTTTCTCAATCTCTAGGGTTTGTGTAGTGAAACTTTTCACAGCTACAGTTTTTTGCTTCACACCTTCCCTTCTTCAAGCCTTCAAGGACACAAGCATGTTCAAGTTAAGCCTTTCTTGTTTTATGAGTTTTCTGTTAGTTGTCTTTTTCCCAGCATTACCTGCCAAGAAGAGAACAAAATCCTTGTGTTTCTTCCTTACTTTCTTTTCATCTTTCCTTGGTGGGGCACCAATGAAACTCTTTTCTTTTTTTATTAGTTTCATTTTTTTCACCGTAAAGAATTGTCCATCTTTCTTAGTTTACTGCATTTTATGAACTTAGAGGATTTGAATTTTTTGAATAGTTTTTCAGTATTGGATCTAGTTCTCTCTGATTTCTTATTAATTTTCTTTCCTTTTATACCAGGGCTTCAGTTTTTTTATGCTAGGGCCATTCTCACATTCCAATTAAGGTAAAATAATTTTTTTACATCGAAATGATTTAAAAGAAGTAATTTCTCAATCTTTAGAGGGCATTTGATTTGAAATAATTTAAGATAGTCTGATTAGGAGATAGTCCGACTAGAGAAAAAAGATAGTTGGATTATTTTTTTGGTATTTGATTGTTAGTCAGACTAATAGGCACCACTTAAAGACTAATAATTTTTTTACCAAAATTGGCTTTTTCTTTAAGCGAAGCAGTCATATTAGAATTTTCAAAAAGATTTTATTTTGACTTTGATAGTTACATCAATTACATTCAGACGTTGCAAATGATCTATCAGTATCAGCAGCTTCTTCTTTAAGCCAAGCAGACAAATTAGAATTTCCAAAAAAATCCTATTTTGATTTTGATAGTTCTATCAATTACATTCAGACACTGTAAATGACCTATCAGTATGAGCAGCTTCTTTAAGCCAAACAGTCATATTAGAATTTCCAAAATAGATCTTGTTTTGATTTTGATAGTTCTATCAATTACATTCAGACACTGCAAATGATCCATCAGTATGAATAGCTTCTTCTCTAAGTCAAGCAATCATATTCGAATTTCAAAAAAGATCTTCTTTTGATTTTGATATTCTAATCAACCTGTTAAATACTATGTCTATAATGTGTTGACCATTAGGTCAATGGAGAAATTTGCATGCCAGAAATTTGTCAAAAAAGGGTCATGCATATATTTGCCAGAGTGGGAAGCTACAAGAATCAAGAAGACATAGAAATGGGCCAAATTAATATGAATAGAAAGCCAATTTGGTGAAGAAAAGCATTGTCAAAATCATGCAATCTGAATTGCTAATCATATGACCTAAGGAAAATCTCACCCTCCGAGATTCAGATCACTCTCCTAAATCATTTCTCGCATGTTAATGTACCATGCATTTCTCTTCCTTCTGTGTATCCCTTTCTCAATCTCTAGGGTTTGTGTAGTGAAACTTTTCACAGCTACACTTTTTTGCTTCACACCTTCCCTTCTTCAAGCCTTCAAGGACACAAGCATGTTCAAGTTAAGCCTTTCTTGTTTTATGAGTTTTCCGTTAGTTGTCTTTTTCCCAGCATTACCTGCCAAGAAGAGAACAAAATCCTTGTGTTTCTTCCTTACTTTCTTTTCATCTTTCCTTGGTGGGGCACCAATGAAACTCTTTTCTTTTTTTATTAGTTTCATTTTTTTCACCGTAAAGAATTGTCCATCTTTCTTAGTTTACTGCATTTTATGAACTTAGAGGATTTGAATTTTTTGAATAGTTTTTCAATATTGGATCTAGTTCTCTCTGATTTCTTATTAATTTTCTTTCCTTTTATACCAGGGCTTCAGTTTTTTTATGCTAGGGCCATTCTCACATTCCAATTAAGGTAAAATAATTTTTTTACATCGAAATGATTTAAAAGAAGTAATTTCTCAATCTTTAGAGGGCATTTGATTTGAAATAATTTAAGATAGTCTGATTAGGAGATAGTCCGACTAGAGAAAAAAGATAGTTGGATTATTTTTTTGGTATTTGATTGTTAGTCAGACTAATAGGCACCACTTAAAGACTAATAATTTTTTTACCAAAATTGGCTTTTTCTTTAAGCGAAGCAGTCATATTAGAATTTTCAAAAAGATTTTATTTTGACTTTGATAGTTACATCAATTACATTCAGACGTTGCAAATGATCTATCAGTATCAGCAGCTTTCGTCCTTTAAAAAACAAAAAAAAAAAAAAAAAAAAAAAAAAAACAAAAAAGATCGTCGTTCTATTAAAAAAAAAGAAAAAAAAAAAAAAAAAAAAAAAAAAAAAAGAGAAAAAAAAAAAAAACAACAACAAAACAAAAAAACATAAGAAAAAAAAAATCCAGATCAGACAACAATGTATCATTTCGCGCCAAACATCCTCTTTTGCTTTGATAGTTCTATCATGTCATTCAGACAACTGTAGAATGAACCTATCATTATTAGAGCTTCTTTATCCAAAACAGTACCAGATTAGAATTTACCAAAATAGAATCCTTGTTTTGATTTGGATAGTTCTATCAAATTACCGGAAAGTTGCGAGTGACAAGCTGCAAATGATCCATCAGGATAATAAGCTTATCTTCTCTAGTCAAGCAATCCATATTCGAATTTCAAGAAAGATCTTCTTTTGATTTTGAGATGCTTAATCAACCCTGTTTAAATAATATGTCTTATATGTGTTGACCATTGGTCATGGAAGAAAATTTGCAGATCCAAAATTTGTCAAAAAAGGGTCATGACATATAGTTCCAGATGGGAAGCGACCAGAATCAAGAAGACATAGAAATGGGCCAAATTAATATGAATAGAAAGCCAATTTGGTGAAGAAAAGCATTGTCAAAATCATGCAATCTGAATTGCTAATCATATGACCTAAGGAAAATCTCACCCTCCGAGATTCAGATCACAGATCAACTCCTCCTAAATCAGTTCTCGCATGTTAATGTACCATGCATTTCGCTTCTTCATGTGTATCCCTTTTGCTCAATCTCTAGGGTTTTGATGTAGTGAAACTTTTCACAGCTACACTTTTTTGACTTCACACCTGTCCCTTCTTCAAGCTCAAGGACACAACATGTTCAAGTTAAGCCTTTTCTTGTTTATGAGTTTCCCGGTCAGTTGTCCTTTTTCCCCAGCATTACACTGCCAAGAAAGAACAAATCCTTGGGTTTTTTCTTCCTTACTTTCCTTTGTCCCAGCTTTCCTTTGGTGGGGGGCACCATGAAACTCTATTTTCTTTTTTTGAATATAGTTTCATTTTTTTCAACCGTAAAGAAATTGTCCACTTCTTAGTTATACTTACTGCAGTTTATGGAACTTAGAGGATTATGAATTTTTGGATAGTTTTTCATTATTTGGATCTAGTTCTCGCTTGATTTCGTATTAATATTTCTTCCTTTTATACGCAAGGGCTTCAGTTTTTTTTATAGGCTAGGGCCATTTCCCACTCACATTCCAATTAAGGTAAAATTAATTTTTTTACATCGAAATGATGTAAAGAAGTAATTTCTCAGCTTTAGAGTATTTGATTTGAAATAAAGTTTAAGATAGTCTGATTCGGAGCTAGGTCGACTAGCGAAAAAAGATAGTCTTGGATTATTTTTTTTTGTATTTGGATGGTTAGTCAGACTAATAGGCACCACTTAAAAGACTAAAGAATGTGTTGTTTACCAAATTGGCTTTTTTCTTTAAGCGAAGCAAGTCATATTCGAATGTCCAAAAAGATTTTATTTGATTGCTAGTTACATCAATTACATTCAGACGTTGCAAATGATCTATCAGTATCAGCAGCTTCTTCTTTAAGCCAAGCAGACAAATTAGAATTTCCAAAAAAATCCTATTTTGATTTTGATAGTTCTATCAATTACATTCAGACACTGTAAATGACCTATCAGTATGAGCAGCTTCTTTAAGCCAAACAGTCATATTAGAATTTCCAAAATAGATCTTGTTTTGATTTTGATAGTTCTATCAATTACATTCAGACACTGCAAATGATCCATCAGTATGAATAGCTTCTTCTCTAAGTCAAGCAATCATATTCGAATTTCAAAAAAGATCTTCTTTTGATTTTGATATTCTAATCAACCTGTTAAATACTATGTCTATAATGTGTTGACCATTAGGTCAATGGAGAAATTTGCATGCCAGAAATTTGTCAAAAAAGGGTCATGCATATATTTGCCAGAGTGGGAAGCTACAAGAATCAAGAAGACATAGAAATGGGCCAAATTAATATGAATAGAAAGCCAATTTGGTGAAGAAAAGCATTGTCAAAATCATGCAATCTGAATTGCTAATCATATGACCTAAGGAAAATCTCACCCTCCGAGATTCAGATCACTCTCCTAAATCATTTCTCGCATGTTAATGTACCATGCATTTCTCTTCCTTCTGTGTATCCCTTTCTCAATCTCTAGGGTTTGTGTAGTGAAACTTTTCACAGCTACACTTTTTTGCTTCACACCTTCCCTTCTTCAAGCCTTCAAGGACACAAGCATGTTCAAGTTAAGCCTTTCTTGTTTTATGAGTTTTCCGTTAGTTGTCTTTTTCCCAGCATTACCTGCCAAGAAGAGAACAAAATCCTTGTGTTTCTTCCTTACTTTCTTTTCATCTTTCCTTGGTGGGGCACCAATGAAACTCTTTTCTTTTTTTATTAGTTTCATTTTTTTCACCGTAAAGAATTGTCCATCTTTCTTAGTTTACTGCATTTTATGAACTTAGAGGATTTGAATTTTTTGAATAGTTTTTCAGTATTGGATCTAGTTCTCTCTGATTTCTTATTAATTTTCTTTCCTTTTATACCAGGGCTTCAGTTTTTTTATGCTAGGGCCATTCTCACATTCCAATTAAGGTAAAATAATTTTTTTACATCGAAATGATTTAAAAGAAGTAATTTCTCAATCTTTAGAGGGCATTTGATTTGAAATAATTTAAGATAGTCTGATTAGGAGATAGTCCGACTAGAGAAAAAAGATAGTTGGATTATTTTTTTGGTATTTGATTGTTAGTCAGACTAATAGGCACCACTTAAAGACTAATAATTTTTTTACCAAAATTGGCTTTTTCTTTAAGCGAAGCAGTCATATTAGAATTTTCAAAAAGATTTTATTTTGACTTTGATAGTTACATCAATTACATTCAGACGTTGCAAATGAT
Organism: Trichopus zeylanicus subsp. travancoricus; assembly: GCA_005019695.1. NCBI lineage: Eukaryota > Viridiplantae > Streptophyta > Magnoliopsida > Dioscoreales > Dioscoreaceae > Trichopus > Trichopus zeylanicus. The sequence continues at coordinate 222,291 of RXID01015198.1, forward strand.
CTATCAGTATCAGCAGCTTCTTCTTTAAGCCAAGCAGACAAATTAGAATTTCCAAAAAAATCCTATTTTGATTTTGATAGTTCTATCAATTACATTCAGACACTGTAAATGACCTATCAGTATGAGCAGCTTCTTTAAGCCAAACAGTCATATTAGAATTTCCAAAATAGATCTTGTTTTGATTTTGATAGTTCTATCAATTACATTCAGACACTGCAAATGATCCATCAGTATGAATAGCTTCTTCTCTAAGTCAAGCAATCATATTCGAATTTCAAAAAAGATCTTCTTTTGATTTTGATATTCTAATCAACCTGTTAAATACTATGTCTATAATGTGTTGACCATTAGGTCAATGGAGAAATTTGCATGCCAGAAATTTGTCAAAAAAGGGTCATGCATATATTTGCCAGAGTGGGAAGCTACAAGAATCAAGAAGACATAGAAATGGGCCAAATTAATATGAATAGAAAGCCAATTTGGTGAAGAAAAGCATTGTCAAAATCATGCAATCTGAATTGCTAATCATATGACCTAAGGAAAATCTCACCCTCCGAGATTCAGATCACTCTCCTAAATCATTTCTCGCATGTTAATGTACCATGCATTTCTCTTCCTTCTGTGTATCCCTTTCTCAATCTCTAGGGTTTGTGTAGTGAAACTTTTCACAGCTACACTTTTTTGCTTCACACCTTCCCTTCTTCAAGCCTTCAAGGACACAAGCATGTTCAAGTTAAGCCTTTCTTGTTTTATGAGTTTTCCGTTAGTTGTCTTTTTCCCAGCATTACCTGCCAAGAAGAGAACAAAATCCTTGTGTTTCTTCCTTACTTTCTTTTCATCTTTCCTTGGTGGGGCACCAATGAAACTCTTTTCTTTTTTTATTAGTTTCATTTTTTTCACCGTAAAGAATTGTCCATCTTTCTTAGTTTACTGCATTTTATGAACTTAGAGGATTTGAATTTTTTGAATAGTTTTTCAGTATTGGATCTAGTTCTCTCTGATTTCTTATTAATTTTCTTTCCTTTTATACCAGGGCTTCAGTTTTTTTATGCTAGGGCCATTCTCACATTCCAATTAAGGTAAAATAATTTTTTTACATCGAAATGATTTAAAAGAAGTAATTTCTCAATCTTTAGAGGGCATTTGATTTGAAATAATTTAAGATAGTCTGATTAGGAGATAGTCCGACTAGAGAAAAAAGATAGTTGGATTATTTTTTTTGTATTTGATTGTTAGTCAGACTAATAGGCACCACTTAAAGACTAATAATTTTTTTACCAAAATTGGCCCTACAATAATTTGAGGTTGACAAAACTAATTAGTTTTTATAATAATTAAATTTTTTAGCAAATTACAATAATCAATTTTAATTTTTTAGGAAAAATAATTATATTTTTAGTTTAACTATCTTTTTGGTGTTTAACTGCTAGTCTGATTAGGAATAGGGCTAGTCTTAGTTCTAGTCTCAAACCAAATGCCTCCCTAGAGATCTTAGGAAGAAATTGTCACATGCTTTTGAATATAAAAACAGAAGGCACTATAAATAGCTTGCAGAAAGTAAATACTTGTTGAAGTCTTTTACTTATGCTGCACCTGGTACAATAAAGAAGTGCAGCATTGTGACAAGTATCATTAGCAATTTCGTCACATATGTCTAGACTGTATCAAAACACACAGTTCTGAGTATAGAAAAGAAAATAACAAAAATAAAAATAAATCAACAAATAAAAACCAAATACGAGATAATAGACATGAATGACACAAATAACAAATAAAAACCAAATACGAGATAACACACATGCATGACACAAACAACATAACAAAAAAATGACAATCATACAACTCTTTGTCCTTCTTGGTCACACACAGATAGACAAAACACAACAAACAAAAATCTCTGAGAGACGCCTCCCCCGCCCCTTCTGCTTTAACGTCCAGTTGTAGATATCTTTGACAATATAAATGAATACAGCCTATCAGTCAAAAACATGGATATACTCTAATTTGTAAAGACCATGAAGCTTTTCAAGATTAAAAGATAAGTTATAACCCAATCGAATAAATCTTAAGGCTATGCAACTATAGTATATAGTATGGCTAAATGTAATCTTTTGGCCCCCACAACTCCATTAGGGAAAGGCCCCTCCCAATATTTCCACCCCGTTACCCCTCTCTCTCTTGTCTCTAACACATTTCAGTGCAAGAAAACCAAATAAGTTGACATAACCGGCAAACATAACAAGATAATCATACACAAGAAAGAAAAAGCAAGTCATTGAGTTGGATTTAGGGCTTAAGTTAGTCAGGAAGGACCATTGGAAATTTCATCTTCTTCTCATCTCCACTAATCTCCTAGGTTTACACGAATTGTGAACTCTATCTTCAAGCCAATTTTTGCATTTCATTTAGTTATATATTAAAACCAGAATTTTGTAGTACAAAGTTCAAGAATCATGAGACTGAGATACTACTGAGCCAGGGAGCATTAACAGAGGAGGAGAGAGATCGTCAGAGGAGGTGTTGATCTCAACGGGATTGGCTATCAATAGAGAGGATCTATTGGGCCTTTCAAGAAAGTATTCTCACTCGCTGACAGAATGGTTCTGAGAAGAAGACAATTCTAGTCGTTCTAATCCCCAGGTTAGGGAGAGAAAAACCCACGGTTGTTTCAAATAGAGGAAATCCAAGAAGAAAACAGTAGAGAAAAAGGAAGAGATTTCTTCGAATAAAGAATAATTAACACAATCGTTAGGAGATTGTTAGACAATTGAGAATTTAGAAGAGGAGACGAAAGAAACAACTGGTACCTGGTCGGCCTCCAATGCCTCCGAAATCGAAGTCCAAGAAGAAGAAAAACCACCCACAAAGCAGCGACATGGAAGAGAAGAAGGTTAAAAAAAAAACAAAATCTATAATGAAAGCGAAAGATCAAGCCAATAGCACTTACCCTAGAATCACCGAAGACCAAGAAAATCCTGGAATCGTTACACGATCAAATCGAACAACCCTGTCGTGATTGCAAACCAGACGAAGAGGGGTTGGATTTCTTGATGCCATGGAACCAAAGAAAATGCCCCCGTCGGAGGAGAACCCAGATCAGACGGAACAAACCCTAGAAAAGCCGCCAGATCGCTGTGAAATGGAAGCCAATCCACAAGAACACAGAAAGGACAAAGGGTAATTCGAAAGATTTGGAAAGGAAAATGGACATGGATCTATAGCTCGGGCTCGCAAGAGGAGGAGGCGAAGGGCTTGTTTGTTTCGATTCCCGGAACCGGGAATCGGAGGATTGGAGGGAATTGAGAGCCCAATTCTCTCTATTTCGGTGTTTGTTTCAATTCCCAGAATTCGGAATCGGGGAATCGGTTATTTCCCAATTCCTCCGATTTTTCGTTTTAATTCTCTCTCAAAATCGAGCGAAAACGTGAATTCCGGGTTTCAATTCCCTAATTACTGTAACACGTCGGAGACGAAAACCTAATTCCGGGTTAAATTCGCACGAATCCCTCCCCCCCCAATCGTCTGTGTCTTCTCTCCTCCGACCAGCATCTTCTCCGTCGTCCGACTGTCCAGCGGCTTCAGCGGCCGTCGAGCGGCTTCAGCGGCCGTCCAGCGGCTTCTTCTCCGTCCAGCGGCTTCGTCTCCGTCCAGCGGCCGTCCTGCGGCTTTTTCTCCGTCCAACGGCCGTCCAGTTGCCACCGCCACCACCAGGCCGGCGGTGGTCACCATGGAGTACCAGAGGAAGGTGGCCAAGGAGCTGCAGGAGTACTTTAGGAAGAAGAAGCTTGAGGAGGCTGACCAGGGCCCCTTCTTTGGATTCCTTGGCAAGAATGAGATTGCCAATGGCAGGTCCGTCTTTCAATTAAATTGATTTTTTCTTTTATTTTTTACTTTTTAGATAGTTAGATTCGTGAGTTTGTAGAGATGCTGGAGGTTGTGTATCAGGATCTTGTGTGCCAATCGACTGCCCAAGACAACTTATATTGGAATTATGCAATCTGTTTGCTTAGATATGTTAAATGAATTCTAGAAAGCCTAGCATTGGTAGTTTTGTACAGATCAACAGTCAAATGATTCCATGATGAATCCACAAATATGGCAATTGCATTCGGGAAATTTTTTATTGGAACGGGATTTTGGAGAGGAAGTTGTTGATGTTTTTTTTTTCTTCTGGCTGCTGATTTCTTGTTTTTCCATTGATAAATATGCATCAACTCTCTATGATGAGCACCACATGAGCTCAAGTATAATCCGAGTTGAGTTCCCGTTACTGCTCTGAGATTTGTTGCTGTCGGAATTGGCTTACCTATGACTATATAGATTTGTGTTTGATGAGATGTTGGCATTGCTCGATGCAGGTGGGCAATGTTCGGGTTTGCTATGGGATTGCTTACAGAGTATGCCACGGGTTCAGATTTCGTTCAACAGTTGAAGATCCTTTTCTCCAATTTTGGAATTGTAGACTTGGATTGATACTTCTCCGACAGTTTCTTCCCTCTGTATAGAAGTTGGATCTTAGTGTAACTTACTCAAATGCTTTGTATTTGGGTGATTCCAAACTTGATACTGCTGGAGCTTTGAGCATGCATTTTTTTGGTCTTTTTATAAAATCTTATTAATTTTAAAAATTATTTTAATAATTTTAAAATTAAATTTTTTTTATTACTCAAATTACTTAAATATTACTTATTTTCAAAAAATAAGTATATATTTTCTATATTTATTAAAAATTATTTTAGAAGATAAAAATAAAAGTATATTAAATAAATATGTAATTGATTATAATAAGATATTTACATAATCTTTTTTTTATTTCTTAAAATTATTTATTATTTTTAATTGTTTTAATATATTTTTCAATTTCTTACAGTAAAAACTCATCCAAACACGAGAATTCAATAACTTATGGAATTGATCAATTCCATTTGTCTACCAAACAACAGAAAGGAATTGACCAATTACCAATTCCATATATAAATACCATGTTCGGCAGTTGTCGGCCGAAACGAGATTTATCGTTTCGGTTTAGGGTTTCGTCGTCGCAGCAGACAGCGTGGCGGTTGCAGGCGCGGGCGGGCGCGGGCGGGGACGGGCGCGGGCGAGGGCGAGGGCGGCTACGGGCGACCGCGGGCGAGGGCGGCGAGCTCGGGGCGGCTGCAGGCGACTGCGGGTGAGGGCGGGCGAGGGCGGCTGCGTGCGACTGCGGGCGAGGGCGGGCACTGCGGGTGACTGCGGGCGAGGGCGGCGTGCTCGGGCGGCCGGCAGGCCGCGCGGGGAGGGCACAGGGCGGTCGGGGCAGCCGCAGGGAGCGCGGAGCCGCTGCAGGGAGCGCAGGCCGTCGGCGGCGAGCGCAGGGCGCATGCATGGCGAGCTCGGCGCGTGCATGGCGAGCTCGGCGCATGCATGGCGAGCGCAGCGCGCGTGGGGCGAGCTCAGCGCGCTCGCGGAGACCGCAGCGTGCGCGGGGCGAGCTCAGCGTGTGCGGGGCGACCGCAGCGCGCGCAGGACGAGCTGAGTGCGCCGGCGGCGAGCTCAGCACGCTCGGGGCGGGCACAGGGCGGTCGGGGCAGCCGCAGGCCTCGCGGGCCGGACGCAGGGAGCGCAGGCCGTCAGTGGCGAGCGCAGGGCGCGTGCATGGCGAGCTCGGCGCGTGCATGGCGAGCGCAGCGCGCGTGGGGCGAGCTCAGCACGCCGGCGGCATCCTCAGCGCACTTGGGCCGACCGCAGCTCACCCACGGCGCCCACGGCGAGGTCAGGGCTCGAAACCGGCATCTCCCGCATCTCCGGCATCCCCGCGCGGCATCTCCGGCGAGCTCAACAGCCCGGCATCTCCGGCAGCTCCGCCGGCGAGGGTAGCTCGGCCGCTGAGCGCAGCTCCCCCCTCGAGCGCAGGTCGGCCGGCGATGATCGTTGCCCCCACGAGCGCAGTTCGGTTTAGGATTTAACTGGTTAGTTTTATTTAATTAATCACGTTTAATTAAGTTAATCACAGTTTACTGTGCTGCTTTTGCTTTTTTTTCCCGGGAATCACGGGGAGGGGTTGGTCGGTTGGTCGGTTGGTCGGTTGGTATGGGCTGATTAACTGTGATTTGGCCGTGAATCACGTTAATTAGCTTTGATTAATGCCCGTGAATCACGGGTTTCGGCTGGGTCAGGGGCTTATATATACTTAATGTAAGTCTGTAAGAGCAGACGATTTCATTTGTGTTCTGCTGTAAATCGCCAATTTCAGTTGCAGAGGTATGAAATTTTCTGTTATCATAAATTGATGTATCATAATTTTTTCTTTTTGTTTGTTCTACTTAATGTATCAGATATAGTATATATGTTGAGACTTGAAAATTGAACTGTATGTTGAGACTTGAGAATTGAACTGAAACAGGAAGATTAAATTATTTGTTTCTATGGATTTGCTCAATTTGCATTATGCGCATTATGTATCTACTTAATTGAAACAGTGATATGATTAATTATCCAAAATTAAGTTAGATTTGCTGCTTAAAATACGTATTAAATTATTAAATTATTAAAGTTACATAGTAAAATATTAAATTAAGTATATGACAAAATAGTAAATTATTAAATTATGTAAATTACGTATTAAATTATGAAATTATTAAATTATTAAATTAGTAAATTATTTTAATTATGTATTAAATTACATGTATTTTCGTATTAAAATATATTTAAAAAATATTAATGTATGGATTAAATTATGTATTCAATTACATATTTTGTATTAGAATATATATTCAATTATGTAGTATGTATTAAGTTGTGTATTAAATTTATGAAATAAATAATATATTGTGTATTAAATTACGTATTTT
>RXID01015199.1:0-15000 GCA_005019695.1 Trichopus zeylanicus subsp. travancoricus
CTACTACTAATACTATCACTACTACTACTACTGCAAGTACTACAACAACATTGCTACAGCTACTACAATTACTACTATTACTACTACTACTGGTACTGCTACTATAATTACTACTACGACTACTACTACTGCTACTACTATTAGTACTTTTGCTACAACTACTATAGCTACAACTACTTCTATGACTACAATTATTGCTACTGCTACTACTATAATGACTACTAGTTCTTTTGCTGCTGCTATTACCACAATAACTACTACTTCTGCTACTGCTACTACAACTATCGCTACTACGACAACTACAGCTGTGGCTACTACTACTACTACTACTTCCACTACTACTACTGTTATAGCTACTACTGCAGCTTTTGCTGCTACTACTACTACTACTACTACTAGTACTACTACTAGTACTACTACTATTACAATAACTACTACTACTGCTACTACTTTTACTGGTATTACGACTGGAACTAATTCTACTATTGCTGCTGCTGCTACATTGATTACTGCAACAACAACTACTGCTGCTGCTGCTGCTACTAATTCTACTACTATTAGTACTACAACTAATACTACTACTATTACTACTACTACTATTGCTACAACTTGTATTACTACTCCTCCTATTACTGCTGCTACTACTTTTACCACCGCTAATGCTACTACTACAACTACAACTGATACTGCTACTCCTACGCCTACTCCTTCTGCTACTACTACTGTGATTCCTACTACTATAAGGACTGCTGCTACTGCTACTCCACCTACTGCAATTGCGACTACAACTACTACAACTACAACTACTATTATTTCTACTGTTGCTGCTACTATTCCAACTACTACTTCTGCTACGACTACTACTACTACCGCTTCAACAAATACTACTACTATTACCGCTCCAACTACTACCATTACTACTATTACTACTACCACAATTACTACTACTGCTACTACTACGGTTACAACTACTATTACTACTGCCACAGCTACTGCCACTACTACTACTACTACTACTACTACTGCCACTACCACTACTAATACTGCTGCTTCTATTGCTACTCCTACTACTACAATAGCTTCTCCTGCAATTTCTGCTTCTACTTCTATTACTATTTCTACTACTACTTCTCCTACAACAACTGCTGTTACTGCTACTATGACTATTATTACTACGGTTACTTCTACTTCCAGTACTGCTCCGGCTAATACTGCTGCAACTACCACACCTACGCTACTGCTACTATTGTTACTACTACCATTACAAATACTATATCGGCCACTACTCCTACTTCGCCTCCTCCTCCTACTGATACGACTTTTGCGACTGTTACTACTACTACTCCTCCTCCTCCTACTACTCCTACTACTACTTCTACAACTACTTCTACTACTACTTCTACTACTGCTACTACTACAACTACTACCACTACTACAACTATGACTACTACTACTACTATTGCTCCTGCTCCAACTACTACTACTACTACTGCTACATCTACTCTCATTGCTTCTACTACTTCTACTACTACTATTACTAGTAATAATACAAATACTATTACAACAACAACAACAACTACAACTCCTACCACTACTACTGCTACTACTATTGCTACTACTACTACTACTAATACTACTACTACTACTACTACTACTACTACTACTACTACTCTTAATGCTACCACTGCTACTCCTACTACAACTATAGCTAAACTAACTACTATGTCTACCACTACTACTAGGCTACAACTACTACTACTATTACTATTACAACTACAACAACTACTACTACAACTACAACTACTAGTACAACCATTACTACTACTACTCCTCCAAATACTAGTACTACTATTTCTACTTCTACTACAACTACCACTACTACTACTAGTATTACAACTACACCTACTCCAATTACAACTCTGAGAACTATTCCAACTATAACTTTTGGTAGTACTACTACAACTACAACTACTACTACTACAACAACTTCTACCACAATTACTACTACTACTACAGTAGGTGCTACTACTACTATTACTACTACTATGACTACTACTGCTGCTACTAATGCTATTACTACTTCTACTACTACAACTACAACTATAACTACTGGTACTACTAGTCCTGCTACTAGTACTACTATGACTACTACGACTTCTACTACTACTACTACTACTACAACAACTACTACTACTACTACTACTACTACTAAAACTACTACTAATACTACTACTACTGCTACTGCAACTGCCATTGCTGCAACTACTGGAACTATTACGGCTACCACTGGTACTACTATGACTACTACTATTACTACTACTACTAGAACAACAACTACTACTAGAAGAAGTATAGCTACTCTTACTACTACTACTACTATGACAATTACTGCTACTATCACTATTGCTACTTCTACAACTTCTAATACAACAACTACTTCTACTGCTACTACACTAATACCAGAACTATTACAACTGCTACTGCTACTACTATTACAACTACTACTACTACTCCTACTGCTACTAATACTACTACTACTACTCCTACTACTCCTACTACTACTACTACTACTACTGCTACTTCTGCTACTGCTGCTACAATAACAACAACAACTACTACTACTACTACTACTACCACTACTACGACTATGACTACAACTACTACTCCTATCGTGACTACTACTACTTCTACTCTGACTACTAAAACTACTACTATGACTACTACTATTACTACTATTAATACTTCTATTACTATAACTGTTGTGACTGCTACTGCTGCTACTTCTACCACTACTACAACTACTACTACAAAAACTACTACCACTACTACTGCTATTACTACTACTACAACAACTACTACTCCAACTACTACCGTTACTACTACAACTCTAGCTACTACTTCTCCAACTACTACTACTACTATTACAACAACTACGACTACAATAATAACAACAACAACTACTAGTACTACTACTACTGGCACTACTCCTACTGCTGCTTCTACTACTATAGCTACTACTACGACTACGAATGCCACTACTACTACTACCATTGCTAACGTTACTACTAATTCTACTACTGGTAGTGCTACTACTACAACTACTACTATGGCTGCCACTACTACAACTACTACTATGGCTGCCACTACTACTATGGCTGCCACTACTACTACAACTACTACTATAGTCATAGCAGTACTTGTTGTAGCTATAGTTGCGGTAGTAGTAGAAGTAGTAGTAGTAGTAGTATCCGTAATAGCAATAGTAGTAGCAGTAATAGTTATAGTACTAGTACTACTACTACTGGCACTACTCCTACTGCTGCTTCTACTACTATAGCTACTACTACGACTACGAATGCCACTACTACTACTACCATTGCTAACGTTACTACTAATTCTACTACTGGTAGTGCTACTACTACAACTACTACTATGGCTGCCACTACTACAACTACTACTATGGCTGCCACTACTACTATGGCTGCCACTACTACTACAACTACTACTATAGTCATAGCAGTACTTGTTGTAGCTATAGTTGCGGTAGTAGTAGAAGTAGTAGTAGTAGTAGTATCCGTAATAGCAATAGTAGTAGCAGTAATAGTTATAGTACTAGTACTACTACTACTGGCACTACTCCTACTGCTGCTTCTACTACTATAGCTACTACTACGACTACGAATGCCACTACTACTACTACCATTGCTAACGTTACTACTAATTCTACTACTGGTAGTGCTACTACTACAACTACTACTATGGCTGCCACTACTACAACTACTACTATGGCTGCCACTACTACTATGGCTGCCACTACTACTACAACTACTACTATAGTCATAGCAGTACTTGTTGTAGCTATAGTTGCGGTAGTAGTAGAAGTAGTAGTAGTAGTAGTATCCGTAATAGCAATAGTAGTAGCAGTAATAGTTATAGTACTAGTACTACTACTACTGGCACTACTCCTACTGCTGCTTCTACTACTATAGCTACTACTACGACTACGAATGCCACTACTACTACTACCATTGCTAACGTTACTACTAATTCTACTACTGGTAGTGCTACTACTACAACTACTACTATGGCTGCCACTACTACAACTACTACTATGGCTGCCACTACTACTATGGCTGCCACTACTACTACAACTACTACTATAGTCATAGCAGTACTTGTTGTAGCTATAGTTGCGGTAGTAGTAGAAGTAGTAGTAGTAGTAGTATCCGTAATAGCAATAGTAATAGCAGTAATAGTTATAGTAGTAGTAGTTATGGTAGCAACTACAGTAGTAGTAGTAGTTATAGCAGCAGAATAAATAGTAGGAATAGTAATAGTAGTTGTAGCAGCAGTAGTAGTAATAATAATCATAGTAGTAGTAGTTGCAGTAGTAATAGCCGTAGCAGTGGTGGCAGTAGTAGTAGCAGTAGCAGTAGTATTAGAATTAGTTGTTGTTCTAGTAGTTGGAGCAATACCAGTGGCAAAAGTAGTAGTAGTAGTAGCAATAGCAGTAGTAGTACTAATAGTAGTAGTAGTAATAGCTGGATAAGTAGTAGTGGCAACAGTAGTAGAAGTAGTTACAGTAACAATAGTAGTACTAGTAGTTACGGTAGTAGCAACAGCAGTAGCTATAGTAGTTGTAGTAGTAATAGCAGTAGTAGTAGCAATAGTAGTTGTTGTGACCGTAGTAGCAGAAGTAGTAGTAGCAGTAGTAACAGAAGTAGTAGTTTTAGCAGCAGTAGGTGTAGTAGTATTGGCAGTAGCCCAAATAGTTGTAGCAGCTATAGTAAGAGTAGTAGCAGTAATAGTGTAGCAGGAGTAGTAGTAGTAGTAGAAATAGTTGTAGTAGTAGTAGAGATAGCTGTAGCAATAGTAGTAGCAGCAGCAGTAGTAGTAGTAGCAGAAATAGTTGTAGTAGTAGTAGAGATAGTTGTAGCAATAGTTGTAGTAGCAGTAGTAGCAGTGGTAGTAGAAGTAGTTATAGCAGTAGTAGGAGTCATAGCTGAAGTAGAAGTAGTAGTTGTAGTAGTAGTAGTAGCATTAGTAGAGGTCGTAACAGTAGTAGTTGTAGCAACAGTCATAGTAGAAGTAGTCAGAGTAGTACTTGTTGTAGTAGTAGCAGCAGAAGTAGTAGTAGTAGTCATAGTTGTAGTAGCATGAGAACTAGTAGTTGAAGTAGTAGTAATAGTAGGAGGCAGTGGAGTAGTAGTAGTAGCAGTAGTAGTCATAGTAGCTGCTATATTAGTTGCAATATTAGTAGTACTAGTAGTAGTAGTAGTAGTAGTAGTAGTAGTAGTAGTAGTTGTTGTTGTTGTTGTTATTATTGTAGTAGTAGTAGTAGTAGTAGTAGTAGTAGTAGTTGTTGTGCAAGTAGTAGTTGTAGTAGTAGTAGCCGTTATAGAAGTAGTTGTAGTAGAAGCGGTAGTTGTAGTAATAGTAGTAGAAGTAGTAGAAGTTGTAGTAGTAGCTATAATAGCAGTAGTAGAAGTAGGAGTAGTAGTAGCAGAAGCAGCAGCAGTAGTAGTCGTTGTAATGGTAGTTGTGGTAGTAGCTATAGCTAAAGTACTAGCAGTAGTAGTATTAGTAGTTGCAGTAGTAGTAGTAGTCCTAGTAGTAAAAGTAGTAGTTGTAATAGTAGTGGGAGAGGAAGAAAAAGGAGGAGTAGTAGTAGGAATAGTAATAGTAGTAGTTGTAGTAGTCGCAGCAGCAGTAGCAGCAGCTACTGGAGATGTAGTGGCAGTAGTTGTAGGATTAGCAATAGTACTATTAGTTGTAGTAGTAGTAGTAGTGTAGTAGTAGGAGCAGTAATTGTAGTAGTAGAGGTAGTTGTAGTCGTAGTACTTGTAGAAGTAGTAATCGTAGTAGTAGTTGTCGTAGTAGCAGTAGTAGTAGTGGTAGTATCAATAGTAGTAGTAGTAGTAGTATTAGTACTAATAGTAATAGTAGTAGTAGCAGTAGTTGTGGCAGCTGTAGTAGTTGTATTACTAGCAGTCGTAGTAGTTGTAGTAGCCACAATAGTAGTAGCAGCAATTATGGTAGGAATAGTAGAAGCAGTAGTAGTAGTAGTCATAACAGCAGCAGTCATAGTAGTAGCGATAGTTGTTGTTGTAGAAGTCATAGTTGTAGTAGTAGTAGTAGTAGCAGTAGAAGTTGTAGAAGAGGACGTAGTAGTAGTAGTAGCAGGAGTTGCAATAGCAAAAGTAGTGGTAGTCATTGTTTTTGTAGTAGCTAGAGTAGTAGTTGTGGTAGTAGTAGTTGTTGTAGTAGTAGTGTTGTTGCTGAAGCAATAGTTGTGGTAATTGTGGTAGTAGTAGTAGTTGGAGTAGTAGTAGTTGGAATAATTGTAGTAGCAGTAGTAGTAAAGTTAGAGGTAGTAGTTGTTCTAGTGGTGGTAGTAGTGGCGATGGCAATAGTAGTTGTTGTTGTCTTAGTAGTAGTAGTAGCCGGAGTAGGAGTTATAGAAGTAGTACTAGTTGCACAGTAGTAGTAGTAGTAGTAGTGTTAGTAGTACGAATAGGAGTAGTAGTAGTAGAAGTACTTGCAATAGAAGTAGTTGCTGCAGTAGCAGAAGTAGTAGTAGTTGTTGTTGTTGTTGTTTTTGTTGTACTAGTAGTACTTATTGTAGTTGTAGTATTAGAAGAAGTTGTAATAGGAATAGTAGTTGTAGTAGCAAGAGTAGTAGTACTAGAAGGAGCACTGGTAGTAGTAGTAGTAGTAGTTGTAGTAGTAGTAGTAGTCGAAGTACTAGTAGTAGAAGTAGTAGTAGTGGTACTAGTAGTAATAGTTGTAGTAGTAGTAGTTGGAGTAGTAGGAGTAGAATTAGTAGTAATAGCAGTTGTAGTTATCATACTAGTAAAAGTAGTAATAGTTGAAGTAGTGGTAGTAGTAGTAGTATTGGTATTTGTAGTAGTAGTAGCAGCAGTAATAGGAGTAGTAGTAGAAATTGTACCAGTGGCAATAGTAGTTATTGTTGTAGTAGGGGTAGTAGTAGTGGTAGTTGTAGTAGTAGTAGTACTAGTTGTTGTTGTAGTAGTAGAAGTAGCAGGAGAAGTAGTAGTAGCAGTAGAAGAACTAGTAGTAGTAACTACTATAGCAGTAGTAGTTGCTGTTATAGTAGTGGGAGAAGCAGTATGTATGGTAGTAGGAGAAGCGGTAGGTATAGTAATGGTAGTAGTGGTAATAATAATGGCAATAGTCGTAGCAATTGTTGATATAGTGGCAATAGTAGAAGAAGTAGTAGTAGTAGCAGTAGCAGTCGTAGGTGTTGTAGCAGAAGTAGTAGTAGTAATAGTAGAATTAATAGTCGTAGTAGTTGTAGAAGTAGTAGTAGTATTATTAGTAGTAATAATTGTAGTAGAAGCTATAGAAGCTATAGAAGTTGCAGTAGTAGTAATAGTAGAGGTTGGAGTAGTTGTAGTAACAAAAGTAGTCACAGTAGTAGTAGTAGTAGGAAAAGTAGTAGTGGTAGACATAGTAGTGGTAGCAGTAGTTGTAGTTGTACTGGTAGTTTTTGTGGTAGTTGTAGTAGTAATAGTAGTAGTAGTTATAGTGGTAGTTGCAATAGTAGTAGTACAAGTAGTAATAGCTATACAAGTAGTAGTAGAAGTAGTAGTAGGAGAAGTAGTAGTAGCACTAGTAGCTGTAACAAAGGTTGTAGAAGTAGTAGTAGTAGTTGTTGTTGTTGTTGTAGTAGTCATCGTTGTAGCGACAGTAGTAGTAGTAGTAGTAGTAGTAGTAGTAGTAGTAGTAGTAGTAGTAGTAGTAGTAAAAATAGCAGTAGTAATAGCAGCAGCAAAACTAGTAGTAGTAAATGTAGTATAAGTAGTAGTAGCCGCAGAAGTAGTTGTAGTAGTAGCAATAGCAGAAGTCGTAGTAGTTGTATTAGTAGCGATAGTTGTAGTAGCAACATAAGTAGTAGTAGTAGTAGTACTAGCAGCAGCAGTAGTAGTAGTAAAAGTAATAGTTGTAGTAGTAGTAGTAGTAGCAATAGCAGAAGTCGTAGTAGTTGTATTAGTAGCGATAGCTGTAGTAGCAACATAAGTAGTAGTAGTAGTAGTACTAGCAGCAGCAGTAGTAGTAGTAAAAGTAATAGTTGTAGTAGTAGTAGTAGTAGCAGTAGCTGTAGTAGTAGAAACAACAGCTATAGTAGTACTACTACTAGTAGTAGCAAAAGTTAGCAATGTAGTGTAGTAATAATAATAGTAGTAGCAGTAGTAGTAGTAGCCATAGTAGTAGTGCTAGCTTTAGTGCCGCCGTAGTAGCCGTAGTAGTAGCCATAGTAGTAGCTGTAGTAGCAATAGTAGCAGCAGTAATAGCAACACCAGTAGCAATAGCAGTAGTAGTAGTAGATATTGTAGTAGTAGAAGTTGTTGTTGTTGTTGTCGTCGTTGTAGTAGTAGTAGTAGTAGTAGTAGCAGTAGCCGTGGCAATAGTAGCTATTGCTGCAGCGGTAGCAATAGCAGTAGTAGTGTTTGTTGTATTAGCAAGAATAGTAGTAGTAGTTGTCGCAGTAGTGGTACTTGTAGCAGCTGTAGAAAAAGCAGAAATAGTTGTTATTATAGCAGTAGAAGAAATAGCACCGGTAGTTGTAGTAGCATTAGTTGTTGTGGTAGTAGTGGTAGTCGTAGTAGTAGCATTAATAGTAGTAACAGTAGTTGTTGTAGTAGTAGTATTAGCGGCAGAAGTAGTAGTTGTAGTTGTAGGAGAAGTAGTAGTACCAGCTTTAGCAATAGTAATAGTAGTAGTCATAGCAGAAGGAGAAGTAGTAGGTATAGTAGTCAGAGAAGTAGAAGGTATATTAGTAGTAGTAGTAACAGTAGCCACAATAGTGGCAGTAGCAGCAATAGCAGCAACAGTAGTATTAGCTGTAGCTGTAATAGTAGTAGTAATAGTAGTAGCAACAGTAGTAGTAGTAGGGGTAGTAGTAGCTACTGTAGCAGCAGCTGTCCTACTAGTAGTAGAAGCAATATCGGTAGCAGTTGTAGTAGTAGCAGTATTTGTAGCAATAGTAGCAGTAATTGTAGTAGGAGTAGCAGGAGTAGTATCGTAGTAGCAGTAGCAACCATAGTAGTAGTTGTTGTAGTAGTGCTAGTTATAGTAATAGTAATAGTAGTAGTAGTGGTAGCACCAGCAGTAGTAGTAGCAGCAGCTGCAACGACAGTAGTAATAGGTGTAGTTATAGTAATATTAGTAACAGTAGTAGCAACAGTAGTAGTTGCTATAGTCATGGTATTAGTAGTAGCAAAAGTAGTAGTTGGAGAAGTAGTACTAGTAGCTGTAGCAACAAAAGTAGTCACAATAGTAGTAGTAGTAGTAGTAGTATTACTAGTAGTAATAGTAGCATTAGTAGCAATGGTAATACATGTAGTAGTAGTAGTAGCCATAGTAGTAATAATAGCAGCAGTGGTAGCAGTAGTAGTATTAGTCAGAGAAGTAGGAGTAGTAGTAGTCATAGATGCAGTAGCAAAAGTAGTAGTAGTAGTAGAAGTAATAGCAGTAGAAGTAGTGGAAATAGTAGTAGTGGAGTTAGTAGTAATGCTTGTAGTAGTAGCAGTAGTAGTAGGACTTGTAGTATTAGCTGGAGTGGCAGTAGTTTTAGTAACAGAAGTAGTCAGAGTAGTAATAGTAGTGTGAAAAGAAGAAATCATAGCAGTAGTAGTAGTAGAAGTAGTAGTAGTAGTAGCTGGAGTAGTATTAGTAGCACTAGGATTCGCAATTATCGCAGTAGTAGTAGCAAAAGAAGTAGTAGTAGTAGTAGTAGTAGTCATAGTAGCTGTAGAGGTCGTAGTAGTAGTAGTAGTAGTAATAGTAGCAGTAGTAGCAGCAGCAGTAGAAGTAGTAGTAGTAGTAGTAGAAGTAGTAGTAGTAGGAGTACTAGCAACAGAAGTAGTAGTAGGAGTAGCAGAAGTAGTAATCGTAGTAGTAGTCGTAGCAAAAGTAGTAGAATAAGTTATAGTCGTATAAGTAGTAGTTGTAGTAGTAGCTATATTAGTAGCTGTATTATTAGTAGCAGCAGCGGTTGTTGTTGTTGTAGTAGCAGCGGTAGAAGAAGTAGCAGTAGTAGTAGCAGTAGTTGCTGCAACTATAGTGGTAGTAGTAGTAGTAGCGGCAAAAACAACAGTAGTAGTGTGGTGGTAGTAGTAGTAGAAGTTGTAGTAGTAGTTTTAGTAGTAGCAGCAATAGTCGTTGTAGTTGTAGGTGTAGTTGTAGTAGAGATATTAGTCGTAGTAGTTGCGGTAGCAGCAGTATTAGTAGTAGCTATAGCAACAGGAGTACTAGTAATAGTAGTAGTAGTAGTAGTTATAGTAGTTGTAGTTGTAGTAGTTGTATGAATAGTAGAAGTAGTAGTAGTAGTTGTAGCTATAGTAGTAGTAGAGGTATTAGTAGTAGTAGTTACGGTAGCAGTAGTAGTAGTAGTAGTTGCAGTAGCAGTAGTAGTAGTAGCTGAATTAGTGGCAGTAGTAGTAGTAGTAGTAGCAGTAGTTGTTATAGTAGTAGTTATTGTAGCAGTTGTATCAATAGTTGAAGTAGTAGTAGTAGCTGGACTAGTAGCAGTAGTAGTAATAACTATAGTAATAGTAGAAGTAGTGGTAGCGATTGTAGTTTGGTAGCAGTAGCAGTAGTAGTACCAGTAGAAGTAGTTTTATTAGTAATAGTATTAGTAGTTGGATTAGTAGTAGTAGTATTAGTAATAGTTGTAGCGGCTGCTGTGGTTGCAGCAATTTCAGTAGTAGGAATAGTAGCAGTAGTAGTTGTAGTACTAGTAATAGCAGTAGCAGCAGTAGTAGTACTAGTAAAAGTAGTAGTAGGAGTAGTAGCAGTAGTAGTACTAGTGGCAGTGGTAGTAGCATCAAGTGTATCAAGAATAGTAGTAGCAGTTGTAATAAAAGTAGTAGTTGCAGTAGTAGTAAGCATTGTAGTAGTAGCAATTGCCATAACAGTGGTAGCAGTAGTAGTATTAGCAATAGTAGTAGTGGTGATAGTAGTATTATACGATGTAATAGTGGTATCGGAAGCAGTAGCAGTAATAGTAGTTGTAATAGTAGCAGTAGTAGGAGTGGTAGTAGTTTTCGTACTAGGAGTCTAGTAGTAGTCATAGTAGTAGGAGTAATTGTAGTAGTAGGAGTGAAAGTAGAAGCAGTAGTAGGAGCAGTACTAGTAGGAGTAGGAGGAGTAGTATTGGAGCAGCAGTAGTATTAGTACTAGTAGTACTTGTGGTAGTTGGAGTGTTAGGAGTAGTAGTAGTAGGAGTAGTAGTAGAACTAGTAGGAGTAGTAGTATAGTACTAGTAGTTGAAGTTGTTATTGTGGTGGTAGTAGTAGTAGTAGTAGTGGGAGGAGTAATCGTAGGAATAGGAGTTGGAGTAGCATAGTAGAAGGATTTGGGGTAATAGTAGTAGTAGGAGTAGGAGTACTTGTAGTAGCAGTAGTTGCATTTGTACTAGTAGCAGTAGTAGTAGAAGTAATAGTACTAGTGAGATTAGTTGTTGTAGTTGTAGTAGTAGTTGTGGTGGAAGTACTAGTAATAGTAGTAGTAGAAGTAGTAGTAGTAGAAGCAGCAAGAGAAGTACTAGTAGTTGCAGTAGTAGTAGCAATGGTATTGGTAGAAGTAGTAGTCGGAGTCAAAGTTGGAGTTGGAGTCATAGTAGGAGCTGAAGTAGTTGTAGTACTACTAGTAGGAGTAGTAGTAGCAATTGTAGGTGTGGGTGTAGTAGTAGTAGTAGTATTAGTAGAAATAGTAGTGGCTATACAAGTAGTAGTAGTAGTAGTAGTAGTAGTAGTAGTAGTAGAAGTAGCAGTTGTAGTCGCAGCAGCAATTGCATTAGTATGAGTAGTAGTCGGAGTTGTAGTATAAGTAGTAGTATTAGTACTAGCAGGAATTGTAGTTGTTGGAGTAGTGGTAGCAGCAATAGTAGTAGGAGTAGCAGTAGTTGTAGAAGTAGTTGTAATTGTAGTCGTAGCGGCAGCAGTAGTAGTTGTGGCCATAGTTGTAGGTGTAGTAGTTGTAGCATTAGTAGTAGCTGTTATAGTAGGAATATTAGTAGCTATAAGAGCTATAGTTGTAGTAGTGGTAGCAGTATTTGTAGTAGTAGTAGTGGTGCTAGTTGTAGTAGTAGTTGTTGTTGTAGTAGTAGTAGAAGTAGTAGTAGTAGGAGTAGTACTAGCAGTAGGAGTTTGACTAGGAATGGTTGCAGCAGTAGTAGTAGCAATAGTAGTCATATTAGTAGGAGTTGAAGTAGGAGTAGTAGTTGGAGTTGTAGTTGTTGGAGTTGTGGTAGTAGTAGTAGTAGTAGCAGTCGTAGTAGTAGTAGTAGTGGTGGTGGTGGTGGTGGTGGTGGTGGTGGTGGTGGTAGTAATGGTAGTAATAGGAATACTAACACTAGTAGCATTAGTTGTAGCAGTAGTCGTAGTTGTAGTAGTAGTTGTCATTGTAATAGTTATCGTAGCAGTAGTAGCAGTAATATTAGTAGTAGGCATAGTAGTTGTAGTAGTAGCGCTAGACATCATAGTTGTAGGAGTAGCAGTTGCTGGAGTAGCGGTTGAAGTAGTAGTAGTAGTAGTAGTAGTAGTAGTCATAGTACTATTATTAGTAGTAGTAGTAGAAGTAGTAGTAGTACTAGTAGTTGTAGTAGCGATAGTACCAGCAGCAGCGGTAATATCAGTATTAGTGGTAGAAGTAGTAGTAGCAGTAGTAGGCATCGGAGTAGTTGTTGTAGTAGTCATAGTAAGAGTAGTTGTAGTGCTAGTAGAAGCAGTAGTAGTAGTATTAGCTGTAGTAGCTGTAGTTGTAGGAGGTGCTGGAGTAGGAGGAGGAGGAGGAGTAGTAGTAGTGGTGGTAGTAGTAGCAGTATATGTAGCAGAAGTAGTAGAAGTAGTTGGAGTAGTACTAATAGTAATGTAGTGGTAGTAGTAGAAGTGGAAGGAGTAGTAGTAGTAGGAGTTGTACTAATAGTAATGTAGCAGTAGTCTTAGTAGTAGTCGTAGAAGTTGTAGTCGAAGTAGTAGTAGCAGGACTAATAGTAGTAGTGGCAGTAGTAGCAGTTGTAGTGGTAGTTGTAGTAGTAGTAGTTGAAGTAGTAGTAGGAGTGTTTTCAATAGTAGTATTATTATGAGTAATATTAGGAGTGGTTGTAGTAGTAGGTGCAGTATTGGCAGGAGGAGTTGTCGTAATAGTAGTAGTAGTAGAGTAGTAGTAGTTGTTGTTGTTGCTGTTGTTGTTGTAGTAGGAGTAGTTGTAGTAGCAGAAGGTGTAGGAGTAGGGGTAGTAGTAGGAATAGCAGTAGGAGTTGGTGTAAGAGTAGGAGTAGTAGTAGGGGTAGTCATAGGAGTGGTAGTAGTCGTAGTAGTAGTAGTGTTAGTATTAGTTGTAGTAGTTCCAATAGTAGCAGGAGTAGTAGTTCTAGCAATTGTACTACTAGTCGAAGTAGTAGTAGTGGTAGTAGTGGTAGTTGTTGCAGTTGCAGTTGTAGTGGTTGTAGTAATTGTAGTAGTAGTAGTAGTAGTAATAGTAGTAGTAGTAGTAGTTGGAGTAGGAGTAGTAGTTGTAGTCGGAGTGGTTGAAGCAGAAGGAGTTGGAATAGGAGTAGTAGATGCAGTAGTAGGAATAGGAGTGTTAGTATTAGTAGCAGTAGTAGTAGTATTAGCAGTAGTAGTGTTAGTATTAGTAGTAGTAGGAGGAGTAGTAGTAGTAGCAGCAATTGTACTAGTAGTAGAAGTTGTAGCAGTAGTAGTTGTTGTTGTTGTTGTAGTAGTAATCACAGTAGTAGTTGTTGTTGTTTTTGTACAAGTAGTGGTAGTAGTCATAGCTATAGTAGTAGTAGTATTTGGAGTAGGAGTAGTAGCTGGCATAGTAGTAGTTGGAGTAGGGGTAGTGGCAGTAGTTGGACTAGTAGAAGCAGTAGGTGTTGGATTAGTGGTAGTAGTAGCTGTAGTTGTAGGATTGGTAGTTGTACTAGTAGTAGTAGTAGTAGTAGTTAGAATCAGAGTAGGAGTAGTAGTAGTTGTAGTAGCCGAAAAGTGGTAGTAACAGCAATAGCAGCAGTAGTACAAGTCATAGTAGGAGCAGTAGTAGCAGTAGTAGTAGTAGTAGTAGTAGTAGTAGTAGTAGTAGTAGTAGTAGTAGTAGTAGTAGTAGGTAGTAGTAGTAGTAGTAGTAGTAGTAGTAGCAGCAGTAGCATCGAAAGTAGTAGTACTAGTGGCCATAGTGCTAATAGTAGTAGTTGTAGCAGTAGTAGCAGTGAGAGTAGTTGTAGTAATAGTTGTAGTAGTAGTTGTGGTGGAAGTACTAGTAATAATAGTAGTAGTAGAAGTAGCAATTGTATAGGTAGCAGTAGCAACAACAGTAGTAGTAGTTGCAGTAGTAGTAGCAGTGGTAAAAGTGGGAGTAGTAGTAGTAGTCAATGTTGGAGTTGGAGTTATAGTAGGAGTTGTAGTAGTTGTAGCACTATTACTAGGAGTAGGAGTTGTAGCAGTTGTAGGAGTGGGTGTAGTTGTAGCAGTATTAGTAGAAATAGTAGTGGTAGTAGTAGTAGTAGTAATACTTGTTGTAGTAGTAGTAGTGGAAGTAGTAGTAGTAGAAGTAACAATTGTAGTAGCAGTAGCAATTGCATTAGTATGAGTAGTAGTAGGAGTTGTAGTATGAGTAGTAGTAGGAGTTGTAGTTGTTGGAGTAGTTGTAGCAGGAATAGTAGTAGGAGTAGCAGTAGTTGTAGAAGTAGTTGTAATAGTAGTAGTAGCAGTAGCAGTAGTAGTTGTGACTGTAGTAATAGGTGTAGTAGTTGTGGTATTAGTAGTAGTTGTTGCAGTATTAGTGGTAGTAGTTATAGTACGAATAGCAGTAGCTATAAGAGCTGTAGTTGTAGCAGTGGTCGCATTAGTTGTTGTAGTAGACATAGTAGTATTCACAGTTGTAGTAGTAGTATTAGTAGTAGTAGTGGTAGTTGCTGTAGTAGTAGTAGTAGTAGTGGTAGTAGTACGAGTAGCAGTAGTAGTAGTAGTAGGA
>RXID01015199.1:20000-40523 GCA_005019695.1 Trichopus zeylanicus subsp. travancoricus
GAACAGTTGTAGGAGTAGTAGTTGTTGTAATGGTAGTTGTAATCATAGTAGTAGCATTAGTAGTAGTTGTTGTTGTACTTGTAGTAGTTGTTGTTCTAATAGTAGTAGCAGTTGTTGTTGTTGTGGTTGTTGTAGTAGTAGTAGTAGTACTAGTAGCAGAAGTACTGATAGTAGTAGTAGTGTAGAAGAAGCAGTTATAGAAGTAGTAGTACGAGGTGTGTTATAATTAGTGGTAGTAGTAGTAGCAGCAGCAATAGTTGTAGCAGTAGTAATAGTAGTAGAAGCAGTTATAGTAGTTGTCGCAGTAGTAGAAGCAATAGAAGTATTAGTAGGAGTTGTATTAGTAGTAGTGATATTAGAAGCAGCATCAGAAGTAGTAGTCGTAGTTGTAGTAGATGTAGTTGTAGTATTAGTAGTAGTGATAGTAGGAGTAGCAGCAACAACAAGAGTACTAGTAGTAGTAGTACTAATAGTACTAGTACTAGTAGTAGTAGTTACGATAGGAGTATTGGAAGTGTCAGTAGTAGTGGAAATTATAGAAGTAGTGGTAGTGGTAGGAGTAGTAGTATGAATAGGTGCAGGTGAAGGAGTAGTAGTAGTAGTAGTAGTAGTAGTAGTAGTAGTAGTAGTAGTAGGATTAGTAGTGTAGTCGTAGCATCAACAATAGTAGCAGTAGTTGTAGTGGTAGTAATAGCTGTAGGAGCAGCATTACTAGTACTGCTACTGCTAGTAGTAGTAGCAGTAGCAGCAGCATCAAAAGTTGTAGTAGTAGAAGTAGTAGCAGCAACAGTAGCAGTTGTAGAAGCTGTAGTAGAAGTAGCAGTATTAAGAGTAGTAGTAGGAGTAGGATTTGGAGTTGGAGGAGGAGTAGTAGTAGTTGTAGTAGTAGTAGTAGTAGCAGTTGTAGTAGTAACTTTAGTAGTAGTAGCAGCAGTAGCAGCACTAGTAATATTAGCTGTAGCAGTAGTAGTAGTTGTACTAGTAGTTTTCATTATAACAATTGTAGTAGTAGTAGTAGCAGCAGTAGTAGTAATTATAGTAGTAGGCGTAGTAGTTGTAGTAGCAGTAGTAGTAGTCGTAGTTGTAGGAGTAGCAGTGGCAGGAGTAGTAGTTGAAGTAGTAATAGTGACAATAGTAGTAGTCGTAGTAGTAGTAGTATTATTAGTAGTAGTAGTAGTAGAAGTATTAGTAGCATTACTAGTTGTTGCAGCGGTAGTAGCAGTAGCAGTAGTAATATTAGTATTAGTGGCAGTAGTAGTAGTAATAGTAGTTGTTGTTGCAGTAGTTGTTGTAGTAGTCATAGTAGTCGTAGTAGTAGTAGTAGTATTAGCAATAGTAGTTATACTTGTAGGAGGTTCTTGAGTAGGAGTAGTAATAGGAGTAGTAGTAGTTTTAGTAGGGGCAGTAGTAGTATGAGGAGGAGTAGTAGTAGTAGTAGTAATAGTAGCAGTAATAGTAGTAGTTGTTGGAGTAGTTGTTGTAGTAGTCGTAGTAAAAGTAGTAGTAGTACTAGTGGAAGTAGTAGTAGTAGTATTAGCAATAGTAGTTATATTTGTGGGAGGTGTTGGAGTAGGAGTAGTAATAGGAGTAGTAGTGGTTTTAGTACAGGCAGTAGTAGTATGAGGAGGAGTAGTAGTAGTAGTAGTAGTAGTAGTAGTTGTAGCAGCAGCAGTAGCTGTAGCAGAACTAATACAAGTAGTAGTAGTAGTAATCATAGTAGCAGTGGTAGTAGCAGAAGTGGAAGGAGTAGTAGTAGTTGGAGTCATACTAATATTAATGTTGTAGTGGTCTTAGAAGTAGTAGTAGAAATAGTAGTAGAAGTAGTAGTAGCAGGAGTAGTAGTAGTCGTGGTAGTAGTAGGAGTAGTAGTAGTAGCTGTAGTAGCAGTAGCAGTAGCAGTAGTAGTAGTTGTTCAGGTAGTAGTTGGAGTGTTTGGAGTAGTAGTATTAGTATGAGTAATAGTAGGAGTAGTTGTAGTAGTAGGTGTAGTAGTGGCAGGAGGAGTAGTCGTAATAGTAGTAGTAGTAATAGTTATTATTGTTGTTGTCATAGTAGTAGGAGTAGTTGTAGTAGCATAAGGTGTAGGAATAGGGGTAGTAGTAGGAATAGCAGTAGGAGTTAGTGTAAGAGTAGGAGTAGTAGTAGGAGTAGTCGTAGGAGTAGTAGTAGGAGTAGTCATAGGAGTAGTAGTAGGAGTAGTCGTAGGAGTGGTAGTAGTGATAGTGATAGTAGTGTTAGTATTAGTAGTAGTAGTAGTCTTAGTATTAGTAGTAGTAGTACCAATAGTAGTAGGAGTAGTAGTTCTAGCAATTGTACTAGTAGTCGTGGTGGTAGTAGTAGTAGTAGTAGTTGGAGTAGTTGGAGTAGGGGTAGTAGTAGTAGTCGGAGTGGTTGAAGCGAAAGGAGTTGGAGTAGAAGTGGTTGCAGTAGAAGGGGAAGGAGTGTTATTATTATTATTAGTAGTAGTAGTATTAGTAGTAGTAGTGTTAATATTAGTCGTAGTAGTAGTGGGAGTAGTAGTAGTTGTAGCAGTAGTAGTAGTAGTTGGAGTAGCAGTAGTAGCAGGCGTAGTAGTAGTTGGAGTAGGGGTAGTTATAGTAGTAGGACTAGTAGTAGGAGCAGGAGTTGGATTAGGAGTAGTCGAAGCAGTAGTTGTAGGAGTGGTAGGAGTAGTAATAGAAGTATTAGTAACAATGGTAGTTGTAGTGAAGTCATAGTAGCAGCAGCAGTAGTAGCTATTGTAATAGCATTAGTAGTAGTAGTGTAGTAGTAGTATCAATAATAGTGGTAGTAGTTATTGTTGTAATAGTAGCAATAGTAGTAGCAGTACTAGTAGTAGTAGCAGCAGTAGTAGTAGTAGCAGCAGCAGCAGCATCGAAAGTAGTAGTACTAGTGGCCAAGTAGTAATAGTAGTAGTTGTTGCAGTAGTAGTAGTTGGAATAGCTGTAGTAGCAATGGGAGTAGTTGTAGGAGAAGAAGTTGGAGCGGGAGTAGTTGTAAGAGTTGTAGTAGTAGTAGTAATACTAGAACGAATAATAGTAGTAGCAGTAGTAGGAGTAGGAGTAGGAGTACTAGTAGTAACAGTAGAAGTAGTAGTAGTAGTAGTAGTAGTAGTAGTAGTGGTAGCAGCAGTAGCGTAAGTAGTTGTAGTAGTAGTAGTGGTAGTAGTAGTCATAGTAGTAGTAAAAGTAGTAGCAGCAGTAGAAGTAGCAACAGTTGTAGCAGTAGCGATAGTAGTTGGAGTAGCATTAGTGGCTGATGTAGTAGCAATAGTAGTAGCTCGAGTACTAGTAGTAGTATTAGTTGTTGTAGCAGTAGTAGTAGATGTAAAAGTAATCGCAGTTGCACTAGTAGTTGCAGTTGTAGTAGCAGCAGTAGTAGTAGCAGTAGCAATAGTAGTTGTAGTAGTTGTAGTAAGAGTAGTTGCAGCATCTATAGTAGTAGTAGTTGTTGCAGTGTTGGCAGTCACAGTAGTAGTAGTAGTAGTAGTAGTAGTAGTAATCGTAGTAATTGCAATAATGGTAGCAATTATAGTAGAAATAGTAGTAATAGCTGCTATACTAAGCAGTAGTAATGGTAGAAATAGTAGTAGTTGTAGGTGTAGCAGTAGTACTAAGAGCAGACAAGAGGAGTAGTAGTAGTAGTAGTAGTAGCAGTGATAGTTCTACCAGTAATAGTAGTAGTGGTACAACTAGTAGTCATAGTAGCAGGACTAGTAGTAGTTGTAGTAGTAGTAGCAGGAGTAGGAGTAGGAGTACTAGTAGCAGTAGTAGTAATCATTGTAGCAGTTGTAGTAGTTACAATAGTAGTAGTAGCAGTAGTAGCAGAAATAGCAGAAGTAGTTGCAGTGGTTGTAACAATAGCTATTATAGCAGTAGGAGTAGCATTCGCAGTAGTAGTCAGAGTAGTCGTTTCTCTAGTAGTGATAGTAGCACAATTAGTTGTAGCAGTAGTAGTTGCAGTAGTAGTATCAATAGTGGAAATTGTAGTAGTAGTAGTTGCAATAGTTGTAGTAGCAGCAGTAGTAGTAGTAGTAGTGGTGCTAGAAGTAGTAGTTGTAGTGGTAGTTGTTGTAGAAGTAGTGGTAGAAGTAGTAGTAGTAGTAGTAGTAGTAGTAGCAGTAGTTGTAGTAGTAGTATTAGTAGTAGTAGAAGCAGTGGTAGAAGTAGTAGGAGTGTTAAGATGAGTAGTAGTAGTAGTAGTAGTAGTAGTGGTAGTAGTAGTATTAGTATCAATAGTAGTAGTTGTAGTAGTCGTAGCAGTAGTAGTAGTAGAAGTAGTAGGAGATGTAGGTGCAGTAGTAGTAGTAGTCATGCTAGTAGTATCAGTAGCCATAGTACTCATTGTAGGAGTTGGAGTAGTGGTAGTAGTAGTTGTTGTTGTTGTTGTAGCCGCAGTACTAGTTGTAGCAGCTGTAGTAGTAGTATTAGAAGTAGTAGTAGTAATAGTAGATGTAGTAGTTGGAGTAGTGGTAATAGTAGTAGTAGTAGTAGCTGTTGTACCAGTAGTAGTAGCAGAAGTAGTTGTGGTCTGTGTAGCAGCAGTAGTTGTTCTAGCAGAAGAAGTAGTATTATAAGTAGTTGTAGTAGTAGTAGTAGTATTAGCAGCCATAGTAGTCGTAGTGGTTGTAGCAGTGGTAGTCGAGTAATAGTAGCAACAGTAGCAGTAGCAGTAGCAGTAGAAGTATTAGCATAAGTAGTAGTAGTAGTAGTAACAGTGGTAGCAGTAGTAGTAGCAGTAGTTGTAGTGGTAGTCATAGTAGTAGTGGTAGTTGTAGTAGTCTGAGTAGTAGTTCTAGTAGTAGTAGTAGGAATAGTAGTAGTGGTAGTAGGAGTCGTAGTAGCAATACTAGTAGTAGTAGTTGTTGTAGTAGCAATAGTAGTAGTAGTAGCGATAGTAATAGCACTAGTTGTAGTAGTAGCCGTAGTGGCAGCAGCAATTGGTTTCATAGTCGTACTAGTAGCAGTAAAACTAGTAGTAGTAGTAGTCGTAACTATTGTAGAAGTAGCAGAAGTCACAATACTAGTAGTTGTAGTAGAAGAATTAGTTATTGTAATAGTAGTATTACTTGCAGTAGTGGCAGTAGTCGAAGCAGTAGAAGTTGTAGTAGAAGTTATAGCAGAAGTAATAGTAGTAATAGTTGTTGTTGTAGAAGCAATAGTAGTTGTAGTAGTAGTAGTAGCAGTAGTAGTAGTGATAGTAATAGTAGTGGTGGTAGTAGTAGCAGCTGTTGTAGTAGTAGTTGTTGCAGCCGTAGTGGCAGCAGAAATAGTAGCAGTTGTAGCAGTAGTAGGAGTATTAGTTAGATTAGTAGTAGGAGTAGGAGTAATACTAATGGTAGCAGTAGTTGATGTAGTAGCAGTAGTAGTAGTAATGGTATTAGTAGTAGAAGTTGTTATTGTTGTTGTTGTTGTGGTAGTCGTAGTGATGCTAGTAGTAGTAGTAGTAATAATAATAGTGACAATAGTAGTAATAGTTGTAATATTAGTTGTTGTAGTAGTTGAACTAGTGGTAGTAGTAGTAATAGTAGTAGTAACAACGATAGTTGCAGCAGTAGTATTAGTAGTAGTACTAATAGTACTAGTAGTAGTAGTTGTCGCAGTAGCAGTTGTAATAGTAAGAGTTTTAGTAGCATTAGTAGTAGTATTGGAACTTTACTAGTAGTAAAAGTAATAATAGTAGTTGTTCTTGTAGTAGCAGTAGAAGCAATAGTAGTAGTAGTAGTAGTAGTAGTGGTTGTAGGATTAGGTGTATGAGTAGTAGTAGTTGTTGTTGTTGTAGTAATAGTAGTAGTTGTTGTTGTTGTCGCAGCAGTAGCAGTAGGAGTAGTAGTTTTGTTGGTAGTAGTTGTTGTAGTAGTAGGAGCAACAACATTAGAAGGAGTAGTCATAGTTGTAATTGTAGTTGTAATAATAGAGTAGCAGTAGTAGCTGCAACGACTGTAGGAGTTCAAGTAGTAGTCGTTGTTGCTCTTGTTGCTGTGGAAGAAGTATTGGTAGTCGTTGCAGTACTATTAGTAGTACTATGAGCAACAGCAGCAGCTGGAGTACGAGTAATAGTTGTAATAGGAGCAGCAAAAGTAGTAGTAGTAGTAGTAGGGGTTGCAGTAGTAGTAGTACTAATGATGGTAGTAGTAGTAGTAGTAGTTGCAGTATTAGTAGTAGTAGTAGTAGTAGTGGTAGGTGTAGCAGTTGTAGAAGTAGTAGTAGTAGTAGTAGTAGTTGTAGTAGCAGTAGTAGTAGTAGTCGTATTCGCAGTTGTAGTAGTTGTTGTACTAGTAGTCGAAGCAGTGGTAGTAGTAGTAGTAGTGGTGGTGGTGGTGGTGGTGGTGGTAGTAGTAGTATTATTATTAGTATCAATAGTAGTAGTTGTAGTAGTCGTAGCAGTAGTATTTGTAGTAGTCGTAGCAGCAGCAGCAGTAGTAGTAGGAGATGTAGGTGCATTAGTAGTAGTAGTCGTGCTAGTAGTGTCAATAGTCATAGTAGTGATTATAGGAGTTGGAGTAGTGGTAGTAGTAGTAGTTGTTGTTGTTGTTGTAGCCGCTGTACTAGTTGTTGCCACAGTAGTAGTAGTATTAGAAGTAGTAGTAGTAGTACTAGAAGTAGTAGTAGTAGTAGTAGTAGTTGTAGTAGTAGTAGCAATAGTAGTTGTTGTAGAAGTGGTAGCAAAAGTAGTAGTAGTAGAACTAGTAGTAGGAGTTGTAGTAGACGTAGTCACAGAAGTTGTAGCAGCAGAAGTAGTGATGGTAGTAGTTGTATTATTAGTTGTAGAGGAAGTAATGATAGTAGTAGCAGCAGTAGTGGTAGTGGAAGTAGGAGTAGTAGTAGCAACATGAGTACTAGTAGTCGTAGTGGTTGTAGTAGTGGAAATAGTAATAGTAGTAGCAATAGCAGTATTGGCGGTGGTAGTAGTAGTAGTAGTAGCAGAAGTAGTAGTAGTTCTAGTTGTAGCAGTAAGAGTAGTGGTAGTAGTAGTGGTTGTAGTAGTGGTTGTAATAGTAGTAGTAGGAGAAGTAGTTTCAATAGTTGCAGGAGAAGGAGTTGTAGTAGGAGTAGTAGTAGTAGTAGCAATAGGATTAGCTGTAGCAGTAGTAGAATTAATAGTATTAGTAGTAGGAGGAGGAGGAGGATGAGGAGGAGGAGGAGGAGTAGTAGTATCAGTAACAGTAGTAGTATTAGTAGCAGCAGTGGAGGTAGTAATAGTAGTAGTAATAACTACAGCAGCAGTAGTAGCAGTAGTAGTAGTCGTAGTTGTCAGAAGTATTTGTTGCAATAGTAGTAGTAGTAGTAGTAGGAGTACTGGTAGGGGTAGGAGTACTAGCAGAGCAAGTACTAGTAGTTGTGGCAGTAGTATTACTTGTAGGAGTAGAAGTAGTAGTAGTAGTAATAGTAGAAGTAATAGTTGTAGATGAAATGGTAGTAATAGTAGTACGAGTAGTAGGAGTGGTAGTAGTTGTTGTCGAAGTAGTAGTATTAGCTGTAGCAGTAGTACTAGTAGTAGTAGTAGCTATAGCAGCAGTATTTGTAGCAATAGTAGTAGTAGTTGTAGGAGGAGTACTAGTAGGGGAAGGAGTACTAGCAGAGCAAGTACTAGTAGTTGTGGTAGTAGTATTACTTGTAGGAGTTGAAGTACCAGGAACAGTAGAAGTAGTAGTAGTAGTAATAGTAAAAGTAATAGTTATAGATGAAATGGTAGTAGTAGTAGTACGAGTAGTAGGAGTGGTAGTAGTTGTAGTTGTAGTAGTAGTCGTAGTATTAGTATTAGCAGTAGCAGTAGTACTAGTAGTAGTAGTAGCTATAGCAGCTATAGTAGCAGAAGTAGTATAAGGAGGAGTAGTAGTAGCAGTAGGAGTAGTAGTTGTCGTAGTAGTAGTAGTTGTTGTAGTAATAGTAATAGTAGTAGTAGTAGTAGTAGTAGTTGCAGTAGTAGCAGTAGCAGTAGTAATAGAAGTAGTAGGAGACGTAGTAGTTGTAGTACGAGTAGGAGTAGTTGCAGTAGCTGTAACAGTAGCAGCAGTAGTACTAGTAGCAACAGTAGTAGTAGTAATAGAAGTAGTAGTAGTTGTTGTGGTATTAATAGTAGTTGTAGGACTACTAGTGATCGTAGCAGCAGCAGCAGCAGCTGTTGTAGTCAAAATGGTAGTAGTAGCAATAGCTATAGTAGCAATAGCAGCAACCGTAGCAAAAGTAGCTATAATAGTAGTAGTAATCTTAGTAGCAGGAGCAACAGTTATAGCAGTCTAAGTAGTGGTAGCAGGAGCAACAATAGCAACCGTAGTAGTAGTAGTAGTAGTAGTAGTAGTAGCAGTCGTAGCAGTAATAATAACACTAGTAGTGGTAGTAGTAGTAGTAGTTGTAATAGTAGTAGAAGTAGCAGTAGAAGTAGTAGTAGTAGTTAGAGTAGTAGTAGTAGAAGTAGTTGTCGTAATACTATTAGCAATAATAGTATTAGTTGGAGAAGCATTAGTATTAGTAGCAGTAGTAATAGTAGTAGGAGATGTAGCAGTAGTGGCAATAGTAGTAGTAGTAATATTAGCAGTAGTAGCAGCAGCAGTTGTTGTTGTTGAAGAAGTAGTAGTAATAGTTGTTATTATTGTTATCGGAGAGGTTGTAGCACTAATAGTAGCAGTATTAGTAGCAGTAGTTGTATTATTATTGTATTAGTAGCACTAGTAGTCACAGTAGTTGTAATAGTAGTTGCAATTGTAGTAGTTGTAGTAGTTGACGTAGCGGTAATAGAAGTTGCAATAACAATAATTGTAGTAGTTGTAGTAGTAGTATTTGTTGTTGCAACAGTAGTAGTAGATGTTGTAGTAGTTGTAGTAGTAACTACAGTAGTAGTAGAAGTAGTTGTAGCAGTCGAAGTAGTGGTAGCAATAGTAGAATTAGCAGCCATAGTAGCAATGGTAGTAGTAGTAGAAGTAGTAGTAGTGGTGGTAGTTGTAGTAGTAGTAGTAATAGTAGTAGAAGAAGCGGAAGTAGTAGTAGTACTAGTAGTAGTAGTAGAAGAAGTAATAGTTGCAGAAGAAGTAATAGTTATTATGTTGTAGTAGCAGAAGTAGTAGTAGTAACACTTGTAGGAATAGTAGTTGTAGCAGTAGCAACAGTATAAGATGGAGTCGGAGTAGTAGTAGTTGCAGTAGTAGAAGTTGTAGTAGTAGTACTAGTAGTAGCAACGGTTGTAGTTGTAGTGGTAGAAGTAGTAGTAGTAGTAGTAGTAGTAGTAGTAGTGATTATAATAGCAGTAGTAGCAGCCGAAGTAGTGGTAGAAGTATTTGTAGTAGTAGTAATAGTTGTAGAAGTAGTAGTAGTTGTTGTAGTAGTAGCAGTAGAAGTTATAGTAGTAACACTAGTAGCATCCTTAGCAGTAGTAGCAGCAGTAGTATTAGTTCGAGTAGTTGTAGTTGTAGTCGAAGTAGCAATAGCAATAGCAATGGTAGTAGGAGAAGCTGTAGTAATGGCAGTAGTATTCATAGCCATAGTTGTAGTAGTAGTAGCAGCAGCATTTATAATTGTAGTAATAGCAGTAGTAGCATTTGTAGTGGTTGTAGCATTGTTATTATTAGTAGTAGTAGTATTAGTAGCTGCAGGGGAAGCTGAAGTTGTAGTAGTTGTTGTTGTTGTAGAGCGGTAATAGTAGTAGTTGTAGTAGTAGCAATAGTATTTGTTGTCGTATTAGTAGCACGAATAGAAGGAATTGTTGTAATGGTAGTAGTGGTAGAAGTAATCCTAGTAGTAGTAGTTGCAATACTAGCAGTAGCTGCAATAGTAATTTTCGTAGTTGTAGGAGTAGTAGTATTTGTTGTAGCAACTATTGTAGTAGTAGCAATAGTAGCAGATGTAGTAGTAGTTGTAGTAGGAAGTGTAGTAGCAGTAGCAGCAGTTGTAGTAGTCGAAGTAGCAGTAGCAATATTAGCAGTAGCATCCGTACTAGCAGTAGTAGTAGTAGTAGAAGTTGTAGCAATGATTGTAGTAGCAGTAATAATAGTAGTAGAGCTAGTAGAAGTAGTTGTAGCACTAGTAGTAGTAGTACAAGTAGTAATAATAATAGAAGTAATAGTAGTCGTAGTAGTAGTAGTACAAGTAGTAGTCATAGTAGTAAAACTAGTCATAGCAGTAGTAGTAGCAGTAGCAGTAGTATAGTTGGAGTAGTAGTAGTAGGAGAAGTTGTAGCTGTTGTAGTAGTAGTAGTATTAGCAATGTCAGTTGCAATAGTAGTGGTAGTCGCAGCAGCTGTAGTAGTCTTAGCACTAGTAGTAGCAGCAGTAGCAGCAACAATAGCAGCAGTAGTGGGAAAAGTATTATTATTATTAGTAGTAGTAGTAATAGTTGTAGTCGTATTAGTAATAGTAGTAGTAGTAGTAGTAGTAGTATTAGTAATAGTAGTAGTAGTCGGACTTCAAGTAGTAGCAGTTATACAGGTAATTGTTGTAGTCGTAGTAGTTGTAGTAGTTGTAGTAGTAGTATTAGTAGTAGGACTACTAGTAGTTGCAGTTGTACTATTAGTAGTAGTTGTTGTTGTAGTACCAGTAGTAGGAGTAGGATGTGGAGTAGTAGTAGCAATAGTAGGAGTAGTACCACTAGTAGTTGTAGGTGCAGTAGTAGTTGCAGTAGTACGAGTATGAGCACTTGTAGGAGTAGTAGTAGGAGCAGTTGCTGCAGCAGCAGTTGTAGTAGTACTAGAAGTAGTAGTTGTAGTAGTTTTAGTAGTAGTATCAGTAGTAGTAGTAGTAGTAGCAGCAACAGCAGCAGTAGTAGTAGTATTAGTAGTAGTAGTAGTAGTACTAGTGGTATGAGGACTACCAGTAGCAGTTGTACTAGTAGAGTAGTAATAGTAGTAGTTGTTGTAAAAGGAGTCGGAGTAGTAGTTGTTGCAGTAGGAGTAATAGTTATTGTAGTAGGAGTAGGAGTAGGAGTAGGAGTTGTAATAGTAGAAGTAGCAGTAGTAGTACTAGTAGTGGTTGTTGTAGTAGTAGCAGTAGCAGCAGTAGTACTTATAGTTGTAATAGTAGTAGTAGCAGCAACGGTGGTAGTAGTTGTAGAAGCAGTAGGAGTTGTAGTGGTAGTAATAGTAGTAGTAGTAGTAGTAGTAGTAGTAGTATTAGAAGTTGTGGTAGTAGTGGTTGCAGCAATAGTAGAAGTATTAGTACTAATAGTAGTAGTAGTAGCAGTACAAGGAGTAGTATTAGTAGTATTAGGAGTATGAATAGTAGTAGTAGGAGTAGTAGTTGGAGTAGTAGACAAAGTAGTAGTTGTAGTTGCAGTAGTAGGAATAGGAGTAGTTGTAGCAGTAGGAGGAGTATAAATATCAGAAGTAGTAGCTTGAGTAGGAGTAGTAATAGTAGCAGTAGTAGTTGTCGTAGTTGCAAAAGTATTACGAGTAGGAGCAGGATAAGTAATAGTATTAGTAGTAGTAGTAATAGTAGTAGTAGTTGTAGTAGTAGGATTAGGAGTAGTAGTAGGAGTAGTAGTTGTTGTAGTAGTGGTAGTAGTAGTTGAAGTAGAAGTATGAGTAGTAGTAGCAATAGGTGTTGGAGTAGGAGTAATAGTAGGAGCAGGAGTTGTATCAGTAGTAATAATAGTAGTTGGAATAGTAGTAGTTGAAATAGTGGTAGTACTAGTGGTAGTAGTAGTCATAATAGGAGTAGTACTTGTCGGGGTAGAGGTAGTAGTGGTAGTAGGAGTGGTAGTAATAATAAGAGTTTGAGTAGGGGTTTGTAGTAGCAACAGTTGTAGTAGTGGTAGGAGTAAACATAGTAGTAGTAGTAGTTGGAGCAGGAATAGTTGTAGTGGTAGCAGTAGTGGTAGTTATAGTTGATGGAGTAGTAGTAGCAGTAGTAGTCTCAGTAGTAGTTGTTGTTGTAGTAATAGTAATAGTAAGAGTGGTTGTAATCGGTATAGTAGTGGTAGTAGCAGTAGTGGTAGCGGAAGGTGTTGTAGTTGTAGTAGCAATAGCAATAGTAGTAGTAACAATACTAGTAGATGTAGTTGTTGTAGCAGTAATAGTTGTTATAGTAGTAGTAGCAGTAGCATTAGGAGTAATAATAGCAATTGTTGTAGTAGTAATAGTAGTAATAATAGTAGTAACAGTAGTATTAGTAGCAGTAGCAGCAGTAGTTGTAATAGTAGTTGTAGAAACAGCAGTAGTAGCAATAGTAGTAGGAGGGGGAGTAGTAGTTGTCGGAGCGGGAGTAGTAGTTGTCGGAGTAGTAGTAGTAGTAGTAATGGTAGAAGTAGTAGTAGTAAAAGCAAAAGAAGTAGTAGTAGAAGTAGCAGTAGCAGAAGTCGTAGTAGTTGTAATTGTGTTAGTATTAGCAGCGGAAGTAGTAGGAGTAGAGTAGGAGTAGTATTCGTAGTAGTAGTAGTAGTAGTAGTCGAAGTAGTAGTAGGACTAGTAGTACTAAGACTAATAGTTTACTAGTAGTAGTGGTCGGAGTAGCAGTAGGAGTAGCAGCGGCAGCAGTAGAAGTAGCAATAGTAGAAGTTGTCGTAGCAGCTACAACAACAGTGGGACTAGGAGTAGCAGTAGTAGGAGCAGGAGGAGTAGTAGTAGTTGCAAGAGTTGGAATAGGTGTACTAGCAGTACAACTGCTGCAACTGGTACTACTACTACTAATGTTACTACTACTGCTTCTAGGACCACTGCTAGTGCATCTACTACTGGTACTGCTACTGCTACAGCTGCTACTTCCGCTACTATTAGTATTAATACTATTACTGTTACTATTACCACTACTTCCACTATTACTGTTACTACTGCTACTACTTCCATGGCTACTGCTACTATTGCGGCTACCACTACTACTGCAACAATTGCTACTGCTGCTGCTACTGTTGCTTATACAGCTACTTCTACTACTACTACTACTACTAATTTTACTGTTATTGCAATTGCTAATAGTAGTGAAACTATTACAAATAGTACTACTACTACTACAACTTCTCCTACAATAACAACAATAACTACTATTACTCCATCACCTCCTATTATTATTGTTGTTACTGCAACTACTGCTACAACTACTTCTACTGCTATTACTACTACTACTACTACTACCACTCCTTCCATAACTGCTACAACTACTACAACTACAACCACTACTGCTACTACTACTAATGCTACCACCATTACTTCTACAACTACTATTACTGCTGCTACTTTTGATACGACTACTACTGTTGGTACTACAAATATTGCTATTAGTATTATACCTACTACCGCTACTACTACTTCTCCTACTACTAACACTTCTCCCACTATTACTACTTTTCCTTCAACTACTACTGCTGCTGCTACTAATACTACTACTACTACTACTTTGCTATAACTACTCATCCTCCTCCTACTACTACTACTAATAATAATACTATTACTACTACTACTACTATTAGTACAAAAACTACTATTACACCTACTACCACTGCTACTACTGCTACTATTACTACTACTCCTACTCCTACTACTACTACTATTCAAGCACTACTACTACTTCTAACACTACTACTACTTCTACTATTGCTGCAGCTGCTATTACAACTGCAACTTTGACTACTACAACTATTGCTACTGCTACTGCTCTTACTACGACTATTACTGCGACTACTACTACTGCTACTACTAGTACTACTACTACAGCTGCTTGTGTTGCCGCAACTATTATAACAACTTCTACTACTACTACTCCTACTACTACTACAACTGCTTCAGCTTCTACTATTAGTTCTTCTACTACGACTGCTGCTACTTTTACTACTACTACTATTTCCACTACTACTGCTATGACTGTTGATACTACTACTTCTATTACTACTTTTACAGCTACTACTACTACTGCTACTGCTGCTACTACTACTACCATTACCACTGCAGTAACGACTACTACTACAACTAATACTACTACATATGTTGCTATTACTACTACTATTACTACTACTACTACTACTACTACTACTACTACTACTACTACTACTACTACTACTACTACTACTACTACTTCTAGCACTAGTACTACCACTGTTGTCGCTGCTTCTTTTGCAGATGTTGCTCTTGCTGCTGCTGCTACTACATCTTTTACTACTGCTAATGCTACTGCGGTTGCAACTGCTCCTACAACAGCTACTCCTCCTTGTACTACTACTAGTACTCCCATTGCTAATACTACTACTACAGCTGCTGCTACTTCTATCGCTACTGCTACTACTACTACTACAACAACTACTACTACTACTACCACTATTTCTACTACCTATACTACTGCACCTACCAGTACTACGACTACTACAACAACAACAATAACAAAAACTACTACTACTACAACCACCACTACTTCTACTACAACAACAACAACTACCGCTACTAGTGCTACAAATCACTACTACTACTACTACTACTACTACTACTGATACAACAACTACTACTACTGCTAGTAGTACTACTCCTAATACTTCTACTATTACTACAAGAATTACTACTACTACTACAACTACTACTGTTACTACGACTTCTACTACTACTCCTTCTGATGCTACCACTGCTACTGCTGCTGCTGCTTCTACAATTATTACTATAGAAACTACTACTACAACAACTACTACTACTACTACTCCTCATGTCAGTATTGCCACTACTACTATAACTACTACTATAACTACCACTATAACTAGTTTTGCTACTATTAGTACTAGCACTACTATTACTACTACTAACACTACTACTACCACTACTACTACTATTAGTAGCACTACTACTTCTGCTGTTGCTATTGCTACTACTACTATTACAACTACTGTTATTGCTACTACTACTAATGCTACTACTCATTATACTTCTACTACTATTGCTGCTGCTACTACCATTATTGCTACTATGACTACCACTCCTAATAATACTACTATTACTACTACAATTGCTACTACAACTACCACAACTACTACTCGTGCTCCTGCTACTACTATGACTAGTACAACTAGTACTAGCACGACTACTACTACTACTACTATTTTTACAACTTCTACCACTACTTCGACCGCTAACCACTACAACTACTGCTACTAGTACTACTACTTTTACTACTACTGCTGCTGCTACTACTACTACTACTCCTTAACCTAAAACTACTACTTCTGCTATTACTTCTACTACTGCTGTTACTTCTTCTATTACAGCTGCTACTGCTACTACTATCACTACTACTAATGTTACTACTACAACAACTACTCCTCCTACTACTACTACCACTTTAACTATTAGTACTTCTACTCATACTACTACTGCTGCTACTACTGCTACGACTACTACTACTACTAATACTGCTGCTACTGCTACTACTACTGCAACTACTACTACCACCGCTACTGCTACTACTTCTGTAACTATTGCTACTACTGCTACTACTACTACTAATACAACTACCAAAACTTATTCTATTAATACTACTGTTGTTACTAATGCTACTGCTACAATGACTACAACTACTACGGCTGGTACAACAACTACTACTACTACTACTACCATTATTACTACTACTGCTGCTACTACTACAACTACTACTATCTGTACTACTGCCACAACTATTGCTACTACTGCTACCACTACTATGGCTATTAACACTACTATTGCTGCTGCTACTACTACTTTTACTACTACTACTCCTGCTGCTGTTGCTGCTGTAGCTACTATAGCTACTACATCTATTATAACAACTACTACATCTCCTACTACTACTATAACTATATTGGTAATGCTACTACTACTATAACTATATTGGTAATGCTACTACTACTACTACTACTACTTCTGCTACAACTACCACTGCTACTACCACCGGTACTACTGGTACTACCTCCACTACTACTACTCTTACTACTACTGCTACTACTACTATAGCTACAACAACTTTGACTATTACTATGACTACTACTACTACTTCTGCTGCTGCTACTACTACTACTACTACTATTACTACTATTGTTACTACAGCTGGTAGTACTACTATTTCTACTACAACTATGACTACTACTACCACAACTACAACTGCTACAACAACAACTACTACTACTACTTTTCCCACAATAACAACTACTACTAACTCTTGTACTATTACGACTGCTACTGCTACTTCTACTACTACCTCTTCTATTGATACCGCAGCTACTACTACTACAACCATCTCTAGTACCACTACAGCTACTACTGCTACCACTACTACCACTACTACAGCTATTGCTATTGCTACTATTAGTACTACAACTACTACAATAGCTACTACTGCTGCTACTGCTATTCCAGCTACTACTACTACTAATTCTTCTACAACAACAACAACAACTACAACTATTACTACGACAACTACTACTTCTACTGTTGATTTTGCAGCGACAACCACTGCCACCACTACCACAACTATTGCTCCGATAACTGCTACTACTACTACTGCTCTTGCAACTGCAACGACTGCTACTACTACTACTACTACTACTACAACTATAATAACTATTGCTACTACTACTATTACTGCTACCACTATAGTGACTACTACAACTACAACAACACTACTAGTTCTGCTACTATTCCCGCTACTACTAGCGCAACTACAACTATAGTTTCTACTACTATTGCTACTGCTCGTTCAACTACTTCCCTGACTGTTGCTTCTACAACTACTACTGATACTACTACACTACTACTTCAGCTGCTGTTGCTGCTACCACTAGTGCTACTACAACTATAGTTGCTGCGACTACCACTACTACTGCTCTACTGTAACTACTACTACCACTACTGCTCTTACAACTACCACTACTGCTGATGATATTATTACTATTATTACTACTACTATCACTACTACTACTACTACTGTAACTACTTCTGCAACAACTACTACAACTACTACTACAACACTATTACTACTACTACTGCTGCTGCTACTACTACTACTACTACTACAACAACAACAACAACTACTACTACTACTATTACTACAATTACTATTATTTCTACTACCACAACTACTACTGCTGCTACAACTCACTACTACTCCTTTTACTATTAGTACTACAACAACAACAACAACAACAACAACAACAACTACTACTACTATTACTACTACTACTACTACTATTACTACTACTACTATTATTACTACTACAACTACTACTACTATTGCTACTACTAATGCAACAAGTGCTCCCACTACTACTATTACTGCTACTAAAGCTATGATTGCCACTGCTATTACTACTACTTCTACTCTTCTACTACTACTAAAAGTAGTACTACTACTCCAACTATTACTACTACTTCTATTATTACTGCTACTACTGCTACTACATCATTTCCTGCGCGTAATGCTACTCAAACTAGTACTACCACTTCTATTGCTACTTCTACTTCTAGTAAAAGTAATACCACAACTACTGTTTCTACTACTTCTACTACTACAAATGCTACTGCTACTGCTACTACTACTGTTCCTACTACAACTGCTACTGCTACTACTACTACTACTGTTCCTACTACAACTTGTTCTACTACCACTACTACTACTAATGCGGCTACTATAACTACCACTACTACTCCAATTATGACTACTACTTCTTCTACTACCACTACAACTATTACTATTACTACTACTAGTATTATTATTACTACTACAACTACTACTACTGCTACAACTGCTGCTACTATACTACTAATGCGACTAGTGGTCCAAATACTAGTATTACTACTGCTAAAGCTATTAATGTTGCTGCTATTATTACTACTTCTACTACTTCTGTGACTGTTACTAGTACTACTACTACTTCTATTAATTTTGCTACTACTACTACTACGTGGGTTGCTACACGTAATACTACTCCTATTACTACTACTACTTGTACTACTTCTACTGCTTCTACTACTGCAACTACTTCTACTACTGCTACTACTTCTACCACTACTAGTACTGTAGCTACTGCTTCAACTACTAAAGCTACAACTACTACTACTTCAGCTACAGCTACTACTATTGTTGCTGCTACAACTTCCACTACAACTATTTCTAAATTTCTAGTACTACTATTATAATTGCTACAGCTGTTGTTGCTACTACTACAATAACTATGGCTGCTGCTACTACTACTTCTACTACTACTACATCTGCTACTACTGCTGCTACTAGCACTATAACAACAATAACAACAACTACTACTACTACTGTTGCTACTACTACTTGTTCTATTACTACTACTTCTACTACAGCTATTAATACTACTACTACTACTACTACTACTACTACTACTACTACTACTACTACTACTACTAATAATAATAATAATAATAATACTGCTACTACTACTTTTACTATTACTATGACTACTGCTAGTATTGTTTGCACTGCTACTCCTACTACTAATATTTCTACTTCTGCTACTACTACTACTGCAACTATACTACCACTACTTCTACTATTTATGCTACAAATACTGATATTACTACTACTGGCACTACTGCTATTATTTCCACTTCTGCTACTATTAGTACGATAGCTTCTTCTTCTACTGCTACTGTAGCTGCTACAACTTCTATTGAAGAATCAACAACTATGACTACTGCTATGACTACTATTACGACGACTACTACTACTTCTGCTACTATTACAATAACTACTACTACCACTATTACTACTACTATTACTACTGCTGCTACTACTAAAATTACTATTACAACTACGACTACTACTACCACAACTACAATTACTACAACTACTTCTACTACAACCACTTTTCCCATAATAACAACTACTACTCCATCTCCGACTACTACGACTGCTGCTGCTACTACTACTACTACAACTAATCCTATTGCTACTACTACTACTACTACTACTACTACTACTACTACTACTACTACCTCGACTACTGCTATTGCTACTACTACTGCTACAACTACTTCTACTATTACTACCGCTACTACTGCTACTACTACTACTACTACTACTACTACAACTACTACAACTATCGCTAATACTACTACTACTGCTGCTGCTGCCTATGCTACTATTGCTACTGCTACTACTGCTACTACTGCTGCTACTAATGCTACTACTACTACTACTGCTGCTGCTACTACTAATGCAACTACTGCTACTACCGCTATTACTACCACTAAGCCATGTACTACTACTGTTGCTGCTGCTACTACTACTGATACTTCTACTAATGCAACTACTGCTACTGCTGCTGTTACTACCACTAAGCCAAGTACTACTATTAATACAACAACTACTACTGGTACTTCTACTACTTCTTCTTTTCCTACAACTATTACTTTTGCTACTAGTTCTCCTACCACTGCAACTACTATTAGCACAACCACTGCTACTGTTACAATGACTACAACTACTACTGCTACTACTTCTACTATTTCAACAAATGCTACCAGTGTTGTGACAGCTACTACTTCTACTATGACTACTACTTTTATTACTACTACTACTATTACTACAACAACAACTACTACTGCTACCATTGATTCTGCCGCGACTGCTACTACTACCACTACTACAATTGCTACTACTACTGCTACTGCTATTACTACTACTTTTGCTGCTCCGGCTATTACTACTACTACTTCTACTACTACTACTGCTGCTACTACCACTACTATGACAATACTACTACTACTAATACAACACTACTACTTTTGCTACTGTTGCCACTGTTTCCCTTACAACTACTACTACTACAGCTACTATTGATTCTATAGCTACATCAACAACAACTACTACTACTACTATTGCTACTACTACTGCTGGTACTACTACTATTACTGTAGCTACGACTGCAACTACTACTACTACTTCCACTACTACTACAACAATTGCTACAACAACAACTACTACGGCTACTATTGCTGCTAAAACTACATCTACTATACCGACTACTACTACTACTTCAATAGTACAACTTCCGCTGGAGTTGATGCTACTACTAGTCCTACTACAACTATAGTTGCTACAATTGAAGCTACTACTACAGCTACTACTGCTGCTACTGCTCCTACAAATACCATTGCTGCTGCTGATGCTACTACTACTATGACTACTGCTACTTCGACTACTACTACTACTACTACTACTTTTGCTGCTGCTGCTGCTACTACTACTACTGCTCCTCCTCCACCTCCTACTACTACTACTACTACTACGACTACGACTACTACTACTACCATTATGGCTACTACTTCTACTTCTATTACTGCTACCTACTTGTACTGCTACTACCACTACTACAGCTACTTCTATTACTACTGCTACCACTTATACTTGTACTGCTACTCCTATTACTACTTCTATAACTACTACTACTACTACTACAACAATGACTATTATTACTATTGCTGCCACTACTGATACCACTAATACTACTACTATTACTCCTACCACTACTACTACTACTTCTACCACTACTCCTACTCCAATTAATGTTCCTACTAATAGTACGACTACTACTTCTGCTACTACTACTACTACTATTACTACTA
>RXID01015200.1:0-15608 GCA_005019695.1 Trichopus zeylanicus subsp. travancoricus
ATTGCTATTGCTACTACTACTACTGCTGCTACTACTACTATTGCTAGCACTATTACTACAACAATGACAACTACTATACTACTACTAGTAGTTGTACTACTACAACCAGTGCTACAGTGCCACTACTACTACTCCTACAACTACTTATTTTGCTGCTGCTACTAGTACTCCAACTTCTCCACCTCCTACTATAGCTACTACTAAAACTCCTACTACTATTACTTCTACCAATACAACTACTGTAGCTACTACTCCTATGGCTACTCCAACAACTACTACTACTATTGTTGTTGCTACT
The DNA here is from genome assembly GCA_005019695.1 of Trichopus zeylanicus subsp. travancoricus. Lineage (NCBI taxonomy): Eukaryota > Viridiplantae > Streptophyta > Magnoliopsida > Dioscoreales > Dioscoreaceae > Trichopus > Trichopus zeylanicus. Next base: position 299 of record RXID01015200.1, read on the forward strand.
ATTGCAACTGCTACTACTGCTACTACTACTACTTCTTCTTCTTCTACTACTACTACTGCTGCAACTACTACTACTACCATAACTTTGGCTACTATTGCTTCAGCTGGTACTTCTGCTGCTATTACTACTACTACAGCTACTACTACTACTACTACTACTACTAGTACTAATACTACTTCCACTACTATGACACTACTACTACTGCTACTGCTCCTAATGTTGCTACTATTGCCACTACTGGTACTACTACCACTACTACCACTACAAGTTCAACTACTCCTACTATTACTGCTCGTACAACTACTATTACTATGACTTCTCTTACTATAGGTACAACCACTACTACCACTACTGCTACTACTACAATTCCAATAACTATACCTATTGCTATAGCTACTGCTACAGCTGCTACTACTCCCACCGCTACTCCTTGTCTTACTACTATTGTTACTACTGGCAATGAAACAACAACAACTGCTACTAGAACTTCTTCTACTACTACTACTACTTCTACTACTAGCACTACTATTGTTACCACTATTACTACTGCTACTACTACTATGAATACTCCCACTACTACTTTTACCATTGCTACAACTACTACTAATATTACAACTACTGCTATGACCATAGAAACTACTACTACTACTACTTCTTCTCCTACTACTACTTGTACTACTACTGCTACAAATACTTCTGCTACGCCTCCTACTACTACTCCTACTACTCCTCCTACTACTTCTCTGACAACTACCACATCTCCTACTACTACGACAACTACCTCTACTACTGCTGCTCCTACTCCTACAGCTACAACTACTACTTTTGCTACTACTATTTCCACTATGACTACAACAACAATAACTACTACTATAATAATTACTATTACTACTAGTACAACTATTGCTATAACTACTATTACTGTCGTTAATGCTACTATTATTACTATTGCAACTAATACTACTACTACTGCTACAGCTACTACTAACACTACTGCAGCTACTACTAGTACTACTTCTACAACTACTACTATACTACTACTGCTACTGCTACAATTACAACTACTACAACTACTGCTAGTACAACTATTACTGCTTCCATTCCTACTACTTGCCATACTATGGTTGCTTCTATTACTCCTAATAAACATCTACTACTACTACTATTGCCATAACTCATAATGCCAATCTTATAACTACTACTATTGCTGCTGTTACAACTAGTACTATGACTACTACTGCAACTACTACCCCTAATAGAACAACCGCTACTACGGCTACTACTACTGTTGCTACCACTACTACTACTATCGCACCTACTATGGCAACTATTACTACTACTCCTACTGCTTCGACTACTCCTAACACTACTAGTGCTGATGCTAATACTACCACTACTATAATAAAAACTACTACTGCTGCTGCTACTATTACTACTCGTACTGTTACAACTATTGCTACTGCTACTACTATTGCTTCTACTATTGCTACAACAACTACTGCTGCTACTACTACTACTGCAACTACTACTTTTACTATAGCTACTACTATTACTGCTACAACTATACCTAATACTACAACTACTGCTACTACTAATGCTACTACTACTACTACTACAACTATCACTACTACTTTTGCTATTACCACTCCTTCGACTTCTATTGCTACTACTATTCCTACTGCTACTACTGATGCTACTACTATAGCTATTGCTACTACTATTGCTACCACTGTTGCTACTAATACTACAACTATTGCCCATAGTAGTAGTAGAAGCTATCGTAGCAGTGGTAGCAGTCAAAACCATAGTAGCAAGAGTAGTAGTAGTAGCAGTCATAGCAGTAGTAGCTAAAGTAGTCGTAGTAGTGTAGTTGTAATAGTAGTGGAAGTAATAGTAGTAGTACTAGTAGTAGTAGCAGTACTAATAGAAGTAATAGTACTACTAGCAGTAGTAGTGATAGTGCTAGCAGCAATAGTGTTAGTAGGAGTAGCAGTAGTAGTAGTAACAGATGTAGTAGTAGTAGTAATAGTAATTGAAGTATTAGTAGTTGCAGTTGTATTAGCAGTAGTAGAAGAAATAGTGTAGTAGTAGTAGTACTATAAGTTTGAGTAGTCATAGTTGTAGAAGTGTTTGTAGTAGTAGCAGAAGAAGTATTAGTAGTTGTAGTAGATATAATAATAGTAGTAGTAGTAGTAGCAGTAGCAGTAGGAGTAGTTATTGTAGTAGTAGTTGTAGTAGTAGTAGAAGCAGTAGTAGTAGCAGTAATAGGAGCAGTAGAACTAACAGCAGTTGTAGCAATCAGAGCAGCAGTAGTAGTAGTCATAGAAGAAGGAGTAGTAGTAGTAAAAGTAGTAGTAGTAGTAGTAGTAGGAATAGGTGTAGGAGAAATTGTAGTATTAGGTGTAGTAATAGGAGTAGCCATAGTAGTAGTAGTAGTATTAGTAGTAGTAGTAGCAATTATAGTGGTTGGAGCTATCGTAGCCACAACAACATTCGTAGTTCTAGTAGTACTACTACTAGTAGTAGCAGCAGCAGTAGTAGTATCCGTTGTAGCAAAAATAGTAGTAGTTGTAATAGTAGAAGTAATGGTAGCAATAGTAGTAGCAGAAGTAGTAGTAGTAGTAGTAGTAGCAGCAATAGCAGCAATAGTCATCACTGTAGTAGTAGCAGTATTAGCAGTAGGAGCAGTAGCAGCAATAATAGTAGCAGTAGTAGTGGCAATGGCAGTAGCAAAATTAGTAGTAGTTGTGGCATTAGTAATAGTAGTAGTACTATTACTATTAACAATAGTAGTAGTAGTAATAGTCGTATCGTAGAATTAGTATTAGTTTTACTAGTATTTATAGTAGCAAAAGTAGTAGTAGTAGCAGCAGCAGCAGGAGTAGTAGTAGTAATAGTTGTAGTAGTAGTAGTTGCTGTTGTTGTAGAAGTAGCAGTAGGAGCAATAGAGGTAGCAATAGTAGTAGTAGAAGTCATAGACGTAGTAGTTGTTGTTGTAGTAGTCATAGTAGTAGTTGGAGCAAGAGTAGTGGTACTACTAGTAGTAGTAATAGTAGTACTAGTAATAGTAGCAGTGGTACTAATAGTAGAAGTAGTGGTAGTAGTAGTAGTAGCAATAGCAGTAATAGTGCTAGTAATGATAGTAGTAGTGGTAATAGTAGTTGTAGTAATAATAGTAGTAGTTGTAGTAGTGGTATCAATAGTAGTATCAGTAGCAACAGCAGTAGCAGTAGCATTAGTAATAGCAGTAGTAGCTGCAATAGCACTAGTAGTAATAGCAATAGTAGTAGTAGTAGTGGTAGCAGCAATAGTAGTAGTAGTAGTAGTAATGCAATGGCAGTAGCAGTAGTAGCAGATATAGTAGTTGTAGTAGCAACCAAAGTAATACCAGTAGTACTAGTAGTTGTAGTAGCGGCAGAAATAGTAGTAGTAGTTGTTGTTGTAATAGCTGTATAGTACTAGTAGCAACAACAATTGTAGTTGTAGTAACAGTTGTTGTAGGAGTATTAGCAGTATTAGTAGTAGTAGAATTAGCAACAGAAGCAACAACAGTACTAGGTAAAGTACTATTAGAAACAGCAGCAGCAGCGGTAGAAATGGTACTAGTAGTAGTAGTATTATTCATAGTAGTAGAAGAAGTAGCAATATTAGCAGTAGTAGAAGTACTAGTGGTTGAAGTAGTAGAGTAGCAGCAGTAGCAGCTGTAGCAGCAACAGTAATAGTATTATTAGTAGAAGTAGTGGCAGAAGTAGTAGGAATGACAACAACAATAGTAATAAGTAGTAACGAAAGTAATAGTACTAGTAGTAGGAGCTGGAGTAGAAGTAGTAGTAGTAGTAATAGTAAAAGGAGTAGGAGTAGCAGTGGTTGTAATAAAAGTAGTAGTAGGAATAGTAGTAGTAGTTACGGTAGCAGCAGTAGCAGTAGTAGTATTATTAATAGCTGTAGCAGTAGTAATAGTTGTATAAGCAGTAGTAGCAGTAGCAGCGGCAAGAGTATTAGTGGTAGTAGTCGTAGTAGTAGTAGTAGTAGTCGTAGTAGTAGCAGTAGTAGTGGTAGTAGTAGTAGTTGTAGTTGTTGTTGTTGTAGTAGTAGTAGGAGTAGTTGTGGTTGTAGTAGTAGTAACAATAGCAGCAGTAACAACAGTAGTAGTAGTAGCAGTAGTAGTAGTGGAAGTAGCAATAGTAGTAGTAGTAATAGCAGTAGCAGCAACAGTAGTAGTAGTAGTAATAGGAGTGTAAGGAGTGGTAGTAGTAATAGTAGTACTAGTAGGAGTTTTGTGATTAGTATTAGTATTAGTAGCAGTAACAATAATCGTAGTAGTAGTAGGAACAGCCACAGTAGCAATAGTTGTAGTAATAGTAGTAGTTCAAGTGGTTGTAGAAGTAGTGGCAGTAGTAGAAGCAATAGTTGTAGTAGAAGTCATGCTAGTAGCAACAGCAATAGAAGTTGTTGTTGTTGTTAGATTAGTAGTAGTAGTTGTTATAGTAGTAGTAGTAGTCGTCGTCGTTGTCGTCGTCGTAGTAGTAGTAGTAGTAGTAGTAGTAGTAGTATTTAGTGCTGTAGTAATATCAATAGTAGCAGTTGCAATTGTAATAGCAGCTCCAGTAGTCGTAGGAGTAGGAATAGTAGTAGTAGTAGCAGCAGCAGCAGTAGTAGTAGTAGTTACAGCGGTAGTAGTAGCAGAAGTAGCAGTAGTAGTAGTATTCATAGTAGTAGTAGTTGTAGCAGTAGTGGAAGAAGTAGCAGTTGTTCTAGTTGCAATGTAGCAGTAGTCTTAGTAGTAGTTGTTGTTGTTGTAGTCGTAGTAGGGGTAGTAGCAGTGGTAATAGTAGTACTAGTTGTGGTAGTTGTAGGAGTAGTTGTAGTGGTAGTAGTAGTAGGAGGAGGAGGAGGAGGAGGAGTAGTAGCTGCAATAGCAGCAGCAGCACTAACAGTAGTATTAGTAGTAATAATAGTAGTAGTAGTAGGGGTAATCATAACAGAGTAGTAATTGTAGTAGTAGTAGAAGAAGAAGAAGTAGTCCTAGTAGTAGTATCAGAGTAGTAGTAGTAGCTGTGGTGGTAGTAGTATAGTAGGAATAGAAGTAGCAGAGTAGTAGTAGTAGTAGTAGTAGTAGTAGCAGCAGCAGCAGCGACAGTAATAGTAGTGGCAGTAATAGAAGTAGTAGTAGTAGTAGTGGTAGTAGTAGTAGTAGAAGTAGTTGTAGTAATAGCAGTAGTAGTAGGAGTTATACTAGAATTGGAATAATATTCGGAGAAGTACTAGTTATAGTTATAGTGGTAGTAGTAGTAGGATCATTAGCCACAGTTGGAGTTGGAGTAGGTGTACTAGTTGAATTAGTAGTCATAGTAGTAGGCTAGTAGTAGTAAGAGCAGTAGTAGTAGATATAGTGGTAGCCGTAGTTGTAGTAGCAGCACGAGTAGTAGTAGTAGTAGTTGTTGTTGTTGTTGTTGTAGTAGTAGCAGTATAGTAGTAAGAGTAGTAGTAATAGTAGTAAGAGTAGTCATACTAGTAGTGGTAGTAGCAGTAGTAGTAGTAGTATAAGCTGTAGCAGCAACAGTAAAAGTATTAGTAGTAGTAGAAGTGGCAGAAGCAGTAGCAACAACAGCAATAATAATAATAAGTAGTAATGGAAGTAATAGTACTATTAGTAGGCTCTGGAGCAGAAGAAGTAGTAGTAGTAATAGTAAAAGGAGTAGGAGTAGCTGTGGTTGTAATGGAAGTTGTAGTAGTAGGAGTAGTGGTGGTAGTAGTAGTTGTAGCAACAGTAGTAGTAGTAGTAGTAGTATTAATAGCTGTAGCAGAAGTAATAGTAGTATTAGTAGTAGCAGTAGCGGCGACAAGATTATTAGAAGTAGTAGTAGTCATAGTAGTAGTTTGAGTAGCGGTAGTAATAGTAGTAGTAGTGGTGGTGGTGGTAGTTATAGTAGTAGCGGTAGTTGTAGTTATAGTAGTAGTAGTAGTAGTAGTAGTAGTAGGGGTAGTAGTAGTAGTATTATTAGTAGTGGCCTAGTAGTCGTAGTAGTAGTGGTGGTAGTAGTATAGTAGTGGTGGTGGTGGTGTTGGTCTAGCTAGAGGACGTAGCAACAATAAGTAGTTGTAATAGCAGTAGAAGCAACAGTAGTAGTAGGAGGAGTGTAAGGAGTTGTAGTAGTAATAGCAGTACTAGTAGGAATATTGGGATTAGTGTTAGTATTAGTAGCAGTAGCAATAATAGTAGTAGTAGTAGGAACAGCAACAACAACAATAATAGTACTAGTAATAGTAGTAGTTGAAGTGGTAGTAGAAGTAGTAGCAGTAGTAGAAGTCATGCTAGTTGTAGCAGTAATCGAAGATGTTGTTGTTGTCCGATTAGTAATACGAGTAGTTGTTATAGTAGAAGTAGTAGTAGTAGTAGTAGTAGTAGTAGTAGTAGTAGTAGTAGTAGTAGTAGTAGTAGTAGTAGTAGTAGTAGTAGTAGTAGTAGTAGTATTTAGTGTAGTAGTAGTAGCAATAGTAGCAGTAGTAGTAGCAGTTGCAGTTGTAATAGCAGCTCCACTAGTTGTAGTAGTAGGAGTAGGAATAGGAATAGTAGTAGTAGTAGTGGTTGTTGTTATAGTTGTAGTTGTAGTGGCTGTAGTATTAGAAGTAGCAATAGTAGTAGTATTCATAGTAGTAGTAGTTGTAGTGTAGTGGACGAAGTAGTTAGTTGTTGTCATTAGTTAGTATGCTTTACCCAGTATAATAGTTTGTAGTAGTTGTGTTGTTGTTGTTGTAGTAGTAGGAGTAGTAGTAGTGGTAATAGTAGTAGTAGTCGTAGTTGTAGTAGTCATAGTAGTAGTAGTAGGAGTAGTTTTAGTGGTAATAGTTGTAGTAGTGGTAGTAGTAGTAGTAGGAGTAGCAGGTGTAGTTGTAGTAGTGGCTGCAATAGTAGCAGCAGTACTAACAGTAGTATTAGTAGTAATAGTAGTTGTTGTCTTAGTAGTAGTAGTAGGAGGAGTAGTCGTAGCAAAGTAGTAGTAGTAGTAGTAGAAGAAGAAGAAGAAGAGTAGTCTTAGTAGTAGTAGAGTAGTAGTGGTAGTAGGAAAAGAAATAGTATAGTAGTAGTAGTAGTAGTAGTCGTGGTGGTGGTGGTGGTGGTGGTCGTAGTGGTAGAAGTAGTCATAGTAATAGTTGTCATAGTAATAGTAGTAGTCGCAGGAGTGGTAGTATTAATTGGAATAATATTAGGAGTAGTACTAGTTATAGTGGTAGTGGTAGTAGTAGTAGGAGCAGTAGCCACAGTTGGAGTTGGAGTTGGTGTAGTAGTTAAATTAGAAGTCATAATAGTAGGCTAGTAGTACTAAGAGCAGTAGTAGTAGACATAGTGGTAGCAATAGTTGTTGTAGCAGCACGAGCAGCAGCAACAGTAGTAGTAGTAATAGTAGTAAGAGTAGTAATAGTAGTAGTGGTAGTAGCTATAGTAGTAGTAGTAGCAGTGGTAGTCATAGCAGCGACAGCAGTAGTAGCAGTAGCTGGAGGACTGTTAGGAGTAGTAGTTGTAGTAATAGTTGTACTAGTAGCAGTAGTAGTAGGAGTATTAGGATTAGTAGTAGTATTAGTATTAATAGCAGTAGCATTATAGTAGCAATTGTAGTAGGAGTATTAGGATTAGTAGTAGTATTAGTATTAATAATAGTAGCATAATAGTAGTAGTAGTAGCAGTATTAGTTGTAGTAGTAGTTGTGGTAGTAGGAGTGGTAGTAGTTGTAGCAGCGGCGGTAGTAGTAGTTGTTGTTTTAATAATAGGAGTAACTGTTGTAGAGATAGTAGTAGTTGTTGCAGTCATACTGGTAGATGTAGTAGTGGTAGTAGTAGTATTAGTTGTAGTAGTAGGAGGAGTAGGAGCTGGGGCAGGAGTAGGAGTTGGAGTGGGAGTAGAACTACTAATAGTAGTAGTAGTAGTTGCGAGGGTAGTTATTGCGGCGGTTATAATAGAGGTGGTAGTATTCGTTGTAGTAGTAGTAGTTCTTGTAGTAGTAGTAGTAGTAGTAATATCAGTAGTAGTACTAGTAGTACGAGTACTATTTGAAATAGTAGTGGTAGTAGTAGGGGTAGTAGTAATAGTAGGATTCAAAGTAGTAGTAGTAGTAGTAGTAGTAGTAGTAGTAGTAGTAGTCTTAGTGGTGGTGGTAGGACTAGTATTAGCATTAGCAGTACTAGTAGTAGAAGTAATTGTAGTGTACTTCGGAGTTGGAATCGTAGTCGTTGTGGTTGTAGTAGTAGTAGTCGTAATAGCAGGAGTAGCAGTTGTTGTAGTATTAGTTGTTATTATTATTGTCATTGTAGTAGTAGCAATATATTAGTAGTAGAAGTAGTAGTATATGCAGTAGGAGTAGTAGTAGGAGTAAGTGTTGGAGTAGGAGTAGTAGTTGTAGTTGTAGTAGTAATAGTAGTAGTAGCTGTCATTGTAGTAGTGGTGGCAGTATTAGTGGTAGTAGTTGTTGTTGTTGTAGTTGTAGTAGTAGCAGTTGTTGTGGAAGTTGAAGTAGTAGCAATAGTAGTAGTAGCAGTAGTAGTAGCAATAGAAGTAGTAGCAGTAGTGGTACTAGTAGTAGCAATAGTAGTAGTGGGAGTAGTAGTAGTAGCTGCAGCAGCATCTGTAATTGTTGTAGTTATAGTAGTTGTTATAGTAGTTGTGTAGTAGTAGTAGTAGCAAGAGTAGTAGAAGTAGTAGTAGTAGTAGAAGTAGTAGCAATAGAGGTAGTAGTACTAGTTAATGCAGTTGTAGTCGTAGTAGCAGCAGTGGAAGTAATAGTAGTAGTAGTTATTGTGGTAGTGGTGGCAGAAGTAGAAGTACCAGTAGTATCAATAGTTGTATTAGTCGTAATATTAGGAGTAGTGGTAGTAGGAGTGGAAGTAGTGGTAGGAGTTGGAGTAGGAGTAGGAGTAATAGTAGTAGTAGTAGTAATAGCAGTAGTAGTTGCAGCAGAAGAGGGAATAGGAGTAGGAGCAGCAGTAGTAGTAGTGATAGCAATTATACTAATAATATTAGTAGTAGTAGTAGCAGCAGTAGCAGAAACAGCAACAATAATTATGGAAGCAGCAGAGGTAGTAGTAGTATTAGTTGTTGTTCTAGTAGTAGTAGTAGTAGGTGTATGAGTTAGTTGTAGTAGCAAAAAGCTGGAGTTGAAGTTATAGTAGTAGTAGGAGGAGGAGGAGGAGGAGGAGGAGGAGGAGAAGTAGTAGTAGTGGTAGTAGTAGCAGCAGCAGAAGCTGAAGCAACAGAAGTAATAGTAGCAGGGGTAGTAGTAGTAGTATTAGTAGTAGTATCAAAAGTAGTAGTATTAGTAGTAGTAGTAGCAATAGTAGTAGTAGCAGTTGTTCTAGTAATAGAAGTAGTAGTAGCAGCAATAGCAATTGTAGTAGTAATAGTAGTAGTAGTAGTAGTAGTGGCAGTAGCAGTAAAAGGAGTAGTTGTCGTATAGTAGTTATAGTAGTAATAGTAGTGGTAGTAGTAGTTGCAGTAGCAGTAGGAGTAGTAGTTGTTGTTGTAGCAGAAGTTGTTGTAATAGTTAAAGTAGTTGTAAGTGTTGGAGTCAGAGAAGGGGTAGTAGTAGGAGTTATAGTAGCAATAGTTGTACAATTATGAGTAGTCGTAGTAGTCGAAGTAGTAGTAGGAGTAATAGTAGTAGTTGTAGTAGTGATAATAGTTGTAGTCAAATTGGTTGTAGGGGTTGGAGTCAGAGAAGGGGTAGTAGTAGGAGTTATAGTAGCAATAGCAGTACAATTAGGAGTAGTCATAGTAGTCGAAGTAGTAGTAGGAGTAATAGTAGTAGTTGTAGTATTAGTAGTAGTAGGAATAGGAGTACGAGTGGTACTAGAAATAGTAGTAGTTGCAAGACTTGTAGGAGCAGCAGTAGTAGCAGTAGTATGAGTTGTCATATTAGTAATAGTAGTAGCAGCAGTAGTAGTAGTAGTAGTAGTAGTAGTCACAGTAGTAATAGGAGTAGTAGATGTTGGAGTAGTAGTGCTAGGAGTAGGATTAGTAATAGTAGTAGTAGTAGTAGTTGCAATAGCAGTGGTTATAGTAATAGGTGTAACAGTACTAGTATTATTAGTAGGAGCGTTAGTAGTAATAGTAGTAGTAGTAATAGTAGTAGTAGTAGAAGTAGCAAAAGTAGGAGTTTTAGGAGTGGTGGTAAGAGTAGCAATTGTAGTAGTAGTAGTAGTAGCAGTAGTAGTAGTGATAGTAGTAGCAGAAGTAGTAGCTATAGTAGTAGTTATAGTCGTAGTAAATATAGTCATAGCACTAGTAGTAGTTGTTGTAGTAGCAGTAGTTGCTGTTGTAGTATTGGTAGTAGTAGTTGTTGTAGTAGTCATAGTTGTAGTAGTAGGAGAAGCAGCAACTGTAGTAGTAGTTGTAGTAGTAGTGGTACTAGCAGTAGCAGTAGTACTGGTTGTTGTAGTAGTAGTAGTAGTGAGAGTCGCAGTACTAATTGGAGTAGCAGTAGTAGTAGAAGTAACAGTAATAGCAGTGACTGCACCAGAAGTAGTAGTAGTGGGAGTGTTAGTAGTAGTAGTAGGAGGAGTAATAGCAGTAGTTATATTAGTAGTAGTAGCAGTAGTAGTAGTATTAGTAAAAGTTGAAGTAACACTAGTAGTACAAGTAGTAGTAGTAGTATTAGTATTTGTGGTCGTAGTAGTAGTAGTAGTAGTGTTAGTGCTTGTTGTAATAGTTGTTGTTGTAGTAGTAGTTGTAGTAGTAGTTGTTGTAGTAGTAGTAGTAGTAGTAATAGTAGTATTAGTAGTAGTATTAGTAGTAGAAAAAGTAGCGGTAGCCCTACTAGTAGTAGTACTACTACTACTACTACTGTTACTACAACTACGACTAATACTACTGCTACTGCTGTAACTACAGCTACTAATGCTATTACTACAACTGTTGTCGCCGCTACTTCTACTACTACCACTACAATTGTTGCAACTACTGCTACTTCTGCAGTTAGTACTATACCGAAGCTACTACTACTATTTCTCATACTCCTACTACAACAACTACTACTACTAATGCAACTACTGCTACTGCTACTACTACTAGTATTACCACTACTACTAGTACGACTAATATTACTACTACTACTACCACTACTATTATTATGGCTGCCATTGATACTTCAGCTATCACTTCTATGAATGCTACTATTGCTACTGCTACTTCTATTAATAATACTACTACTTCTACTGCTGCTAGAACTACTACTACGGCTACAACTGCTGCTACAGATACTTCTACTACGACGACCGCTACTACTACTTCATTATGAATACTGCTTTTACTAGTAGCACAATAATAACTACTACTACTAGTACTGCTACTACGACTACTGCTACTACAGCTACTGCTACTGCTACTACAGCTGCTGCTACTGCTACTACTACTGTCATTGCTACTACTGCAATGGCTACTACTACCACTGCTACAACTACTCTTACTGCTACAATGATAACTGATATCGCTAACACCAATACTACTATTGCTACTACAGCTGCTACTACAACTACTACTACAACTACACACCGCTACTACAACTGTTGCCGCAACTACTACAACAACTACTATAGTTGCTGCTGCTACTGCTACTACAGCTACTACTACTAATATTACCACTACCACTACTACTATAGCTGCTACTAGTAATACTACTACTACTGCAACAACTACAACTCCTCCTATTATGATTCATGCTACTACTGCTACTGCTACTTCTACTACTACCACAGCTACTGTTACTACTACATCTATTGCTACTGCTACTACTACTTTTACTATGGCTGCTACTACTATTGTTACTACAACTACTGCTATTACTACGACTACTACTACTACCACCACCACTTGTACAACCATGACTACATTCCTACTACTGCTACTTCTACTATTAGTACAACTACTGCTGCTGCTGCTGTTGTGGCTGCAACTGCTTTTACTACTACAAAAACTAGTAGTTCTACAATAATTAAGACTACTCCTACTACTATTGCTACTACTTCCACTTTTGCTACAACTACTACTAGTACAACTACCGCAACTACTACTACTTCAAATACTGCTACTACTTCTATTGCTACTACTATTACAATTACTACTGCAACTACGACTGCTACTACTACTACCTCTTCTACTACTACTACTACTTCCACTATTGCTAATACTACTACTGTTACTACTACTATTACTACAACTGCTACTGTTGTTGCTGTGACTACTACTATTACTTCAACTATTGCCACTAATACTACTAATACTATAACTACTACTTTTATTACTACTATTACTACTAGTACTACTACTATAACTACTACTACCACTGCTACTACTACTATTACAACTATTATGGCTACTACTACTACCACTTCTCCTACGACACCTTCTACTGCTACTACTACTTCTATTACTTCTGGTAGTACAACTATTGCTACTTCTACTACTACTTCTACTATTATTACTACTTCTACTACTAGAACTACTACTACTACTATCACTACTGCTACTACTACAAGTTCTACTACCACCACCACTACTCCTAATCCTACTACCCCTACTACAACTACTACTGGTACCACCACCACCACCACTACTACTACTACTGTTGTTGTTGCTGCTACTACTGCAACTATTTCAATGCTTACTACTACTACTACAACTTACTACTACTCCTCCTCCTCCTCCGCCTACTATTGCTACTTCTACTACCAATACAACTACTACTGCTCCTGCTACTACTAGTACTACTAATACTACTATTATTTTTACTAATAATACTTCTACTGGTATTGGTCCAACTACTACTTCTGCTGCGGTAACCGTTACTACTATTACTGCTACTACAGCGACTACTAGTCTAGCTACAACTGCTACTACTACTAGTACTAGTAATATTACTCCTGCTACTACTACTACTACTACTCCTACTAGTCCTACTACTACAACCACAACTACTACTACAGATACTCCTACTACTATTAATACTCCTATACTTTTGCTACAACTTCTACTACTGCTACAACTACCCCTGCTCCCACTATTGCTACTGCTGCTGCTACAATTCCAACTACTGCAAGTGCTACAACTGCTCCTACTGCTACTACTAATGCGACTACTACAACTTATGCTGCTAGTACTACAACTACTACTGTTGGTGTTGCTACTACTGCTACTACTTCTACAACTTCTATGGCTACTACGGTTACAACTACGACTACTACTATTACTATACCAACTACTACTACTACCACCACTAACACTACTACCACTACTTCTACTACTATTGCTACTACTACTGCAACTGCTACCCCTACTAATTTTTCTAACACTACTATTATGACTACTGCTACTACTATTACTACTACTACTATTACTGCTACTATGACTAGTACTACTACTACTACTCCTACTACTACTACTACTACTGCCACAAGCACTACTACTACTACTACTTCTCCTACTCCTACTACTACTACAACTACTACTACTGCCATAGCTGAAACAACTACTACTGCTACTGCAACAACTACTACTTCTTCTACTACTACTAATGCAGCTACTACCATTGCTACTACTAATGCTGCTACTACTACTCATATTTTACTTCTACTAGTACTACTGCTCCCATTAATGCTACTACGTTAGTTACTACTACTATTGCTACTACAACTACTACTACTTCTCCTACTACTACTGCTATTGCTACTATGATAGCTACTACTCATAATACTACTTCTTCTACTACTTTTGCTGTTGCTACTACTGCTACTACTACTACTACAATGGCTACTACTGCTACTACTACTAATACTACTACTACTACAACAACTACTAAAACTACTACTAGTACTACTACTACTCTGACAACTGCTACTACTACTACAACTGCTACTGCTATTACTACTACTACAACTACTACAACTACTATTGCAGCTACTACTACTACTACCGCTGCTACAACTTCTGCTACTACTACTACTACTATTACTGCTATTACTACTACGACGGCTACTACTACCACTTCGACTACCACTACTACTACCACTGCTACTACAACCACTACTACAACCACCACTACTACTACTACTACTACCACCACCACCACCACTACTACTACTACTATACCACTACTACTGTTGCTACTACTACTACTACTACTACTACTACTACTACTACTACTACAACTACTCCTATTGCTACTCCTACTACTAGTACTACTAGTACTGCTCTAGCTACTATGACCACTATCCTACAACTAGTACTTCTACAACCACTATTGCTACTACTGAGACTCCTACTACTATTGCTACTGTAGCTACTCGCACTACAACTACATTTGCTCCCACTATTACTACTATTAGTACTACAACTCCTACTACTAGAAGTGCTACATACGCTCCTACTGCTCCTACTACTACTACTAATGCTACTACCACGACTACCACTACTACTAGCACTGTAGCTACTACTGTTGTTGCTACTACTTCAACTACTTGTATTGCTACTACTTGTAGAACTACTACGACTACTATGACTAAAACAACTACTACTACTAACACCACTACTACTACTACTACTACCCCGACTACTACTGCTATTGCTAACACTACTATGACTACTACGACTACTACTTGTACTATTATTTCTTCTACTACTACTAGTTCTCCTACTTCTACTACTCCTGCTACTACTACTACTACTACTCCTACTAGTCCTACTACTACAACCACAACTACTACTACAGATACTCCTACCACTACTGCTACTATTAATACTCCTACTACTTTTGCTACAACTTCTACTACTACTACAACTACTCCTACTCCCACTATTGCTACTACTGCTGCTACAATTCCAACTACTACAAGTGCTACAACAGCTCCTACTGCTACTACTAATGCGACTACTACAACTTATGCTGATAGTACTACAACTACTACTGTTGGTATTGCTACTACTGCTACTACTTCTACAACTTCTATGGCTACTACGGTTACAACTACGACTACTACTATTACCATACCAACTACTACTACTACCACCACTAATACTACTACCACTACTTCTACTACTATTGCTACTACTACTGCAACTGCTACCCCTACTAATTTTTCTAAGACTACTATTATGACTACTACTACTACTATGACTACTACTACTACTATTACTGCTACTATGACTAGTACTACTACTACTTCTCCTACTACTACTATTACTACTGCCACAAGCACTACTACTACTACTACTTCTCCTACTCCTACTACTACTACAACTACTACTACTGCCATAGCTGAAACAACT
>RXID01015200.1:16135-118036 GCA_005019695.1 Trichopus zeylanicus subsp. travancoricus
ACTACCACTACTACTAGTACTGTAGCTACTTCTGTTGTTGCTACTACTTCAACTACTTGTATTGCTACTACTTGTAGAACTACTACGGCTACTATGACTAAAACAACTACTACTACTAACACCACTACTACTACTACTACTACCCCGACTACTACTACTATTGCTAACACTACTATGACTACTACGACTACTACTTGTACTATTATTTCTTCTACTACTACTAGTTCTCCTACTTCTACTACTTCTGCTACTACTACTACTACTTTTGCTGCTATTGTTACTAGTACTGCTACGACTGCCACCATTACAACCACTAAAACTTTTGCTATTTCTGCTACTACAAATGCTTCTACAACTTCTACTACTGCTACTGCTTATAGTACTTCCCCTATACCTACCACTACTGCTCCTACTACTAGTATTACTCCTGATTTTATAACTACAACAATCACTGCTGCTAGTCCTAACAGTACTGCTACTGTCGATACTATTACTAATTCTATTACTAAAGCTTCTGTTGCCACCGCTACTACTACTACTACTACTGCTCCTACTATTATTGCTACAACTACTACTCCTACTACAACTACTACTACTACGGCTACTACTATAGCAATTACAACTACTACTTATACTAGTACTACTACTACTACTGCTACTCCTACTACTTTTACTCCTAGTACTGCTGCTACAACTACTACTTTTACTACTAGTACTGCTGCTACAACTACTACTACTATAACAATTGCTGCTACTACTGCTACTACTGCTACTACTATTGCTTCTGCCTCTACTTCTGGTACTACTAATACTTCTCCCACAACTATCACTGCCACTTACTACCACAACTAGTACTACTACTACTCCTACTAAAATTACTTCTTCTACTACTTGGACAGCTATGACTATTATTGCTACTACTACTACTACCACCACCATCACCACCACCACCCATACTACTGCAACTATTTTAATAGTTACTACTACTACTCAACTACTACTACCATAATTGCTACTGCTACAACTACTACTACTACAATAACTATTGCTACTACTACTGCTACCACCACGACCGTTGACATTGCAACTACTAGAACTACAACAACAAGAATGACAACAACCACTACTACTGCTACTACTACTTCTGCTACTGCTATTGCTGATGCTACTACTGATGCTACTAGTGCTACTCCTGCCGCTGTTGCTTCTGCTACTTCTGCTACTACTACTAATGCTGCTACTGCTTCTACTACTACTAGTACTTCTCCTACTACAACAACTACTGCTACTACATATGCTACGACTACTACTACTACTATTATGCCTATTGCTACTGCTACTGCGATAACTGCTACTTTTCCTACTACCACTCCTATAACTACTACTACAATAGCTACTACTACTACTACTCCAACTACTAAAACTACTACTACTACTCCTGCTACTGGTACAATTGCTACTACAACTATTATCGCTACTACAACTATTATCGCTACTACTACTACCATTGCTACAACTGCTACTATTGCTACTGCTACTACTATTTCCAACACTACTGCTCCTGCTGCTACTGCTACTACTATACTAATGTTGCTACTGCTATTTTAGGTACTACTACTTTAACTACAACAACTACTATTATGACTACTACTACTACTATTGTTACTACTACTAATATTAATGGTACTTCTACTACTACTACTACTACAACAACAACAACTACTACTATTACTGCTACTGCTCCTACCACTACTACTACTCCTCTAACTGCTACTACGACGACTAGTACTACTGCTAAAACTATTAATACTACAACTGCTTCACCTAGTGCTGCTACTACTGCTCCTACTGCTTTTACTTCTACTACTACTATAATTATTTTTACTAATAATACTCTTAATATTGCTACTACTGCTACTGGTCCTACTACTACTGCTGCTGCTGCAACCGTTACTACTATTACTACTACTACTACTACTACTACGAATATTTCTCCTACTACTATTACTACTCCTGCTACTTCTACTGCTACAACCATAACTATTGCTCCAGATACTCTTACCACTACTGCTATTACTAGTACTCCTACTACTTTTGCTACTACTGCCACTCCTTCTACAACTACACTTGCTCCTACAATTACTACTACTACTATTACAACTACAACTACTACAAGTGCTACAACTGCTCCTACTGCAACTACTAATGGACTACTACAACTTATGCTACTAGTATTGCGGCTACTACGGTTGGTGTTGCTACCACAGCAGGAGTAATTAAAGTAGTAGTAGTAGTTGTTGTTATTGTTGTTGTAGTAGTAGCAGCAACAAATGTAGAAGTAGAAGTAGCAGTAGCAGTTGTAGTAGTAGCAGTAGGAGTAGTTGTCATAGAAGTAATAATAGTAGTAGTAGTAGTAGTAGTAGTAGTAGTAGTAGTATTCAAAGTAGTAATAGTAGCAATTATTGGAGTAGTAATAGTAGTAGTAGTAATAGTAGTAGTAGTAGTAATAGTAGTAGTAATGGTAGCAGTAGTAATAGAGGGAGTAGCAGTAGCAGTAGTAGCAGGAGGAGGAGGAGTAGTAGTAGCAGTCGTAGTAGCAGTCATAGTAGTAGTAGTAGCAGGAGTAGTGGTAGTAGTATTAGTAGCATTAGATGTAACACTTGTAGGATAAGTAGTTGTAGGAGTAGTTCTTGAAGTAGCAGCAGCAGTAATAGTAGTAGTTGCAGTAGCATTGGCAGTAGTTGTAGTAGTATTTGTAGTCATAGTATTAGAAGTAGTATTAGTAGTAGTAGTAGTAAAAGTAGTAGAAGTACTAACAATGGTAGTAGTCCTAGTAGTGGTAGTAGTAGTAGGAGTAGTAGTTATAGTAGGAGTAGCAGTTGTATTTGTAGTTGTAATAGGAGTAGCAGTGATAGTAGTAGTAGCCATAGTAGGAGTTGTTGTTGTAGTAGTAGTAATAGAAGTAGTTGCAAAAATATTTTGGTAGTAGTAGTAGTAGAAGCAGTAATAGAGGTAGCAGCAGTTGTAGTTGAGTGGTAGTAGTAGTTGTACCAGTAGTAGCAGTACTAGTAGTATTAGTAGTCATTGCAGTAGTAGTAGTAGTAGTAGTAGTACTAGTAGTAATAGTAGAAGTATTAGTAGTAGCATTAGTAGTAGTAGTAGTAGTACTAGTAGTAGTACTAGTAGTAGTACTAGTTGTTGTTGTTGCTTTTGTTGTAGTAGTTTCAATAGTAGTAGTAGTTGTTGTTGTTTTTGTTATAGTAGTTGTAGTAGTAGTAGTAGTAGTTGTTGTTGTTGTAGTTGTACTTATTGTAAAAGTAGTAGTAATAGTAGTAGTAGCAGTATTACTAGTAATAGTAGTCGTAGTAGCATTAGTTGTAGTAGTAGCAGTAGTAGTAGTAGTAGTAGTTGTTGTAGTTGTAGTAGTAGTAGCAGCAATAGTAGTATTGTAGTAATAGTAGTAGTGGTAGCCGTAGGTGTAGAAGTAGTTGTAGGAATTGGATTAGGAGTAGTAATAGGTGTAATAGTGGTAGTAGTAGTACTAGTAGTAGTAGTAGCAACAAGAGTAGTGGTGGTGATAGTAGTAATAGTAGTAATTGTAGTCATAGTTGCAGTAGTAAAAATAGTAGTAATGGTAGTAGGGGTAGTAATAGTTGTAGTTGTTGTAGTAGTTGGAGGAGGAGTGGCATTACGAGTTGTAGTAGTAGTAGTAGTATTAGTAGTCATTCTAGTAGTATTAGTGTTAGTAATAGTAGCAGTAACAGTTGTAGTGGTAGGAGTAGTAGTTGTAGAAGTAGTACTAATAGTAATAGTAGCAATACTACTAGTAATAGCAATAGTAGTAGTAGGTCTACGTAGTCGTTATAATACTAGTAGTTGTAGCAGTAGTCATAGTAGTAGTACTGGTAGTAGTAGGAGGAGTAGTAGTTGAGGTAGTAGTATTAGTTACAGTCATAGTAGTAGTAGTAGTAATAGGCGCGGCAGCAGTAGTACTAGTAGTTGATGTAGTTAGTGTGGAAAATGTAGTAGAAGTAGTTGCCGTTGTTGTAGTGGTAGTAGTAGTAGTAATAGTGGTAGTAGTTGGAGCCATAGCAGCTGTAGTACTAGTAATAGTAGTAGTAGTAGCAGCGGTAGTAGTATTATGAGCGAAAGTGGCAATAGTAGTAGTAGTAGTTGAAGTAGTAGCAATGTTTGTAGCAGTAATAGTAGTAGTTGAAGTTGTTGTAGAGGCGAAGTTGTTCTAGTTATAGTAAGAGTAGCAGTAGTTGTAGTAATAGTAGTAGCAATTTTAGCAGCCCTAGTAGTAGAAGTTGTAGTAGTTGTAGTCGCAATAGAGTAGTTGTTATTGTTGGAGTAGCAGTACTTGTTGTAGTAGCAGGAGAAATTATTGTAGAGGCAGCAGTTGTAATAGCAGGAGTCATGGCAGTAGCAATAGTAGTAGCAGAAGTAGTAGCAGCAGTAGTAGTAATAGTAGCAGTAGTAGCTACAAGAGCAGTAATAGTAGTATCAATAGTATTACTAACAGTAGTAGCAGTAGTATTAGTAATAATAGTAGCATTAGTAGTAGTAGTAATTGTAGTAGTATCACTAGTAGTAGTAGTTGGAGTAGTAATAGTGGTAGTATCACTAGTAGCAGTAGTACAAATAGTAGTAATAGCAAAAGTAGTAGTAGTAGTTGTAGCAGCTGTAGTAGCAGCAGTCGTGTTAGGAGTTGAAGTAGTTGTACATGTAGTACTAGTAGCAGTAGCAATAGTAGTAGTAGTAGCAGCAGCAGTAGTAGTAAATAGTTGCATTTGTTGTATGAGTAGTAGTAATAGTTGTAGCAGCAGTAGCAGTAGTAGTGGCTTTAGTTGTAGTTATAGTAGTAGTAGCAATAGCAGTAGTAGTAGTAGTAGTAGTAGTAGTTTCACTAGTAGTAGCAGTAGTAGCTGTAGTAGTAACAATAGTAGTTGTAGCAGCAGTAGTAGTAGCTATAGTTGCAGCTATATTAGGAATAGTAATAGTAGTAGCAAAAGTTGCAGTAATAGGAGTAGTAACAGAAGTAGCGTTAGTAGTTGTAGTAGTAGATGTAGTTGCAGTCATAGTAGTAGTAGCCGTAAAAGCAGCAGTAGTAATTGTAGCAGCAGCTGTAGTCACAGTACTCAAAGTTGCAGTTGTAGTACTAGTACTATTAGTAGTGGTAGTCACAGAACTTATAGTATAATTAGTAGTTGTAGTGTTAGCAACAACAGTAGTAGTAGTAGCAATAGTAGTAGTGATAGCAGCAGCAGCTGTTGTAGTAGTATTAGTAGTAGTAGCTACAGGAGCAATAGTAGTAGTTGTAGTAGTAGTAGAGGTAGTAGTAGTAGTGGTCGTAGTAGCAGCAGCAGTCGTAGAAGAAGTAGTAGCTGCAGTAGTAGTGCCACTACTAATAGTAGTTGTAGTTGTAGTTGTAGCTATAGTAGTACTAGAAGTATTAGTTATTGTAGTAGTAGAAGTAGTAATAGTAGTAGAAGTAATAGTAGTCGAAGAAGAAGTAATAGTAGCAGTAGGAGTAGAAGTAGTAGTAGTTGTAGTAGGTGTAGTAGCTTTAGTAGTAGTAGTAGTAATAGAAGTAGTAGTTTTTGCAGAAGTTATTGTTGTAGTAGTATTCTTAGTACTAGTAGTTGTGGTAGTTTTTGTAGTACTAGTTGCTACAGACGTAGTAGGAACAGCGCTAGCAGTAGTAGCAATAGTAGAAGTAGCAGTAGTAGTAGTAGTAGGGGTAGTAGTAGGGGTAGTCACAGTTGTAGCAATAGTAGTAGTGGTAATAGTGGTACTAGCACTAGCAGTTGTAGTAACAGTAGAAGTTATTGTACTAGTAGTGTTAGTAGTAGCTGCTGTAGTAGTAGTGGTAGGAGTACTAATAGTAGTAGTAGAAGTAGTAGCAGTAGCAGCAGAAGCAGCAGCAGCAGCAGTAGTAGCTGTAGTAGTAGTAGAAGTAGCAGTGGTTGTAGTAGCTATAGTAGTAGTAGTCATAGTGGTAGAAGTAGTAGTAGTAGTAGTAGTAGAAGTTGAGTTGTAGCTGTAGTCATAGTAGTAGCAGTAGTAGTAGTAGTAGAAGTAGTAGTAGCTTTAGTGGTAGTTGTAGGAGAAGAAGTAGTAGTAGCTATAGTAGCAGCAACAGTTGTAGAATAGTAGACATAGTAGTAGTAGTTGTAGTAGCAAGAGTAACAATTGTACTAGTAATAGCCGTAGTAGTAGTAGTAGTCTTAGTAGTAGAAGTGGTAGCAATAGTACTTGTTGCATAGTAGCTGTAGAAGTAGTTGTAGCAATTGTAGTTTTTGCAGTAGTTGTAGCAGTAGCTAAAGTTTCAGAAGTGGTAGCACAAGACGTAAGTAGTAGTAGTAGTTGTATTAGAAGTGGTAGAAGAAATAGTATTAGCTGTAGCAGAAGTAGTATTAGTAGTAGCAACAGTAGTAGTAGGAGAAGTAGTATTAGTAGTTGTTATTGTAGTAGTAGTAGTTGTTGTAGTAGTAGTAGTAGTAGTAGTATGAGCATTAGTAGCAGCAATAGCAACAGTAGTAGTAGTAGCGGTGGTGGTGGTAGTAGTAGTAGCTGTATTAGTGGTAGTAGAAATAGTAGTAGTAGTAGTAGTAGTTGTTGTTGTTGTAGTAGTAGTATTAGGTGTACTAGTACTAGTAGTAACATTAGTAGTAGTGGTAGCAGTAGTTGTAGTAGTAGTAGTTGTTGTTGTTGCTGTTGTTGTTGTTGTAGTAGTAGCATTAGCCGTAGAAGTAGTAGTAGTAGGAGTAGGAGTAGTAGTTGTTGTTGTTGTAGTAGTAGTATTACTTGTATAAGTACTAGTAGTAACTTTAGTAGCAGTGGTAGTAGTATTAGTAGTAATAGCAGCAGTGGTAGCAGTAGTAGTTGTAGTTGTAGCATTAGCGGTAGAAGTAGTAGTAGTAGTAGTAGGAGTAGCAACATTATTAGTAGCAGCAGTAGCAATAGTAGTAGTTGTGGAAGTAGTAGAAGTACTAGTGGTAGTAATAGTAGTAGTAGTAGTAGTAGTAGTATTCGGAGTACTAGTACTAGTAGTAACGTCAGTAGGAGTAGTAGCCGTAGCTGTAGTAGTAGTTATTGTTGTAGTAGTAGTAGTATTAGTAGTCATAGTAGTAGTAGTACTAGTACTAGTAGTAGTCATAGTAGTAGTAGCAGTATTAGGAGTAGTAGTAGAAGTGACAAAAGTAGCAGTAGCAGCAATAGTAGTATCAGAAGTAGCAGTTGCAGAAGCAACAGTAGTAGTTGTAGCAGTAGCAACAACAGTAGTAGTTGCTGCAACAGCAACAACAATAGAACTACCTGCACTATTTAGTGTAGTAGTAGTAACAAAAGGAGCAACAGTAGCTATACTAGAAGTAGTAGGAGTAGGAGGAGTAGCAGTCATAGTACAAGTAGTAGTAATTCTAACAGCTGCAGCAGCTGTAGTAGTAGTCGTAGTAGAAGCAGCTGTACGAGTAGGAGTAGGAATAGTAGTAGTCATAGTAGTTGTAGTAATAGTTGTTGTAGTAGTAGTTGTTGTTGTTATTGCTATTGTTTTTATTATAGTAGTAGTTGTACTAGTAGTAGTAGTATTATTAGTACTAGTTGTTCTTGTTGTTGTAGTAGTAGCAGTAGTAGTAATAGAAGTAGTAGTAGTAGTAGTAGTAGTAGGATGAGGAATAGCAGTAGTTGTAGTAGCGGTAGTAGTAGTAGTAGTTGTTCTTGTTGTTGTCGTATTAGTAGCAGTAGTAGTAATAGTAGTTGCAACAGTTATGGTCGTAGCAGTAGTAGTAGTAGTAGGAGTAGTAGTAGAAGCAACTGCAATAGTAGCAGTAGCAGTAGAGCTTGCAGTAGTAGCAGTTGTAGTAGTTGTAGTAGTAGTAGTCTTAGACGTAGTAGTAGAGGTAGTAGTAGTAGTAGGAGTAGTAGTTGGACTAGTAGCAGAAGTTATTGTGCCATTAGTATTTGTAGTTGTAGTAGTTGTAGTTGTTGTAGTGGTATTAGTTGTTATAATAGTTCTAGCATTAGCTGTATATGTTGTAGCAGTAGTAGCAACGAAAGAAGAAGCATCAGTAGTAGTAGTAGCAATTGTGGCAATAGTAGTTATAGTAGTAGTGGTAGTAGCAACAGTTGGTGCATCAGTTGGTGCAGTAGTAGTAGTAGCTGTAATGGTAGTACTAGTAATGGCAGTAGCTATAGTAGAAGTTGTAGTAGTTGCATTAGTAGCAGTCGTAATAGTAGTAAAAAAAGTAGTAGTAGCAGTACTAGCAGTAGTAGTAGTAAAAGTAGTAGTGGTGGTAGTAGTACTATTAGCAATAGTAGTAGTAGTAGTAGTAGTAGTAGAAATAGTAGTAATAGTGGTAGTAGTAGCAGTTGTAGTAACAGTAGTAGAAGTAGTAGTAGTAGTACTAGTTATAGTAATAAGAGTAGTAGTAGTAGTACCAGTAGCAATAGTATTAGTAGTAGCAGTAGCAGTAATTAGTAGTAGCAGTACTAGCAGCAGTAGTAGTAAAATTAGTGGCAGTAGCAGTAGAAGCAGTCGTAGTAGTTGTAATAGTACGAGTAGCAGTAGTAGTAGCAGGGGGAGTAGTAGTAGTAGAATTAGTATTAGTTGGAGTAGCATTTGTACTAGTAATAGTAGTAGCAGTAGTGGACATAGTAGTAGTAGTAGTAGTAGAAGTAGAAATAGTAGTAGTGGTGGTAGTAGTACTATTAGCAATAGTAGTAGTAGGAGTAGTAGAAATAGAAGTAGTAATAGTGGTACTAGTAGCAATTGTAGTAACAGTAGTAGAAGCAATAGTAACTGTACTAGTTATAGTAATATGAGTAGTAGTAGTAGTACTAGTAGCAATAGTACTAGTAGTAGCTGTAGCAGTAGTTACAAGAATAGTAGTACTAGCAGTAGTAGAAGTATTAGTTACAGTGGTAGTTGTTGTAGTAGTAGTTGTAGCTGTAGAAGTTGTATTAGGTGCAGCAGTAGGAGTAGGAGTTTGAGTCATCGTCGTCGTCGTCGTCGTCATCGTAGTAGTAGTAGTAGTAGTAGTAGTAGTAGTAGTAGTATCAGTAGCAGTGGTAGTTTTTGTACTAGTAGGAGAAGGAGTAGTAGAAGTGGTAGCAGAATGAGTAGTAGTAGTTGCAGTAGGAGTAGCAGTAGGGGTAGTAGTAGTAGCAGCAATAGGGGAATTTGTAGTAGTTGTTGTTGTAGTTGTAGAAGTAGTAGTAGTTGCCATAATAGTTGTGGTAGTAGTAGTAGGTGTAGCAGTGGACTGGTAGCAGTAGCAGCAGTAGTACTACTAGTAGTACTAGTAGTAAAAATAGTGGAAATAGCATCAGTTGGAGCAGTAGTAGTAGTAGTAATAGTAGTGGTAGTACTAGTAGGAGCAATATCTGTAGGAGAAGTTGCAGTAGTAGCATTAGTAGAAGTAGTAACAATAGCAAAAATAGTAGTAGTAGCAGTAGTAGCAGTAGTAGCAGTAGTAGTTGTAAAAGTAGTAGCAGTAGTAGTAGTAGAAGCAATTGTAGTAAAATTAGTGGCAGTAGCAGTAGAAGTTGTAGCAGTAGTAATAGTACCAGTAGTAGCAGTAGTAGTAGCAGTAGTAGTAGCAAGAAAAGTTGTGTTGTAGCAGTAGCTGCAGTGGTGGTGGTGGCAATAGTAGTAGTAGCGGTAGTGGTAGTAGTAGAAGAAGAAGTAGTAGTTGTTGTAGTAACAGCAACAGATGTAGAAGTTGTTGTAGTAGTAGTAGTAGCAGTAGTGGTTGTAGTAACTGTTGTAGTAGTAATAGTAGTAGTTGTTGTTATTGTAGTAGTAGCTGTAGAAGTGGTTGTAGCCATTATAGTAGGCGAAGTAGTAGAAGTAGTAGTACTACTAGTAATAGTAGGTTAAGTAGTAGTAGTAGTGGTAGTAGTAGTAGTGAGAGAAGTAGTATTAGTAGCAATAGAAGCAGTAGTAGCAGTAGCTGTAATAGTGGTTGTAAAAGTAATAGTAATATCAGTAGTAGCAATAGTGGTAGGAGAAGTAGTGGTAATAGTAGTAGTACTAGTAGAAGTAGTAGTAGTTGTTGTTGTTATAGTTGCGCAGTAGTTGTTGTTGTTGTAGTACTAGTAGTTGTTGTTGTTATTGCTGTAGCAGTTGTTTTATAGTAGTGGTTGTTGTTCTAGCTGTAGTAGTAGCAGTGGTTGTAGTAGCAGCAGCTGTAGTAGTAGCAGTAGTAGCAATAGCAGCAGTCGAGGCAGTGTTAGCAGTAGAGTAGTAGTGATGGTAGCAGAGGTTGTGGTAGTAGTCATCGTAGAAGTTGTTGTACTAGTAGTGTTAGTAGTAGCAGTAGCAGCGGTAGTAGCCGGAGTAGTAATATTAGTAGTAATAGTTGTAGCAACAATAGAAGTAGTAGTCGCAACCCCTACAGTATCAGTTGTAGTAGTGGAAGTAGTTCTAGTAGCAGTAGTAGTAGTTGGATTAGTAGAACGAGTAGTATTATTAGTAGTAGAAGAAGGATTAGTAGTGATGGTGGTGGTGGTAGTAGTAGTAGTAGTACTGGAAGTAGTCATGGTAGCAGTAGCAACAGCAATAGTAGTAGCCATAGTATTAGAAGTATAACTAGTTGCAACAGTAGCAGTAGTAGTGCGAGTTTTGGTAGTAGTAGTACTAGAAGTAGTCGTGGTAGCAGTAGCAATAGCAGCAGTAGTAGTCGTAGTTTTAGAAGTATAACTAGTTACAATAGTAGTAGTAGTAGTAGCAGTGGTAGCAATAGGAGTAGCAGTAGTAGTGATAGCGGTAGTAGTAGCAGTAGCCGTAGCTCAAGTAGTTGTAGTAGTAGCAGTGTTAGCAATAATAGCAGTAGCAGTAGTAACAGTAGTAGTAGTAGAAGAAGTACCGGTAGTAGTAGGAGTTGTAGTTCTAGTAGTAGTTGCTGTAGCAGTAGTCGTAATATTAGTTTTTATAGCGATAGCAGTAGTAGCAGCAGTAGTAATAGCAGTAGCAGTTGGAGTGATAGCAACAATAGTAGTAGTAATCACGACAGCAACAACAACAACAGTAGTAGTAGGAGTCCTAGGAGTAGTAGTAGTAGTACAAGGAGTGGTAGTAGGAGTATTAGACTTCGTGGTTGTAGTAGTAGCTTTAGCATCAGCAATTGTAGTAGTAGAAGTAGTAGTAGTGGTAGTTGTGTTAGTTTCAATAGTAGAAGGAGTAGCAGTAGCAATAGAAGCTGTAGCTATACTAGTAGTACAAGTACTAGTACTAGTAGTAGTAGTAGTGGTAGTAGTAAAAGTAGTATTAGAAGTAATAGTAGTGGTAGTAGTAATACTAATACTAGCAGCAGTAGTAATACTAGTAGGAGAAGTAGTAGTAGTATTTGTTGTTATAGTAGTAGTTGGAGTAGCAGCAGCAGCAGCAGCAGCAGTAGTAGTAGTTTGAAAAGGAGTAGTAGTAGTGGGAGTAATAGTAGTAGTAGCTATAGTAGTAGTAGTAGTAGTTGCAATTGTAGTAGCAGTAGAAGTAGTTGTAGTAACAATAATAATAGTTCTTATTGTAGCTGGAGTAGTTGTAGTGGTATTAATAGGATTAGTAGTGGTAGTAGCAGTAGCAGAACTAGAAGTAATAGTACTAGTAGGTGTGGTAGTCGTAGTACTGGTAGCAGTAGTAGCAGTAGTAGCAGAAGTAGTAGCAGTAGTAGAAGTTGTAGTAATTATAGTAGTAGTAGTTGAAGCAGCAGTAGTAGTAATATTAGTATTCGTAGGTGTAGTAGTAATAGTAGTAGCAGTAATTGTAGTGATAGTAGCAGGAGTAGTAGTAGTAGTTGTTGTTGTAATCATAGTTGTAGTAGTAGCACGAGTTGGAGTAGGAGTAGAAGGAGTTGTAGTTGTAGCAGTGATAGGAGCGAGGGCAGGAGTAAGAATAGTAGTTATCGAAGGAGTAGGAGTAGGAATAGTGGTAGTCATTCTAGCGTTAGCTCTTGTTGTAGAAGTTGTAGTAGGAGTAGTAGTAGTACTTGAATTAGTATTTGTAGTAGTAACAGTTTTAATAGTAGTTATTGTTGTTGTGGCACTAGCAGCTGAAGTAGTAGCAACAATAGTAGTATTACCAGAGCGGTAGTTGTGGTGGTAGTAGAAGTAGTAGTAGCAGGAGTAGTAGTAGGACTAGGAGTAGGAGTAGCAGTAGTAGTAGTAGTAGTAGTAGTACTTGTTGTTGTTGTCGTTGTTGTTGTTGTAGTAGTAGTAGTAATAGTAGTAGTAGTAGTAGTAGTTGTTGTTGTTGTTGTAGTAGTACTAGTTCTTGCTATTGTAGTAGTAGTACTTGTAGTAGTAATAGTGGTAAGAGTAGTAGTAGCGTGAGTAATAGTAGTAGTAGTAGTAGCAGCAGCATTAGTAGTAGTAGTTGTTGTTGTTGTTGTGTTAGTAGTAATAATAGTTGCAACAGTTGTTGTTGTTGCAGTAGCATTAGTAGTCATATTAGTAGTAGTATTAGTAATAGTAGTAGGACCAGTAGTAATATTAGTAGTAGTAGTAGTCATATTAATAGTAGTATTAGTAATAGTAGTAGCAGTAGTTGCAACAGTAGTAGTAATGTTAGTATTAATCGTAGTAGTAGTAGTGGTAGTATTAGTAGTAGTAATAGGAGTAGTGGTAGTTGTAGTACTAGGAGTTGGAGTAGTAGTAGTAGCAGTAGTATTAGTGGAAGTAGGAGTGGTAGTTGTAGTAGCTATAGTATTAGCAATAGCATGAGTAAAAGTTGGAATAGTATTAGTCATTTCAATAGTAGTAGTAGTTGTTGTTGTAGTTGTAGTATTAGTAGCTGTAGTAGTAAGACTAGTTGTTGTGGTAGTAGTATTAGTAGCAGTAGTAGCAGTAGTATAGTAGTAGTAATAGTTGTATTGGTAGTAGTAGTAGCCATAGTAGTTGTAGTTGTAGTGGTATGATTAGTAGGAGTGGCAGTTCGAGAAGTTTAACTTTTACTAGTAGTAGTAGTGGTAGTACTAGTAGTGATAGAAGTAGTAGTTGGAGTAGTTGAAGAAGTAGTAGTAGTAGTAGTCGTCGTAATTGTAGTAGTAGTAGTAGTAGTAGTAGTAGTAGTAGTAGCAGTAGCAGCAGCAATAATAGTAGCTATAGTACTAGCATTAGTAGTAGTAGTAGTAGTAGTACTAGTAATAGTTGTTATTGTTGTAGTAGTACTAGTGTAGTAGTAGAAGTAGTGGGAGTAATAGTAATAGTAGTAGTACTAGTTGTTGGAGTAATAGTTATAGTCATAGTAGTAGTAGTAGTAGTAGTGTAGTAGTAGTTGTTGTAGTAGTAGTAGTAGTAGTAGTAGTGGTTGTAGTAGTAATGGTGGCAGTTGGAGTGTTAGGAGTAGCAGTAGTAGTAGGAGTAGTAGTAGTAGGGGTGGTAGTATAGCAATAGTAGTATTGGTAGTAGTAGCTGCTGCAACAACAGTAGTAGTAAAAATAGTAGTTGTAATAAAAGTTGTTGTAGCAGCAATCGCAGTAGTACGAGAAGTAGTAGTAGTTGTAGTTGTAGTTTTTGTAGTAGTGGTCGTAGTTGTTGTCATAATAGTAGTAGCAGCAGCAATAATTATAGTTGTAGTAATAATAATTGTAGTCTTAGTAGCAGAAGTAGCAGAAGTAGAAGTAGTAGTAGTAGAAGTTGAAGTAGCAGGAGCAGTAGCAGCAGGAGTAGTAGTAGTAGTAGTAGAAATAGAAGTAGTAGTAGCAGCAGCAGTAGCAGTAGCAGTAGCAGTAGATGTTGTAACAGTAGTAGAAGTAGTGGTAATTACAATAGTAGTAGTCATAGCAGTTGTACTGGAAGTCGTAATAGTAGTAATAGTAGTAATAGTTGTACCAATAGCAATAGTAGTTGTTGTTGTTGTAGCATTTGCTGTAGTTTCAAAAATAGTAGTAGTAGAAGTATTTGTTGCAGTAGTAGTTATTGTAGCAGTATTTGTGGTAGTAGAAGTAGGATTCGGAGTTGGACTACTAGTAGTAGTAGTAGTAGTAGTAGTAGTAGTAGCAATAGTATGGCAGTTGTTGTACTAGTTGGAGAAGGAATAGTAGAAGTGGTAGCAGTAGGAGTAGTAGTAGGTGTAGTAGTAGTAGTAGAAATAGGAAAAGTTGTAGTAGTAGTAGTGCTAATAGTAGTATTAGCAGTCAGAGTGGTTGTAGTTGTAGTAGTAGTAGGCATAGTAGTAGTAGTAGTAGTAGAAGTAGAAGTTGTAGCTGTAATGGTAGTAGCAGTAGTAGTAGGTGTAGTAGTAGTAGCAATAGTAGTAGTACTAAGTGTAGCAATAGTAGCATTACTAGTAATTATAGTGGTTGTTGGAGCAGTAGCAGTGCTAGTAGTAGTGGTTGTAGTAGTGGTGTACTAGTAGCAGCAGCAGTAGTAGTACTAGTAGTAGTAGTATTAAAAATAGTAGTAGTAGCATAAGTTGGAGCAGTAGCAGCAGCAGCAGTAGTAGTAGTACTAGTAGTGGTAGTAGCTGTTGTAGATGTTGTGGTAGTAATTGTAGTGAAAAAAGTAGTAGTAGCAGTACTAGCAGCAGTAGTAGTAGAAGTAGTAGCAGTAGTATTAGGAGAAGCAATTGTAGTAAAATTAGTGGCAGTAGCAATAGAAGTAGTATTAGTACAAGTTACAGCAGCAATTGTAGCAGTAAAAGTAATATTAGTCAGAGTAGCAGTTGTACTGGTAATAGTAGTAGTAGTAGCAGACATAGCAATAGTAATAGAAGTAGAAGTAGTAATGGTGGTAGTAGTACTATTAGCAATAGTAGAAGTAGTAGTAGAAATATAAGTAGTAGTGGTAGTAGTAGAAGTTGTAGTAGGAGTAGTTGGTGTAGGAGCATAAGTGTTAGTAGGAACAAAAGTTGTATTAGTAGTTGTACTGGGAGTATTAGTTGTAGTAGTAGTAGTCGTATGAGTAGCAACAGAAGAAGCAGCAGTAGCAGTACTAGAAGTAGTAGTAGAAGCAGTATTAGTAGTACTAGTTGTAGTAATAAGAATAGGAGTAGTACCAATAGCAATAGTAGTAGTAATAGCAGTAGCAATAGTTTCGACGATAGTAGTAGTAGTAGTAGAAGTAGCAGTTGCAGTAGTACTTGTTGTAGCAGTAGTTGTAGCATTAGAAGTAGTATTAGGTGTAGGAATAGGAGTAGGAGTTGGAGTTACAGTAGTAGTACTTGTAGTAGTAGTCGTAGCAGTGGTAGTTGTTGTAGTAGTAGGAG
Organism: Trichopus zeylanicus subsp. travancoricus; assembly: GCA_005019695.1. Lineage (NCBI taxonomy): Eukaryota > Viridiplantae > Streptophyta > Magnoliopsida > Dioscoreales > Dioscoreaceae > Trichopus > Trichopus zeylanicus. Next base: position 31,341 of record RXID01015200.1, read on the forward strand.
GAGTAGGAGAAGTGGCAGCAGTAGTAGCAGCAGCAGCAGTAGGAGTAGTAGTAAGGGTAGTAGTAGTAGTAGCAATAGGAGATGTTGTAGTAGTAGTTGTTGTAGTTGTAAAATTAGTAGTAGTTGTCGTAATAGTTGTGGTAGTAGTAGGAATAGTAGTAGTAGTAATTGTAGTAGTTTTAGTAGTAGTGTACTAGTAGCAGCAATACTAGTACTAGTAGTAGTAGTAAAAAATAGTAGTACTAGCATCAGTTGGAGTAGTAGTAGTAGTAGTGGCGGTAGTACTAGTAGCAGCCATATCTGTAGTATAAGTTGCAGCAATAGCATTAGTAGAAGTAGTAACAATAGCAGACATTGTAGTAGTAGCAGTAGTAGCCGTAGTAGTTGTAAAAGTAGTAGCAGTAGTAGTAGTAGAAGCAATTGTAGTAACACTAGTGCCAGTAGCAGTCGAAGAAGTAGTAGTAGTAGCAGTAATAGTACTAGTAGCAATAGCAGTAGTAGCAGTAGTAGTAGGAAAACTTGAGTTGCAGGAGTAGCCATATTAGTATTAGTAGCTATAGTTGTGGAAGTAGTGAGAGAAGTAGTATTTGTAGCAGTAGAAGCAGTAGTGGTAAGAGAAGTAGTGGTAATAATAGTAGTACTAGTAGTAGTAGCTGTTGTTGTTGTTGTTATTATAGTAGTAGTAGTTGTTGTTGTTGTTGTTCTTTTAGTAGTAGTGGTTATTGTAGTAGCTATAGTAGTAGCAGTGGTTGTAGTAGCAGCAGTTGTAGTAGTGGCAGTAGTAGCAGTAGCAGCAGTAGAGGTAGTGTTAGCAGTAGCAGTAGCAGTAGTAGCAGTTGAAGTTGTAGTAGTAGTCATGGTAGAAGTTGTTGTACTAGTAGCGTTAGTAGTAGCAGTAGTAGACGTAGTAGCCAAAGTATTACTATTAGTAATAATAGCAGTAGCAACAGTAGAAGTATTAGTCGCAACAGCTATGCAGCATTTGTAGTAGAGGAAGTAGTTGTAATAGTAGTAGTAGTAGCAGTAGTAGTAGTAGTAGAACTAGTTGTATTAGTAGTAGTAGAGGGAGTAGCAGTAGTTGTAGTAGTAGTAGTAATAGTAGTTTTGGTAGTAGTAGTACTAGTAGTAGTCGTGGTTGCAATGGTAGTAGTAGTAGTTTCAACAGCAGCAACAATAGTAGTAGTAGTATTAGACGTATAACTAGTAGCATCAGTAGTAGTAGTAGTAGAAGTTTTAGCAATAGTAGCAATTGTACTATTAGTAGTATTAGCTGCAGTAGCAGTAGCAGTAGCGATAGCGGTAGTAGTAGTAGTCGTAGCACAAGTAGTAGTAGTAGTAGCAGTTGTAGCAATAGTAGCAGCAGCAGCAGTAGGAGTAGTAGCAGCAGTAGAAGTAGTATAGTAGTAGAGTAACGGTAGCAGTAGGAGTTATGGTTCTAGTAGTAGTTGCAGTAGTAGTTGGAGTAATATTAGTTTCTTTTTGCAAAATTAGGAGTAGTAGCAACCACAACAATAATAGTAGCAGCAGTAATAATAGGTGTAGCAGTAGTAGTGATAGCAGCGGTAGTAGTAATCGCGATAGAAGTAGTAGCAGTAGTAGTAGGAGTGATAGGACTAGTAGTAGTAGTAGTACAAGTAGTAGTAGTAGGAGTACTAGGACTAGTAGTAGTAGTGGTACGAGTAGTAGTAGGAGGAGTATTAGACTTATTAGTAGTAGTAGCAGCCATAGCATTAGCAGTTGTAGCAATAGAAGTAGTAGCAGTAATAATAGAAGTCATAGCTATACTAGTTGTACAAGTACCAGTACTAGTAGTAGTAAAAGTAGTATTAGAAGTAATAGTAGTGGTAGTAGTAATAGTAATAGTAGAGGTAGTAGTAATACTAGCAGAAGTAGTGGTAGTAGTGGTGGTGGTGGTTGTAGCAGTAGTGTAGTACTAGCAACAATAGCAACAGTAGGAGTACTAGCGGCAATAGTAGTAGTAGTTTTAGTGGTTGGAGCAGTAGCTGCAGCTGCAGTAGATGTTGCAATAGTACTTGTAGTAATAGTAGCTGAAGTACTAGTAGTAGAAGTAGCAGTAGCAATAGCAGCAAGACTAGTAATAGTACTAGCAGTAATAGTGGCAGTAGTAGTAGTAGCAACAACAGTAGTAGTGGTAGTAGCAGCAGCAATAGAAGTAGTAGAAGTTGGAGTAATAGTAGTAGTAGTAGTAATAATTGTAGTAGTAGTTGTAGTAGGTGTTGTAGTAGCAGTTGTAGTAGCAGTAGTAGCAATTCTAGTAGTAGTCGTTGTTGTTGTCATTGTAGTTGTAGTCACAGGAGCAGTAGTGGTAGTAGTAGTAGTGGTAGCAGTAGTCGTAGTGGTAGTAGCTGTACAAGTAGTAGTAGTAGTAGTAGTTGTTGTTGTTGTTGTAGTAGTAGTAGTGCAGTAGTAGCAGTAGTAGTAGCTATAGTAATAGTAGTAGAAGTAGTAGTTGTAATAGTAGTAGTATTTGTTGTTGTAGTAGTAGCAGAAGTAGTAGCTATAGTAATAGTGGTAGAAGTAGTAGTTGAAATAGTAGTAATAGTTGTTGTAGTAGGAGTCATAGACTCAACGGCCCTAATATTTGTAATAGTTGCCCTTATAGAAGAAATAGTTGTAATAGTAGTCGTAGTAGTAATATTAGCAGTAGTAGTTGTTGTAGTAGAAGAAGAAGTAGTAGTTCTAGTGGCAGTTGTGCTATTCACAGTAGCAGCAGCAGCAGCAGCAGCGGTAGCAATAGAAGTATTAGTTGTAGGAGTAGACGTAGTACTAGTAGTTTTAGCTAAAGTACTAGTGTAGTAGTAGGAGCAGTTGTAGTAGTAGAGGCAGTAGTAGTTGTAGTAGTAGTAGGAGTAGTACTAGCAGTAGTCATTGTAGCAGTAGTAGCAGCAGTAGTAGTAGTAGTAGTTGTTGTTGTTTTGGTTGTAGTTGTTATCGTTGTTGTTGTAGTAGTATTAGTAGATGTAGTAGTAGTAGTAGCAGCAGTAGTAGTAGTTGAAGTAGTAGCTGGGGTATTAGAAGTAGTGCTATCAGTAGCAGCAGCAGCAGATGTAGTGGTACTAATAGCTGAAGCAGTAGTAGCAGTAGTAGTAGTTGTTGTAGTTGCATTAGTAGTAGCAATAGTAGTAGTTGTTGTTTTAAGAGCAGCAGTAGTACTAGTCTTAGCTATAGTACAGCAACAACAGCAGCAGCAGTAGTGTTGTAGTAGCAGTAGTAGTATCAATAGTAGTAGCTGTAATAGTAATAGTAGTAATAGTTGTTGTAGCTGTTGTTGTAGTAGTAGTTGAAGTAGTAGTAATTGTAGCAGTTGTAGCCGTAGTAGTGGCAGATGCCATAGTAGTAGCAATAGTAGTAGTACTAGTGGTAGTAGTTGTGGCTATAGTAGTATTTATTATAGCCACAGAATTGATAGTAGCAGCAGTAGTAATAATGGTAGTTGTAGTAGTAGTAGTCGCAGTCGTAGTAGTGGTAGCAGTAGTTGTAGTAGTAACAGTAGTAGTAGTTGTAGTTGTAGTCATTGTAATAGTAGCACTAGTAGTGGTAATAGTAGTAGTAGTAATCATAGTACTGGTAGCAGAAGTAGTAGTAGTAATAACAGCATTAGTAGTAGTAGTATTAGTAGTAGTAGTAGTCGAATTAGTAGCAGTAGCAGCAGTAGTAGTAGTTGTTGCATTAATAGTGGCAGTAGTAGTAGAAGTTGTAGTAGTAGTTGCAGCAGTTGCAGCGGTATCAGTAATAGCAGCAATAGTAGTTGTTGTAACAGTTGTAGCAGTCATAGCAGCAGTAGTAGCAAGATGAGAAGAAGGAGGAGTAGTTAAAGTAGTAGTAATAGTAGTAATAATAGTTTTGGTAGTAGTAGCAGTAGTAGTAGCAGTAGTAGCAGGAGTGGTAGTAGTAGCAAGAGTAGTTGTAGCAGCAGTAACAGAAGTTGTAGTTGCAGCAGCAACACCCGTAATCATAGTAGCGGTAGTAGTATTAGCAGTAGTAGCAGTAGTTGTTGTTGTTTGCGAAGTTGTATTAGCTGTCGCAGTAGTAGCACAGTAGCAGCAGTTGTAGTAGTAGTAGCAATTTAGCAACAGTTGCAGTTGTAGAAGTAGTAGTAGTAGTAGTCATAGTAGTAGTAGCAATAGTAGTAGTTGTAGTTGTTCTAGTTGTAGCAGGAGTTGTAGTAGTAGTAGAGGTAGTAGTATTTCTTATTATTGGAAAAGTAGTAGTAGTAGTTGTTGTTAAAGCAGAAGCAGTATAGTTATAGTAGTAGTTGACGCCGTAGAAGAAGTTGTAGGAGATGTAGTAGTAGTAGTACTAGTAGTAGAAGTAGCAGTAGTAGCATTAGTAGTAGCAGTTGTTGTGCCAGCAGTAGGAGTAGTTGCAGTTATAGTAGCAGTAGTAGCAGTAGTAGTAGCAGAAGTTCAAGTAGTAGAAGTAGTAGGAGCAATGGTAGTTGTAGAAGCAACAGTAGTCGTAGTAATAGTAGGAGCAATAGTGGTGGTGGTGGTGGTGGTAGTAGTAGTAGTTCCAAAAGTAGTAGTAATAGTAGTAGAAGTAGAAGTAGAAGTAGTTATAGCGCAATAGTAGCCGTAGCAGTAGCAGTAGCAATAGTAGTTGTTGTTGTAGTAATAGTGCTAGCAGTCATCGTAGTTGTAATAATAGTAGTTGCAGTAGCCGCAACATTAGTGTCAAAAGTAGTATTACTGGCAGCAGTAGCAGTAGTAGTAGTACCAGCAGCAGTAGTAATCGTAGTAGTTGTACCAGTAGCGGTAGTAGTAGTCGTAGTGGTAGTAGTAGTAATAGTACCAGAAGTACTCGTTGCAGTAGTAGTAGTAGTAGTAGTAGTAGTAGTAGTAGTAGTAGTAGTAGTAGTAGTAGTAGTAATAGTAGTAGTAGTAGGAGTAGTTGGAGTAGTAACAGAAGTAGTAGTAGTAGTACAAGTAGAAGTTGTAGTAGAAGCCGTAGTAGTAGTAGCAATAGTAGTACTAGTAGTAGTAGAAGTAGTAGAAGTAGTTGTAGTAGTATTGGTAGAAGTGGTAGTAGTCCTACTAGTAGTAGTAGCCGCAGCAACAACAACAGTAGTTGTATTGGTTGGAGTAGTAGTAGTAGCTGTAGCAACAGCAGTAGTATTAGTAGTTGTAGCAGCAGTAGTAGTAGTAGCCAGAGTATTAGTAGTAAGATCAGTAATTGTAGTAGTAGTAGTAGTAACAATAGTAGTAGTAGTAATAGTAGCAGTAGTAGCCATAGCAAGAACAGTAGAAGTTGTTGCAGTAGTAGTAATAGTCATAGTTGCATTCGCATCAGTAGGAGCAGTAGTAGTAGTAGTATTTCTAGTTGTAGTAGTTGTTGTAGTAATAGTAATAGTAGTAGAAGTAGTAGTAGTGGTCGTAATAGGAGTAGCAGGAGAAGTTGTTATAGTAGTGATAGTAGTAGTAGTAGCAGCAGTAGAAGTAGTAGTAGCTATAGTAGTTGCAGTAGTAGTAGTCGTAGTAAGTGTTGTAGTAGAGGAGGTAGTAGTAGTAGGTGTAGTAGTAGCCGTAGTAGCTACAGTAGGAGTAGCAGCAGCAACATTAGTACCTACAGTAACAATAGTAGTAGTGGTAGTAGTAGCATTAGCAGTAATAGCTGTAGTAGCAATAGTAGTAGTAGTAGTAGTAGCAATAGCAAAAGTAGCAGCAACAGCAGTAGTAGTAGCAAAAGCAACAGTGGTAGTAGCATTATTTATTGCATCAGTAGTATTATTAGTAATATTAGTGGTAGTAGTAGCAGCAATAGTAGTAGTGGCAGTAGTAGTAATTGTTGTTGAAGTAGTGGTAGCCATAGCAGTAGTTGTAGTAGTTGTTGTTGTAGTAGTAGCCGAGCAGTCGTTGTAGTAGCAGTACTAGTTATTGTTATAGTAGTAGTAGTAGTAACAGCAGCTGCGACAACATTAATTGGATTATTAGTTGTAGTAGTAGTAGTAGCCGTAGTAGTAGTACTAGGAGATGTCGTTGTACTAGTAGTAGTATTAGCAACAGTAGCAACAATAGTAGTAGTTGTTGTAGCCGGAGTAAAAGTAGCAGTAGCAGTAGGAGTAGTAGTAGAAATAGTAATAATAGTAGAAGTAGCAGCAGCAGCTGTAGCAGTAGTTGTAGTAGTAAGTGCAGCAGTAGTAAGATAAGTAGTAGTAGTAGTAGTAGTGGAAGGAGTAGCATCAGCAACAATAGTAATATCAGAAGTAATAGTACAAGCACTAGTGGTAGCAGTAGCAGTAGTAGTTGTAGTAGTAGTAGTAGCGGCAGCAGCAACATTACTAGTAGTAATAGTTGCAGCAGCAGCAGTAGTAGCAGCAGAAGCAATGGTAACAGTAGTATTAGTAGCTGTAGAAGGAACAGTAGTAGCAACAATAGCAATAGTTGGAGCTAGAGTTGGAGTAGGAGTAGTAGTAGTAACATCTGTAGCGGCAGTAGTAGTAGTAGTAGTAGCCGTAGTAGTAGCAACAATCATAGTAGTAGTTGTTGTAGCAGTTGTTGCGGCATTAGCAAGAAGTAGGAGTAGCAGTAGTAGAACTAATAGTTGTAGCCGTAGTAGAAGCAGCAGCAGTTATAGTAGTAGCAGTAGCCGCAATAATAGGAGTAATAGTAGTAGTAGTTGTTGTAGTTGTGGTGGTAGTAGTAGTAGTAGTAGTAGTAGTAGTAGTAGTAGTAGTAGTAGTAGTAGTAGCAGCAGGAGCAGCAGCAGCAGCAGTAGTAGCAGCAACAGTTGTAGTAGTAATAGTAGTAGTAGTAGTAGCAGCAACAGAAGTATTAGTAGTAGTAGTGGTAGTAGTAGCAGTAGAATTAGTAACAGTAGTAGCAAAAGCAGCAATAGCAACAGCTGGTGTAGTAGTAGCAGTAGGAAGAGTAGCAGTAGCAGTAGTAGTAGTAGTAATAGGAGCAGTCATAGGAGAAGGTGTAGAAGTAGTAGTAGTAGTAGCATTAATGGTAGTTGAAGTAGTAGTAGTTATTGTAGCAGCAACAGCAGTAGTAGTAGCAGTAGTAGTAACAATAATAGTTGTAGAAGTAGTAGTGGTAAAAGTAGTAGTTGTAGTAGGTGTATCAGCATTAATAGTAGTAGTTGCTGTTGTTGTTGTGGTAGTTGCAGTAGTACAGTAGTAGCAGCAGTAGTAGTAGTAGTGCTAGTAGTTGTTGTAGAAGTAGCCGTAGTTGTTGTAGTATTAATTGCTTTAATAGTAGTAATAATAGTAATAGTAGTAGTAGGAGGAGGAGTAGTAGTAGTAGTAAGTAGGAGTAGTAGTAGGAGTAGCAATAGAAATAGTAGCAGTAATAGTTGTAGTAGCAGAAGTAGTTGACGTAGTAGTCGTTGTAGTAGTAGTAGTAGTAGTAGTAGCTGTAGTTGCAGTAGCAAGAGTAGTAAGAGCAGAAGTGGTAGTCGTAGTAGTAGTAATAGTAGTAGTAGGAGTGGTTGTTGTAATAGTAGTTGTAGTAGTTGTTGTTGTTGTGGTAGTAGTATCAGTATTATTAATAATAGTAGTTGTAGTAATAATTGTAGTAGTACTATTAGTAATATTATTATTTGTAGCAGGTTTATTGCGAGTAGTAGTAGTGCTACAAATAATAGTAGTATTAGTAGTCGTAGTAGTAGTAATAGTAGCAGATGTAGTAGCAGGGGTTGTAGAAGTGGCCCTATCACCAACAGTCGTAGTACTAGTAGTAGTAGTTGCAGTAACATTAGTAGTAGCAACTATAGTAGTAGTAGTAGTAGTCATAGTAGTAGCAGTAGTAGGAGTAGTTGTAGTCACAGTAGTAGAAGTTGAAGTAATAGTAGCTGTTGTTGTAGTAGTATTAGCATGAGGAGATGTACGAGTAGCAGTTATAGTAGCAGCAGCAAAAGTAATAGTTCTAGTAGTTGGAGTAGTATTAGTTATAGTAGTAGTAGAGGCAGTAGGAGTAGTAGTAGGAGTAGCCGTAGATGTAGTAGTAGTAGTAATAATAATAGTAGTATTAGTAGTAGTAGTAGTAGTACTAGTAGTCATAGTAGTAGCAGTAGCTGCAGTAGCAGTGGCAATAGTAGTAAGAGTTGTAATGGAAGTCGTAGTAGTTGTAATAGTACTAGTAAGTGAAGTTATTGTAATAGTAGTAGTAGTAGTAGTAGCAAAAGTAGCAGTTGTTATCGTCTAGTAGTAGTAGTAGAAGTAGTAGCAGTAGTAGTAATAATAATAGTAGTAGTACTAATAACAGTAGTAGAAGTAATAGAAGTAGTACTGTTAGTGATAGTATTGTAAAAGCTGATGCAATGCGATCTTATCTTATCGCATGCGCCTTTCTGTAAAGTATCTTTTGTAAAAACTGATGCAATGCGATCGCATTTGCTGGTGTTGATATGATGCGATCTTATCGCATCTACTAGTGTAAACTTCCTTTTATAAAAGGAGGACGACATAATAAGAAGGAACATTGGGAGTTCTTACAAGAAGAAGCGTAGAGTTATCTGTGAGTTCTTCCATATCTTTCTCCTTATTCTCTTTACGTTTCGTCTACCCGACTTGTTGTTGTTATTGTTTCGACTCTGTATCGACTTGGTATCAGAGCTAGAGTGAAAGATATGGCTCTAGGGTAAAATCTCTTAAGGTTAAGGTACGAAAGGTAAGCTTAGGGGAGGGCTTGTTTGATCCATTTTTGTTCTACTTTCTTCCACTTCAGTTCTTATTCTACCTTAGGTACTGCTAAACCATGATCGTTGGTGTTATACTAACAAGGCAAAGCAAAAGGCTAGGTCCTAACTTGGTAGTTAAGGCATGAGTCCATGAGTAAGCCCAAAGGCACACCTAGATGAGCTGCGACTTGTGAGGACACACCCGGTTATTGTCTAGCGTTAACTATGGTATTATAGATGTCTGATGTCTGGGAGAAGGCAATACAAGAGTGGTATAGCAAATCCTGAAGCTCAGGCCTGGAATATCTTGACCTTGTCTCAACCAAAAGTGTTACCCTAAATCAATTAGCCAACAACATTGCTGTCATACATGACCATATTTGTCTCGCATCCCGAGTCAATTTAACAAATTTTAAGCAAATTCTTGAGAGGTGTGAGGACCTTGAAAAAGAAGTTTTTGACCTGAGGGAAGCCTTGAAAAATCTAACTTTCGTATTCCTGGAAGACAGACTTTCATCAAGTGAGGTCATCCGCAGTCTGGTCACCCAAATAGTCGGGCAGCCAAGGTTTATAGAAAATGAGTCCTTAGGAATCCCAGGAGACATAAGTGAGAGATTGGGAAATATCCAAAAGAGTTTCGAAGAAATCAAAGAGCAGAAGAGTCTCACCTTAGGGCTGCAGGAGAAGCCAAAGGAAGGAAAGGGCACTCTACGGGTATTCAAGGACCCTTTTAAAATCCTCAAGGAAGAAAACGAGAAGCTAGGAGGGAGCTAATGGCTACAAGGGCTGTCCAGGAGCAGGCGTCCACATCATCAGTGACCCCACTATTTGAAGATCAAATCAGAGGATATAGAAGAAGTCAACGCCGCCTACATAATATGCAGCAAGGGGCCAGGAGAATTAGGAGGCGCATTATCGGGAAGCCACCTTCCCAGCAAATCCTGGAGAAGCAGATGGACCCTCAAGCTGAGCTGCAGCTATCAATGAGGGAACAGGCGTCCATAATTCCTGCCGAAGTCTTGTACCACTCCAGGAGCGATGATGTCCATCATCGGGTCTATATGCATAGATCCGAGGAAGCCATCCTATGCAATGACAATGACCAGCAGGATAGGATGTTCATATAGGAGGAAAGTTTCGACAAGCTTCAGCGGAGTGGGTTTCAATACATCCACCTGGGCGTACTACAGGTGAGGATCCAGACCCTCCACAGACAGGAAGAAGGTACATTATCCCTCATATTATTAAGGGAGAGTAGATGGCTGGGGGACCGGTCTATATTAGCTACTATGGAGGTAGACTTAACCAGGGGAAGTCAACTTGTGTATATTATTCCTGATATGATGCTAACAATTTGTGATTTTTTTAGAAACATTCAAGTTTCTATTTTAACCAGGGGCTATAGGCAGTGGAAGAATAGCGCGGCTAACCTCCTGATTACAAGAGGCCTCATTGGAAGGCTATCCAACACTCTAAATGTTGGGTTTGCCTTTGAAGTCCAAGGAGTCGTCGACTACCTAGTAAGCCATGGCGTAAGGGCTCTCCCAGGAAAAAGGTACTCGAGAGCGGCGCTCCAGGGACTCAATTGGGTGATAAAACCAGCATATGCCCAGAGTCCAAGGCAACCTACGGAAGTAATCAGCCACGACCTGGTTGACGGAAGTATTGCATTAAGCTTCCGAAATTATGCGGCCACTGCAACCCCTAGGACAACCTGCTATAATAGAACGGATGAGGAGGTACAGAGCGATGAGGAGGAAGTTCGCTCTCAGCACATTATTGCTATTTTTCTGGAAGCTGAGACTACTCCAGCACCAAAGGAAAGTTCCAACCAGTATCAAGGGAATCCCTTGAGGATCCATGCAGAGGATACACGCCCAGGTGCCTCTGTACCTCGGTCCATGGACCCCTCATCGGAGGAATCTGGTGATTGGGAGGACACATATTTCAGCAGACTATAGGATGAAGTCTTTGTACATGTCGGAGCCTTCGATTATCCCATGAAGGATGAACCGGTCTAGGATTCCTACCCAGACGATGAAGTGCATGAAGATTGCCCAAACAACGTTGTTGCAGTAGGGCGTGAGGATGATGAGCCTCAGGAGGTTCTTGAATATCCGACGCTCAAAAAATTGTCGGAAGCCTTATATTCAAGTGCTGTAACTTCACCTTATAGACCCCCCATGGACACATCAATGGGGCCCCCAAGCTATCCTCCGGCTTCTACCCCTTCATCATCAAGACTGGAGACAATCTTTAAGGGCTATGAAAAAGGAATTTTCAAGAGGGCGACGAACAATGAGATGTGGAATCTGCCCTCAGCCCAGCAAGGTGGAGGAGCCCTCTTCGTGATCCCAGAAGAATTGGGATTATTCGATGATGTATTCTCAAGATGGGAGTCCATTACAAGGAACCACATAGCAAACATGGGATTTACCGATGTGCGGGATAAGCTTGATTACATAGAAAATTTATTGGGGGAAGTAGAGAAGCTTACATGGATCCAGTGGAGAATGTAGTATGGGGAAGAATATCAGGGGCTGATTTCAACAGGAAAAGGGCAAGAAGGGATGCAAAACATTTTATCCCAGATAAGAAGAGTATTTACCCTGGAAGACCCCACTACTGGATCTACTGCCATCCAAGATGAGGCGTATAGAGACCTTGAGCATCTGTCATGCGATAGTGTCAAGGACATTGTCAAATACATGAACGACTACATGAGGCTCGCAGCTAAGACCGGAAGGCTCTATGCAGGTACAGAATTATCCGAGAAATTTTGGTTAAAAATGCCTGCAGATCTTGGAAGAAAGATAAAGGAGGCGTTTGATCAGAGGTACTCAGGAGTTCAAGTTGGAGTACTGCCTAGAATACTCTTTGCCTATAAGTTCCTGGAGGCAGAGTGCAAGGATGCAGCATTCAAGAGGTCCTTGAAAGATCTTTCCTTTTGTAGCCAGATCCCTATACCGGGTTACTACAAAAAGGAGAAGAGGTATGGGTTAAGGAAGTCAACTACGTACAGAGGAAAGCCTCATGAAGCCCATATTAGAGTGGAAAAGAGGAAGCATTTAGTTAGAAATAGGAAGTCTAAGTGCTTTCTCTATGGGCAGGAAGGGCATTTTACAAGGGAATGCCCTAATGACAGAAGGCATATGAAGAGAGTGGCTATATTTCAGCAACTGGCTATTCCTGACGAATATGGTGTTTTATCAGTTCAGGAAGGCGAGACACAAAGTGACACCATCTTCAGCATTTCTGAAGGAGAAGATGGGGAGCCGATGCAGCCACTCAAGGCGATGACTTAAGAGGAATTAATCTTTATGTTAGGAGAAATTGAAGGAGGATACTGGCCGCAGGTGAAGTTGCCCGAGGAGCAAATGAACTGTCTGCATAATTGGCAGCATAATGACTTTGTGCAACCACAACATGAAAATTGTTCATGCTGCAAAAGAAAGTCATTACAAAGGGCGCGAATTCACTGCGTGGAATGCAAGGTAACAGCATGTAACCTATGTGGCCCCTATTATTTCAAAAAATAGGTTCCAGTGGTACCAGCAACACCCGCGCCATTTTTCCCACAGCAACTACTTCAAGAACAACAATATTACATCTCATGGTGTGAAGGAAAGATTGCATGGCTCAAAAAGGAGGTGGAACACTAAACGAAAAAGCTATGAGGTCTTGGACTGGAAAGAGAGCTCCAGCAGGACCGGGAGGAGCTAGAAGCTAATGATCTCAGAAGAGGGATCTGTATAAGAGAAGAAGATGCTAATGTTCTGATGCAGGAAAAAATTCTTAAAGCCTCCACAGCACGGCAGAAGGAACCGCAACAGCAAGCAGGGCCCAGAATGGTGAAAGATATGTTATATAATATGCAGGTGGAGTTCAAAATTCCTGGAATTCCCAGATTCCAAGTAAGGGCAATACTAGATACCGGTGCAACCACATGCTGCATAGATGAAGCATCCATTCCAAAGGAAGTTGTTGAAAATACTTGCTTCGTAGTACACATCAGCGGGATCAACTCGAGGCAAACGGCAGACAAAAAACTAACATAAGGGAGGATGTACATCGGGGAAAACATCTTTAGGATCCCATACACCTACAGCTTAAGGATGGAATTGGGGGATGGCATCGAAATGATCATTGGGTGAAACTTCATAAGAGCAATGCAGGGGGGAGTACGTATAGAAGGTAGTATGGTTACATTTTATAAAAATCTGACTACCATTAATACTACCCCTGTAGCAGCAGTGACGGCAGCCTTGGAGGAACTGGACTTGGAAGAGGATGAGTACATTGACATTAAAGAGTCTGTGTACTACAACCAGGAGAAGAGCAGAGAGTCTTTCGTGCGGAAGTTTGAACCTATGATGCAAAAATGTAAGGGAGCAGGCTACATCGGTGAAGACCCTTTGAGGCATTGGCTGAAGAACCAGGTGGTGTGTCAACTAGGCAACAAAAACCATGACTTCACCATCGCAGATAAGCCCCTCAAGCATGTTACCCCTATTTACATGATGCATTCAAAAGACATGTGCAGGCATTGCTTGAGATTGGGGTCATCAGGCCTAGCGGAAGCAGGCATCGGACAACGGCAATAATTGTTAACTCTAGGACAAGTGTTGATCGGAAGACAGGACAAGAAGTAAAATGGAAGGAAAGAATGGTCTTTAATTACAAAAGGTTGAACGACATTACTAACAAAGACCAATACAGCCTCCCTAGGATAAACACAATATGAAGAAGGGTAAGCACCAGCAGGATCTTCTCGAAATTTGACTTGAAAAGCGGCTTTCATCAAGTCGCAATGCACCCGGATTTTATCTAATGGACTGCTTTTTGGGTGTCGGAAGGATTGTATGAATGGCTGGTTATGCCCTTCGGGTTGAAGAATGCGCCTGCGGTATTTCAAAGAAAAATGGATAAATGCTTCCAAGGTACAGAGGATTTTATTGCTATTCTTCATTTTCTGAGAAAACCAGAATATCATCATGCTTGTAGAAGGTGTATTAGGAGTAGTAGTAGTCTTGGAAATAGTAGTAGTAGCAATAGTAGTCGAAGTAGTAGTAGTAGTAGTAGAAGTAGTAGTACTAATATGGGCAATAGTTGTTGTTGTAGAACTAGGAATAGTTTTTGTAGTAGTAGTAGTCGCAGCAGTAGTAGTAGAAGGCAGTGGTAGTAGAAGTTGTAGCCGCAATATTAGTTGTAGCCATAGCAGCAGTAGTTGTTGTGTTAATAGTTGTAGTAGTCACAGTAGTTGTAGTAGTAGTAGTTGCAGTAGTAGCATTAGTGGGTATGGTACAATTACTAGCAGTCGTTGTAGCATAACCAGCAGCAACAGTAGCAGGAGAGTAGTAGCAGTAGTAGTAGTAGGAGGAGGAGGAGTATTAGTAGTAGCAGTGGTAGTAGTTGTAGTAGTATAAGCAGCATGAGTAGTAGTTGTAACAGTAGTAGTAGTAATATTAGTAGTAATAGTAGTGGTATTAGAAATAGTAATAGTTGTAGTAGTAGTAGCAACAATAGTAGTAGTGGTAGTAGTAGTAGAACTTTCAGTTGTAGTACTAATAGTTGTAGTAGTAGTAGTACTAGCAATATTAGTGGTAGTGGTAATCAAAGTAGTAGTTGGAGGAGGAGTTCCAATAGTAGCCGTAGTTGTAGTAGTGGCTGTAGTAGTAGTAGTAGTCGGAGCTGGAGTTGGAGTAGGAGTAGTAGTTGTAATAACAGTAGCAATAGTAGTAGTACAAGTCATAGTAGTAGCAGTCACAATAGTAGTAGCTATAACAGCTGTAGTAGCATTAGTAGTAGTAGTAGAAGTAGTGATAATAGTAGGTGTAGCAATAGTAGCAGTAATCATAATAGCAACAGTACCAGTAGTAGCAATAGCAGTAGTAGTAGAAGTAATAGTAGTAGTAGTTGTAGTAATAATAGTTGTAGTAGCAGCAGTAGTAGCAACAAAAGTAGTACTAGTAGTACTAGAAGTGGTAGTAGTAGCTGAGGTAGTGACAATAGTAGCAGCATCAGCAGTAGCTGTAGTAGTAGTAGTAGTAATAGCAGGAGTAGCAATAGTAGCAATCGTAGTAGAAATAGGAGTAGTAGTCAGAGAAGGAATGGAAGTATTAGCAGTAGTAGCAGAAATGGTAGTAGAAGTAGTAGTAGTAGTAGTAGTAGCAGTAGCAGCAGCAGCAGTAGTAGCAGTAGTAGTAATAATTATAGTTGTAGAAGTAGTAGTACTAATAGTGGTAGTTGTAGTAGTAATAATAGTAGTTGTAGTAGGTGTATTAGAGTAATAGTAGCAGTAGTAGTTGTTGTGGTAGTAATAGTTAGGAGTAGCAGTAGTAGGAGAAGGACTAGTAGTAGTTGGGGTCGTAATGTAGCAATAGTAGTATTAGTAGTAGTAGTAGTAGTAGTAGTAATAGTAAAAATAATAGTTGTAACAGAAGTAATTGTAGCAGCAATCATAGTAGTATGAGAAGTTGTAGTTGTTATAGTAGCAGTCATAGTAGTTGTGGTAATAGTAGTAGTAGCAATAATAATAGTTGTGGTAATAATAATAGTAGTCTTAATAGCAGTAGTAGGAGTAGTAGAAGTAGAAGTATCAGGAGCTATAGCAGTAGGAGTAGTAGTAGTAGTAGTAGTAGTAGTAGAAGAAATAGAAGTAGCAGCAGTAGCAGTAGCAGTAGTAGTAGCAGTAGTAGGAGAAGCAGTAGAAGTTGTAGCAGAAGTAGTGGTAATTACAGTAGTAGTAGTCGTAGCAGTTGTACTAGAAGTAGTAATAGTAGTAATAGTAGTACCAGTAGCAACAGTAGTAGTTGTAATAGTAGTAGTTGCTGTAGGTTCAAGAATAGTAATAGTAGTAGTGGTAGAAGTATTTGTTGCAGTAGTAGTTATTGTATTAGTAGTTGTGGCGTTAGAAGTAGTATTAGGTGTAGCAGTAGGATTAGGAGTTGGAGTAGTAGTAGTAGTAGTACTAGTAATAGTGGTAGCAGTAGTAGTAGTAGCGTGGTAGTTGTTGTACTAGTTGGAGAAGGAGTGGTAGAAGTGGTAGCAGTAGGAATGGCAGTAGTAGTAGTAGCAGTAGAAGTAGTAGTAGGAGTAGTATTAGTTGTAGCAATAGGAGAAGTTGTAGTAGTAGTAGTATTAATAGTAGTAGTAGCAGTAAGAGCAGTTGTCGTTATAGTAGTAGTAGTAGTAGGTATAGTAGTAGTGGGAGTAGTTGTAGTAGTAGTAGTAGCCATAATAGTAGTAGTAGTCATAGTAGGTGTAGTAGTAGTGGCAATAGTTGTAGTAGCAATTATAGTAGCAGTAGCAATAGTTGTAGTAGCAGGTGTAGTAGTAATAAAAATAGCAGTGAGAGTAGTTGTAGTTGTAGTAGTAGTATACTAGTAGCAGCAGCAACAGTAGTTCTAGTAGTAGTAGTAGTAATAAAAATAGTAGTAGTAGCATTAGTTGGAGTAGTAGTAGTAGTAGCAGCAGTAGTGGTAGTACTAGTAGTGGCAGTAACTGTAGTAGAAGTTGTAGTAGTAGCATTAATAGCAATAGTAATAGTAGTAAAAAAAGAAGTAGTAGTAGTAAAAGTAGTAGTGGTGGTAGTAGTAGAAGCAATTGTAGTAAAATTAGTGGCAGCAGCAGCAGCAGCAGTAGTAATAGTACAAGTAGCAGCAGCAGTAGCAACAGTTGTAGCAGCTAGAGTAATAGTAGTAGAAGAAGTAGTATTAGTTGGAGTAGCAGTTATACTAGTAATATTAGTAGTAGTAGTGGACATAGTAGTAGTAGTAATAGAAGTAGAAGTAGTAGTAGTGGTGGTAATAGTACTATTAGCAATAGTAGTAGTAGTAGTAGAAATAGAAGTAGTAGTAATAGTAGCAGTTGTAGTAGTCATAGTAGTAAAAGTTATAGTAGGAGTTGTTGGTTTATGAGCAGAAGTATTAGTAGGAACAGAAGTAGTATTAGTAGTAGTACTGGGAGTATTAGTAGTTGTAGTAGTAGTAGTAGTATGAGTAGCAACAGAAGAATCAGCAGTAGCAGTACTTGAAGCAGTAGTAGAAACAGTAGTAGAAGCAATAGTAGCAGTACTAGTTGCAGTAATAAGAGTAGTAGTAGTAGTACCAGTCGCAACAGTAGTAGTAGTAGCAGTAGCAATGGTTTCAAGAATTGTAATAGTAGTAGTAGTAGTAGAAGTAGTAGTTGCAGTAGTAGTAGTTGTAGTAGTAGTTGTAGCAATAGAAGTAGTATTACGTGTAGAAGTAGGAGTAGAAGTTGGAGTTGCAATAGTAGTAGTAGTTGTTGTTGTTGTTGTTGTTGTTGTAGCAGTTGTAGTTGTTTTACTCGTAGGAGAAGGATTAGTCGAAGTTGTAGCAAAAGGAGTAGTAGTAGCAGTAGGAGTAGTAGTAGGGGTAGTAGTAGTAGTAGCAATAGGAGAAGTTGAAGTGGTACTAGTTGTAGTTGTAGTAGTAGTTGTCGTAATAGTTGTGGTAGTAGTAGTAGGTGTAGTAGTAGTAGCAATAGTAGTAGTAGTAATTGTAGTTGTTGTTGGCATAGTAGCATTGCTAGTAGTAGTTGTTGCAGTAGTAGTGTACTAGTAGTTGCAGCAGCAGCAGCAGCCGCAGTAGTAGTAGTGGTAGTAGTAGTGGTAGTACTAGTAGCAATAGTATCTGTAGTAGAAGTTGCAGTAGAAGCACTGGTAGAAGTTGAAGTAAAAGCATTAGTAGAAGTTGCAGTAGTAGTATTAGTAGAAGTAGTAACAACAACAGAAATAGCAGTAGCAGCTGTTGTAGCTGTAGTAGTTGTAAAAGTAATAGCAACAGTAGTAGTAGAAGCAATTATAGTAAAATTAGTCGCAGTAGCAGTAGAAGTAAGCAGTATTAGTAATAGTAACAGTAGCAACAGCAATAGTAGCGGTAGTAGTTGGAAAAATTGTGTTGTAGCAGTAGCCATAATAGTAATAGTAGTAGTAGAAGTAGAAGTACTAGTAGCGATAGTGGTAGTAGTAGGAGAAGTAGTAGTAGCTATTGTAGCAGCAACAACAAATGTAGAAGTTGTAGCAGCAGTAGTTGTTGTAGTAGAAGTAGTAGTATATGTAGTAGTAGCTATAGAAGTGGTTGTAGCCATTATAGTAGGTGAAGTAGTAGAAGCAGTAGTACTAGCAGTAGTAGTAGTAGAAGTAGTAGTAGTAGTAGTAGTAGTAGTGAGAGTAGTATTAGTAGTAGTAGAAGCAGTAGTAGAAGTAGCTGTAATTGTGGTAGTAGAAGTAGTAGTAGTATCAGTAGTCGCAGTAGTGGTAGGAAAAGTAGTAGTAATAATAGTAGTACTAGTAGAAGTAGCTGTTGTAGTAGTAGTAGTAGTAGTAGTAGTTGTTGTTGTTGTTGTAGCAGTTGTTGTAGCAGTTGTTGTAGTCGTAGTGGTTGTTGTTGTAGCTGTAGTAGGAGTAGTGGTTGTAGTTGTAGCAACAATAGTAGGAGTTGTATTTGTAGTTGCAGCAGCTATAGTAGGAGCAGTAGTAGCAGTAGCAGCAGTAGAGGCATGATAGTAGTAGCTGTAGCAGTAGTCGTAGCAGAAGTTATAATAGTAGTCATGGTAGAAGTTGTTGTACTAGTAGTGTTTGTAGTAGCAATTGTAGCGGTAGTAGTAGGAGTAGTAATAGTAGTAGTAATAGCAGTAGCAATAGTAGAAGTAGTAGTCACAACAGCTACAGTAGCAGTTGTAGTAGTGGAAGTAGTTGTTGTAGCAGCAGCAGTAGTAGTAGAAGGAGTAGCAGAACTAGTTGTATTAGTAGTAGTAGAAGAAGGAGTAGCAATAGTAGTAGTTGTAGTAGTAGTAGTAGTGCTAGTTTTGGTAGTAGGAGTACTAGAAGTAGTCATGGTAGCAGTGTTAGTGGCAACAGTAGCAACAATAATAGTTGTAGCAGTAGTATTAGAAGTATAACTAGTTGCAATAATAGTAGTAGTAGTAGAAGTTGTAGTAGTAGTAGCAATTATAGTATTAGTAGTATCAGCAGTAGTAGCGATAGTAGTAGTAGTAGTGATAGCGGTAGTAGTAGTACTAGTCGTAGCACAAGTAGTAGCAGCAGTAGTAGTAGAAGTAGTACTAGTAGTAGAGTAGCGGTAGGAGTAGGAGTTGTAGTCCTAGTAGTAGTTGTAGTAGTAGTAGTAGTAATATTAGTTTTGGTAGAAAAACTAGGAGTAGTTGCAATAGTAGCGGTAGTAGCAACAGTAGTAATAGCAGTAGTAGTATGAGTGATAGCAGCAATAGTAGTAGTAATCGTGGCAGCAGCAACAACAGTAGTAGTAGTAGGAGTCCTAGGACTAGTAGTCGTACGAGTAGTAGTAGTAGGAGTATTAGAATTAGTAGTAGTAGTAGCAGCGAGAGCATCAGCTGTTGCAGTAGTAGAAGTAGTTGTAGTAGTTTCAGTAGTAGGAGCAATAGCAGCAGCAATAGAAGTCGTATCTATTCTAGTAGTTCAAGTACTAGTACTAGTAGTAATAGTGATGGTTGTAGTAAAAGTAGTATTAGAAGTAATAGTAGTGGTAGTAGTAATAGTAATAGTAATAGTAATAGTAGTAGTAATACTAGCAGCAGAAGTAGTAGTAGTTGTTGTTGTAGTAGTAGTTGGAGTAGGACGAGTAGTAGTAGTTGTTGTTGTTATTGTTGTTTGAGTAGGAGTAGTAGTAGTAGCGGGAGTAATAGTAGTTGTTGTTGTAGTAGCAATTGCACTAGTAGTATAAGTAGTAGTAGTAGCAATAATAACAGTTGTTGTTGTAGCAGGAGTAGTTGTAGTGGTATTAATAGGATTTGTAGCGGTAATAGCAATAACAGAAGCTATATGAGTAGTAGTAGTAGTAGCCATAGCTGAAGTAGTAGTAACAGTAGCAATAGGTGTGGTAGTCATAGTAGTAGTAGTAGTAGAAGAAGTTGTAGTAATTATAGTAGTAGTAGTCGAAGCAACAACAATAGTAATATCAGTTCTCGTAAGAGTAGGATTAGGAATAGTAGTAGTCATAGTAGCAGTAGTTCTTGTTGTAGTAGTTGTAGTAGGAGTAGTAGTAATAGTACTAGTAGTAGTATTTGTAGTAGTAGTAGTTTTTGTAGCAGTAGTAGCAGTTGTGGCACTAGCAACAGCAGCAATAGCAGCAATAGTAGTAGTAGAAGTTGGTAGTCATTGTGGGAGTAGAAGTAGTAGTAGCAGGAGTAGTAGTAGGAGTAGGAGTAGGAGTAGTAGTAATTGTAGCAGTAGTAGTAATAGTAGTAGTAGTCATAGTAGAAGCAGTAGAAGGCGTAGGAGGTGGAATAGTTGTAGTCTTAGTAGTAGTAGTAATAGTAGTAGTAGTAGTTGTTGTTGTTGTTGTTGCTGTAGTAGTAGAAGTTGTAGTAGTAATAGTAGTAGTAGTAGTAGTTGTTGTTTTTGTTGTTGTATTAGTAGTAGTAGTAGTAATAGTAGTTGCAATAGTTGTTGTTGTAGCAGTAGCAATAGTAGTTGTATTAGTAGTATTATTAGTAATAGTAGTAGGAGTAGCACTAGTAGTAGGAGTTGTAGTAGCAACAGTCGCATCAGTAGTAGTAATATTAGTATTAGTCATAGTAGTAGTAGTAGTAGTAGTATTTGTAGTAGTAATAGTAGTCATAGTTGGAGTAGTAGGAGTTAGAGTAGGAGTAGTAGTAGCAGTAGTATTAGGAGAAGTAGGAGTGGTAGTCATAGTAGCTATATTATTATCAATAGTAGGAGTAAAAGTTTGAATAATATTAGTTATTTCAATAGTAGTAGTAGTTGTCTTTGTAGTTGTAGTAGTAGTAGCAGTAGTAGTAAGACTAGTAGTCGTGGTAGTAGTATTAGTAGTAGTAGTACTAGTAGTAGTAGTATAGCAGTAGTAATAGTTGTAGTGGTAGTAGTAGTAGCAGCAGCAGCAGTAGTAGTAGTAGCCATAGTTGTTGTAATTCTAGTGGTATGATTAGTTGGAGTGGCAGTTGGAGAAGTTGAACATTTAGTAGTAGCGGTAGTGGTAGTACTAGCAGTTGTGATGGAAGTAGTTGTTATAGTATTAGTCGTAATAGTCATCGTAGTTGCAGTTGTAGTACTAGTAGTTGTTGTAGTAGCAGTAGTAGTAGCAGTAGCAGAAGTAGTGGAAGTAGTACCAACATTAGTTGTAGTAGTAGTACTAGTAGTAGTTGTTATTGTTGTAGTAGTACTATTGTAGCAGTAGAAGTAGTGGGAGTAATAGTATTAGCAGTAGGAGTAGTTGTAGCAGTAATATTTGTAGTCACAATAGTAGTAGTAGTAGTGTAGTAGTTGTAGTTGTAGTAGTTGTAGTAGTGGTAGTTGGAGTGTTAATAGTAGCAGTAGTAGTAGGAGTAGTAGTAGTAGTAGGGGTCATTGTATAGCAATAGTAGTATTAGTAATAGTAGCTATAGTAGTAGTAGTAGTAGTAAAAATAGTACTGGTAATAGAAGTAGTTGTAGCAGCAATAGTAGTAGTATGAGTAAGTAGTAGTAGTTGTAGTTGTTGTGTTAATAGTAGTAGTAGCAGCAATAATAATAGTTGTACTAATAATAATAGTAGTATTAGTAGTAGTAGTAGCAGTAGTAGAACTAGTAAAAGTAGAAGTAGGAGGAGGAGGAGCAGCAGAAGTAGTTATAGTAGTAGTAGAAATAGAAGTAGTAGTAGTAGTAGTAGTAGTAGCAGCAGCAGTAGCAACAGTAGCAGTAGTAGCAGTAGCAGTAGAAGTTGTAGTAGTAGTAGAAGTAGTGGTAATTATAGTAGTAGTAGTCGTAGCAGTTGTACTAGAATTAGTAATTGTAGTAATAGTAGTACCAATAGCAACAATAGTAGTTGTAATAGTAGCAGTTGATGTAGTTTCAGGAATAGTAGTAGTAGTGGTAGAAGTATTTGTTGCAGTAGTAGTTGTTGTAGAAGTAGTTGTGGCAGTATAAGCAGTGTTAGGTGTAGCAATAGGATTACGAGTTGGAGTAGTTGTAGTAGTAGTAGTAGTGGTAGTAGTAGCATGGTCGTTGTTGTAGTAGTTGGACAACGAGCCGTACAAGTGGTAGCAGTAGGAGTAGTAGCAGGTGTAGTAGTACTAGTAGCAATAGGATAAGTTGTAGTAGTAGTAGTACTAATAGTAGTATTAGCAGTCTGAGTAGTTGTAGTTGTAGTAGTAGTAGGCATAGTAGTAGTAGTAGTTGTAGTAGTAGTAGTAGCCGTAATAGTAGTAGTAGTAGTAGGCATAGTAGTAGTAGCAATAGTAGTAGTAGTAGTAGTAGGTGTAGCAGTAGTAGCATTAGTAGTCGTAATTGTAGTGGTTATTGGAGTAGTAGCAGTGCTAATAGCAGTAGTTGTAATAGTAGTGTACTAGTAGCAGCAGTAGCAGTAGTACTTGCAATAGTTGTTGTAGTAAAATTAGTAGTAGTAGTAGCAGTAGCAGCAGTAGTAGTGGTAGTACTAGTAGTGGCAGTAGCTGTAGTAGAAGTTATAGTAGTAGCATTAGTAGCAGTAGTAATAATAGTTAAAAAAAATAGTAAGAAAAGTAGTAGCAGCCGTAGTAGTAGTAACAATAGAAGAAGTAGTAATAGTAGTTGTAGTAGCGGACATCATAGTAGTAGTAGTAGTAGAAGTAGAAGTAGAAGTAGTAGTAGTGGTGGTGGTAATACAATCAGCAATCGGAGCAGCAGTAATAGAAATAGAAGTAGTAGTAGTAGTAGTAGTAACAGTTGTAGTAGTTGTCGTAGTAGAAGTTGTGGAAGGAGTAGTTGGTGTAGGAGCAGAAGTATTAGTAGGAACAAAAGTAGTATTAGTAGTAGTATTGGGAGCATTAGTTGTAGTAGTAATAGTAGTAGTATGAGTAGCAATAGAAGAAGCAGTAGTAGCAGTACTAGAAGTAGTAGTAGAACCCGTAGTAGAAGAAGTAGTAGCAGTACTTGTTGTAGTAAATTAGAGTAGTAGTTGTACCAGTAGTAACAGTAGTAGTAGCAGTAGCAGAATTTTCAAGGATAGTAGTAGTAGGAGTAGTAGTAGTAGTAGTTGCAGTAGTAGTAGTTGTAGTAGTAGTTGTAGCAGCAAAAGTAGTATTAGGCGTAGGAGTTGGAGTTGGGAGTTGCAGTAGTAGTAGCAGTAGTAGTAGTAGTAGTAGTAGTAGTAGTAGTAGTAGTAGTAGTAGTAGTAGTAGTAGTAGTAGTAGTAGTAATAGTAGTGGTAGTTGTTGTACTAGTAGGAGAAGGAGTAGTAGTAGTAGCTGTAGGACTAGTAGTAAGCGTAGTAGTAGTAGCAGCAATAGGAGAAGTTGTAGTAGTAGTTGTAGTAGTAGCCCTTGTAGAAGCAGTAGTTGTAATAGTAGTCATAGTAGTAATTTTAGCAGTAGCAGTTGCTGTTGTAGAAGAAGAAGAAGTCGTTCTGATAGTAGTTGTACTAGTCGCAGCAGCAGCCGTAACAGCGATAGCAGTAGAAGTACTAGTTGCAGGAGCATAAGTAATACTAGTAGTTTTAGTAGTAGCGTAGTAGTAGTAGGAGGAGGAGGAGTAGTAGTAGTAGAGCCAGTAGTAGTAGTAGTAGAAGTAGTAGTAGTAGGACGAATAGTAGTAGTAGTAGTCATTGTAACAACAGCAACAGCAACAGCAGCAGTAGTAGTAGCAACAATAATAGTAGTAGTTATTATTGTTGTTGTTGTTGTGGTAGTAGTTGTTATCGTTGTAGTAGTAGTAGTAGTAGTAGTAGATATAGTAGTAGTGACAGTGGTAGTGGCAGCAGTAGTTGTACTAGTACTAGTAGCAGTAGTAGTAGTAGCAAAAGTTGTAGCCGAGGTAGTAGAAGTAGCCCTTTCAGTATCAGTAGCAGCAGCAGTAGTAGTAATAGCTAAAGTAGTAGTAGTAGTAGTAGTTGTTGTTGTTGTTGTAGTGGCATTAGTAGTAGCAACAGTAGTAGTAGTTGTTGTAAGAGCAGTAGCAGTACTAGTCTTAGTTTTAGTAGCAATTGTCATAGCAACTGTAGTTGTAGGAGAACTAGTAGTAGCGACAACAGCAGCAGCAGTAGTATTGTTGTACTAGCAGTAGTAGTATCAATTGTAGTAGCTATAATAGTAACAGTAGCAGCAGTCGTTGTAGCTATTGTTGTAGTAGTTGTCGAAATAGTAGTAACTGTAGCAGTAGCAGCAATAGTAGTGGCAGAAGCCGTAGTAGTAGCAATAGTAGCAGTAGTTGTTGTTGTAGTAGTAGCAATAGTAGTAATAATGGCAGTTGTAGTAGTAGTAGTCACAGTCGTAGTAGTGGTAGCAGTAGTTGTAATAGTAGCAGTAGCAGTAGCAATAGTTGTAGTTGTTGTAGTAGTAGCAGTAGTAGTGGTAATAGTAACAGTAGTAATCATAGCACTAGTAGCTGAAGTAGTAGAAGTAGTAATAGCAGCATTAGTAGTAGTAGAAATTGAATTAGTAGTAGTAGTAGTAGCAGTAGCAGTAGTTGCATTAGTAGTGGCAGTAGCAGTAGAAGTTGAAGGAGTAGTTGTAGCAGTTGCAACGGTATCAGTAGTAGTAGCAGTAGTAGTAGTAGCAATAGTAGTTGTAGCAGTAGTTGTTGTTGTTGTAAAAGTAGTAGTAGTAGTAGTAGTAGTAGTAGTAGTAGTAGTAGTATAAGTAGTAGCAGTAACAATAGTATTAGTAGTATTGGTAGTAGGAGTATCAGCATAGTAGTTGGAGTAGCGGTACTAGCAGTATTAGTAGTTGTACTATGAGAATTTGCATTAATTGTAGCTGTAGTAGTAAGAGTCAAAGTAGCAGGAGTAGTAGTAGCAGTCGTAGGAGTAGTAGTAATGGTAGTAGCAGCGGAAGTAGTTTTAGCAGTAGTTAGAGTAGTAGTTGTGGGAGTAGTAGAAATTCAAGTAGTAGTAGTTGTAGTAGTATTGTAGCAATAGTAGCAATAGTAGTAGGAGTAGTAGTCATAGTAGTTGTAGTAGAAGGAGTAGTGGTAGTCGCAATCATAGTAGTAGTAGCAGCAGCGATAGTAGTAGTAGTTGTTGTAGTAGTTGTAGTGCTAGTAGCAGCGACATTAGTAGCAGCAAAAGTGATCGTAGTAGTAGTAGCAGCTACAATAGTAGTAGTAGTTGAAGTAGTAGTAGTACTAGTAGTAGTAGTCATATTAGCAGTAGTAGTAGTTATTGTAGTAGTAGTATTTGTAATAGTACTAATAGCAGTAATAGGAGTAGTAACAGGAGTGGGAGTAGTAGTAGAAGTAGTAGTCGCAATAGTTGTAGTTGTAGTGGTAGTAATAGTAGTAGTAGTAGTAGTAATAGTAGGAGTATTAGTAATAGCAGTAGTTGTAGTAGTAATAGTAATTATAGTAGTAGTAGGGTAATAGTAGGAGTAGCGTAAAAGTAGTGGTAGTAGCAGTGGGAATGGAAATAGCAGTAATAGTAGTAACAACAATAGCAGCAGTAGCAATAGTAGTAGTAGTAATGGTAGTGGTAGTAGGAGTAGTAGGAGAAATAGTAGTAGAAGTAGCAGATGTAGTAGCAGTAATAATAATAGTAGTAGTAGCAGTAGTAGGAGTAATAGTACTTGGAGTAGTAGTACTTGTAGTAGCAGTTATTATCATAATAATAGTACTATTTGCAATAATAGTAGTTGTAGGAGTAGAAGTAATAGTAGTAGTAATAGTAGTACTTGCAGTAGTAGTTGTAATTGTTGTAGCAATATTAGTAGTAGTAGTAGCAGTAGCGGCAGTAGTAGAAGTTCTACTACAACTAGTTCTTATAGTAGAACTTGAAGCAGTTACTATAGTAGTAGTAGGAGGAGGAGTAGGAGTAGTAGTAGTAGTAGTAGTAGTAGTAGTAGTAGTAGTAGTAGCAGCAGCAGAAGCAGCAGCAGCAGCAAGTAGCAGCAGCAGCTGTAGTAGTAGTAGTAGCAGTAGTAGTAGTTTGTAGTAGTATAGTAGTAGTAAAGTAGTAGTAGTAGTAGTAGGAAGTAGTAAGTAGTAGTATTAGTTGCAGTAGTAGCAGTAGTAGTTAGTAGAAGACAGTAGCAGCGCAGCAGCACATAGTAGAAGTGTTTTATAGTATTATAGTATAAGTAGGTGTTGTTGGTTAGTATAGTAGTAGTAGTAATAGCGGGAGCAATAGTAGTAGTAGTAGCATTAAGTAGTAGTAGTAGTAGTAGTTGTTGTTGTTTTTTGTTGTTTTTGTGGGAGTAAGAAGCTGTTGTTGTTGTAGTAGTATAGTAGAAGTAGTAGTAGTAAGTGTGGAAGTGGCAGTAGCGGGTATACGAGTTATAGAAGTAGCAGTAGTAGTAGCAGAAGTAGTAGCCGTGGTTGTCGAAGTATCCCTATGAGTAGCTGCAGTAGTGGTAGTAGTAGTAGTAATAGCTGAAGCGGTAGTAGCAGTAGCAGAGATAGTAGTAATAGTATTGACAGTAGTTGTCGTAGTAGCATTAGTAATAGCAATAGTAGCAGTAGTCAATGTAAGAGCCACAGCAGTAGTAGTCGCCATAGTTATAGCAATAGTTGCAGTAATTGTAGTTGTAGTAGAACTAGCAGTAGTGGCAATAGCAACAGCAGTAGTAGTGTTGTTGTAGTAGTAGCAGCAGTAATAGTACAAGTAGCAGTTATCGTTGCAGCTATTGTTGTAGTAGTAGTCAAAGTAGTAGTAGCAATAGGAACTGTAGAAACAGCAGTAGTAGTAGCAGCAGTAGTAGTCGTAGTGGTAGTAGTATTAGTAGTAGCAGAAGTAGTAGTGGTAGCAACAGCAGCAGTAGCAGATGTTGTAGTAGCAGTAGTAGAAGCAGCTGTAGTTGTCGTACTAGAAGTAGTAGTAGTAGTAGTAGTAGCAGCAACAACAATAGTAGTTGTTGTGGGAGCAGTAGTAGCAGCTGGAGTGGTAGTAGCCGGAGAGGTAGTAGTAGTAGTAGTAGTTGTTGTTGTTGTTGTTGTTGTTGTGGCAGTAGTTGTTATCGTTGTAGCAGCAGTCGTAATAGTAGTAGTAGATGTGGCAGTAGTGACAGTGGTAGTAGCCGTAGTTGTTGTACAAGTATAGTAGCTGCAGTAGTAGTAGTAGAAGTAGGAGACGGGCTAGTAGAAGTAGCCGCGTCAGTAGCAGCAGCAGCAGCAGCAGTAGTAATAGCTATAGCAATAGTAATAGTAGTAGTAGTTGTTGTAGTGGCATTAGTAGTAGCAATAATAGTAGTTGTTGTTGTAAGAGCAGTAGCAGCACTAGTATCAGTTTTAGTAGCAATTGTCACAGCAACTGTAGCTGTAGGAGAACTAGTAGTAGCGGCAACAGTAGCGGCAGTAGTAGTGTTGTAGTAGCAGTATTAGTATCAATAGTAGTAGCTGTAATAATAATAGTAGTAGCAGTCGTTGTAGCTGTTGTTATAATAGTAGCAATAGTAGCAGTAGTAGTAGTTGTTATAGTAGTAGTAATAGTAGTAATAATGCCAGTTGTAGTAGTAGTAGTCACATTCGTAGCAGTGGTAGCAGTAGCAGAAGTTGTAGTTGTTGTAGTAGTAGCGGTAGTGGTGGTAATAGTAACGGTAGTAATCACAGCGCTAGTAGGAGAAGTAGTAGAAGTAGTAATAGCAGCATTAGCAGTAGTATTATTATTAGTAGTAGTAGTTGAATTAGTACTAGTAGCAACAGCAGTAGCAGTAGTTGCATTAGTAGTGGCAGTAGCAGTAGAAGTTGTAGTAGTAGTTGCAGCAGTTGCAACGGTAGCAGCAGCAGTAGTAGTAGCAATAGTAGTTGTAGTTGTAGTAGTAGTAGTAGTAGTAGTAGTAGTAGTAGTAGTAGTAGTAGTAGTAGTAGTAGTAGTAGTAGTAGCAGCAGCAGCAGCAGTGGTAGTAGTTGAAAGAGCAGTAGCAGCAGCAGTAGTAGTAGCAGTAGTTGTAGCAACTATAGTTTTTGTAGAACTGGTAGTAGCAACAGTAGTAGCAGAATTAGTTGTGCTGTAGTTGTAGTAGTAGTCGTCGTAGTAGAAGTAGCAGTAGCAGTAGTTGTTGTGGCTGTAGCTATAATAGAGTATAAGTAGTAGTAGTGGTAACAGTAGCTGTAGTATTAGCAATAGTAGCAGTTATAGTAGTGGCAGCATCAGCAGTAGTAGTAGTTGTTGTAGCAGCAGAATCAATAGTAGCACTAGTAGTGGTAGTGGTGGTAGTAGTAGTAGTACTAGTAGTAGCAGTCGTAGTAGTAGCAGTCGTAGTAGTAGTAACATTAGTAGTAGTTGTTGTAGTCATTGAAGTTATTGCATTAGTAGTAATAATAATAGTAGAAGTAGTAGCAGTTCAAGTAGAAGAGGTAATTGTAGTAGGAAATGAAGTAGTACTAGCAACAGCAAAAGTAGTAGTAGAAGTATTTTTAGTAGTAGTTGCAGTAGTAGTAGCAGTACTAGCAGTACTAGTAGTAGTAGCAGTTGTAGAAGCAGTATGAGTAGAAGTAGTGTTTGTTAAAGTAGTAGCAGTAGCAGTAGTTGTAGTATTAGTAGTAGTATTAGCAATAGGAGTAGCAGTAGTAGCAGTAGTAGTAGCAGCAGTAGTAGTAGCAATAGTAGTAGTTGTAGCTATTGTTACAGTAGTAGCATCAGTAGTGGTAGCAACAGTAGTAGTAATAGTAGTATTAGTAGCAGCAGCAATAGTATTAGTATCAGAAGTAGTAGTAGTAGTAGTAGTAGTATTAACAATAGTAGCAACAGTAGTAGTAGTAATCGTAGCAGCAGCAACTGTTGTAGTAGCAGTAGTAGTGGTAGTAAGATAGGTAGTAGGAGTGGTAGTAGTCATAGTAGCAATAGCAATAGTAGTAGTAACAGTAGTAGTAGTAGTAGGAGCAACAGCAACAACAACAATAGTTATAGTAGTATTAGTTGTAAAAGTAGCAGTAGTAGAAGCAGCAGCAGCAGCAGTAGTAGTAACAACACTAGTAGCAATAGTAGTAGCAGTAGTAGTAGCCATAGCTATAGTAGTAGTAGTAGTAATAGTAGTAGAAGTAGTAGTAAGTGTAGTATTTGTAGTAGTAGCAACAGAAGTAGTAGTTGTTTTAAGAGCAGTAGCAGCAATAGTAGTTGCAAAAGTTGCAGCAATTGTAGTTGTAGAAGCATAGGCGGTAGTGGCAATAGAAGTAGAAGTCGTAGTGTTGTTGTTGTAGTAGTAGGAGTAATAGTAGCAATAGTAGTGGTTGTTGTAGTTGTAGTTGTAGTTGTAGTCGTAGTATAAGTAGTAGCAGTGTTGGTAGCAGTAGCTGTAGTAATAGCAATAGTAGCAGTCGTAGTAGTGACAACATTAGTAGCGGTAGTAGTAGTAGTAGTGGTGGTGGTGGTAGTTGTAGTAGTAGTAAGAATAGAAATAATAGTAGTAGTAGTAGCAGTAGTAGCAGTCGTAGAAGTCGGAGCATTAGTAGTAGTAGTAGCAATTGTAGTAGTAGATGCAGTCAGTGTGGTTGTAGCATTAGTAGTGATAATAGTAGTAGTAGAAGCTAAACTTGTAATAGAAGTAATTGTGGTAGGAAACAAAGTAGTAGTAGCAATAGCAGTAGTAGTAGCAGCAGCAGCAGTACTAGTAGTAGCAAAAATAGTACTTGTAGCAGTAGTTGTAGTAGTAGTATAAGTACTAGCAGTACTAGTACTAGTAGCAGTTGTAGCAGAAGTAGCCGTAGAAGCAGTATGAGGCGAAGTAGTAGTAGTAGTAGTAATATTAGCAGTTGTAGTAGCGATAGTAGCAGTAGTAGTAGCAATAGTAGTAGTGGTAGTAGTTACAGTAGGAGCAGAAGTTAGTAGTGATAGTTGTAGTAGTTGTGGTAGCTGTAGCAGTTGTAATAGTAGTAATAGTATTAATAGTTGTAGCAGCAGTAACGGTAGTAGCAGAAGTCATAGTAGTAGTAGTAATATTAGCAACAGTAGCAACAACAATAGCAGTAGTTGTAGTAGTAGCAATAGCCATAGTAGTAGTAGTGGAAGCAACAACAGTATTTGTAGGAGCATTAGTGTTAAAGTAGCAGTAGTAATCACAACAGAAGTAATAGTAGTAGTAGTTGAAGTAGTAGCAGCATTAGTCACAGTAGTAGTAGCAGTAGCTGTAGCAGGAAAGGGGTAGTAGTAGGAGGAGCAGTTGTAGTAGTAGAGGTAGTAGTAGTGGTAGCAGTAGAATTAGAAGTAGTTGCAACATTAGTAGTAGCAGTAATAGTAATACGAGTAGTTGTGGCAGTAGTAGTAGTAGCAGCAGTCGTAGTTCTCAGAGGAGTAAGTTGTTATTTTGGGAAAAGTAATAGTAGTCATAGTAGTACCCGTAGCAGCAGCAGCAACAACAGCAGTAGTACTTGTAGTAGTAGTGGTAGTAATGATAGTAGTATTAGGAGTAATAATAGGAGTAGCAGTAGTAGTAGTAGTAGTGATAATAGTAGTAGTATTAGTAGTAATAGTAGTCGTAGCAGTAGTAGTAGTTCTAGTAGTAGTAATAGGACTATGATTAGTTGTAGTAGTAGTTGTTGTACCAGTAGTAGTAGCAGTTGTAATGGTAGTAGTATTAGTTGTAGCAGTAGTAGCAGTAGTAGTTATAGCAATAGTTGCAGTAGGAGTGGTAGTAGGAGTAGCAGTACAAGTTGTAGTAGGAGCAGTAGTAACAGAAGTAGCAGTAGGAGCAGTAGCAGCAGCAGTAGCCATTGTAGTAATTGTAATTATAGTTGGAGTAGTAGTAGAAGAAGTAGCAGTGGAGGTTATAGAAGTAGTAGCAGTAGTTGTCATAGTAGTAGTTGTTCTTGTTGTAGTAGGAATAGTACCAGTAGTTGTAGTAGCAGTAGTGGTAATAGTAGTAATAATATAAGTAGTAGTAATAATAGTAGGTGCAGTAATAGTCGTAATAGTAGTAGTAGTAGTAGTAGTAGTAGCAGCAGTAGCAGTAGTAGCAGCAGCAGCAGTAGTAGGAGTGATAGTAGTCGTCGTACTAGTTGTAGCAGTAGCAACAACAGCAGTAGTGGCAGTAGTAGTAGTAGTAGTAGTAGTAATATTAGTACTAGTAGTCGCAGTAGTTGTTGTAAGAGCAGCAACAGTAGTATAGTAGTAGTCACAGCAACTGTGGTAGTAGTAGTAGTAGCAGTAGTAGCAACAACAGTAGAAGTAGTAGTAGTAGTAGTAGTAGGAGTTGTAGCAGCAGAATCAATAGTAGCAATAGTAATAGTAGTAGTACCAGCAGTAATAATAAAAGTTGTAGTTGTGGTGGCAGTAGTTGCAGTCGTAGTAGTGGTAGCATTTGCAGTAGTAGTAGCAGTAGTTGCAGTCATTGTAGCACTAGCAATCGTAGTAGTAATAGTAGTAGTACAAGTAGCAGTACTAGTAGCAAAAGTAATTGTAGTAGGAAAAGTAATACTAACAATAGCAAAACTAGTAGCAGCAGCAGCAGTAGTAGTAGTATTAGTAATAGTAGTAGTAGTTCGACTAGTAGTTGTAGCAACAGTAATAGCAGTACTAGTAGACGTAGTAGTAGTAGTAGTAGTAGTTGTTGTTGTTGTTGTTGTTGTTGTTGTAGTAGTAGTAGTAGTAGTAGTAGTAGTAGCAGCAGCAGCAGCAGTACTAGTAGGAATAGTAGTAATAACAGTTGTAGCAGCAGTAGTAGCAGCAGCAGCAGTATGAGTAGAGGTTGTAGTTAAAGTATTTGTACTAGTTGTATTATTATTAGTAGTAGTAGTTGTTGTTGTAGTAGCAGTAGTTGCAGCAGTACTAGTAGTAGTAGTAGCGATAGCAGTAGTAGTCATAGTAGCAATAGTAGCTGTATTAGCGGTATTAGTAGTAGAAGTAGTTGTAACTGTAGTAGTAGCAGTAGAACTAGTAGAAGTGGTAGTAGCACTAGTAGTAGCACTAGTAGTAGTAGCAATAGGAGTAGTTATAGCAATAGTAAAAGTTGCAGCAGCCATAGTATTCAGAGAAGGAGTAACAGTTGTTATTGTGGGAGAAATAGTAGTAGTAGTTGTTGTAGTACTAATAGTCATAGTTGTAGTAGTAATCGTAGTAACAGTAGAAGTTGTAATAGTACTAGTAGAGGTAATAGTTGTTGCTGCAGCTCCTCCTCCTCCTACTACTACTATTTCTACTACTACTTCTACTACTATGACTACAACTGCTACTATTACTACTATGACTACTACTACTGCCACTACTACACCAACTACTACACCTACTACTATTACTAGTCTAACAACTACTCCGACTACTCCTACTACCACTACTGATATTACCACTACTCCTGCTACTAGTACTACTACTACTTAGTACTGCTATCACTGCTACTACTACTACTGTTTACTACTCCTACTTCAACTATTACTACTATTGTTGCTACTACAGCTCCTACAACTACTACTGCCACCACAACTACTGCTACTACTCCTACTTCAACAACTATTACTACAACTACAACTACTAATATAACAACTACTCTAACTACTACTACTACTACAACTCCAATTGCTACTCCTACTCGTACTACTACTATGAGTACCACTACTCCTAATGCTACTAATACTATGCCTAGTACTATTGCTACTACTACTACTGCTACTACTACTATTCCTACTAATACTACTACAGCTACTACAACCCTGAATACAACAACTTCTACTACTACTTCTACTCCTACTCTTACTCCTACTACTACTACGACTACTCCTACTGCTACAACTGCTACTACTATTCTTACTTTTACTTCTGCTACTGCTACTACTGCAATAACTACTACTTCTATGATTGCTCATACACCAACTCCTGCTACCACTACTACAACTAACAATAGTATTACTACTATTACTGATGCTGCAACTATCACTACTACTACTATTACTACTACTATCATCACCACTATTATTACCACTACTCTTCTTCCTCCCCCTCCTACTACTACTATTACTACTACTACTACTGCTACTATTACTACTACTACTACAACCACAAGTTCTACTGTTACTGTTACTACTACTACAACAATCGCTACTAGTACTACTACTGCTACTTCTTCTACTATTGCAACTACTACTACTCCTACTCGAACTCCAACTGCTACATCTACTTCTACTACTACTACTAGTACCATTACTTAAATTACTACTATGCCTACTATTATTCCTATACCGACTCCTATGAATACTACGACTGACACTACTACCCCTACTATTGCTGCTGCTGCAGCTGTTGCTACTACTACTGTTGCTGCTGCTACTGCTGCAACTACTACTACTACTACTACTACTACTACTACTACTATTACTATTACACTACTACTACTAATGCTACTATTGTTATTATTACTACCACCACTACTACTACAATTACTACAACAACTACAAGTGCTATTGCTACTGCTACTCCAACTACTACAGCTACTACTCCTATTTCTACTCCCACTACAACTATTACTACTCCTATGCGTAGGACTACTACAACAACAACTACTACTCTTCTAGTACAACTACTACTACTTGTAATATGATTTCTACTAGTACTACGATTACTAATACTACAACTACTAATAATACAGCTGCTACTACTACTATTATTACTTCTGCTATTGCAGCTACTACTTCTACTACTTCTATTGCTGCTTTTTCTCCTACTACTACTACTACGACTACGACTACTACTACTACTACTACTACTACTACTACTACTACTACTACTACTACTACTACTACTACTACTACTACTACTACTACTACTACTATTACTACTATTACTACTACTACTACTAGTACTGTTACTACTACTAATACTTCTACTATTACTTCAGTGGCTACTTCTACTACTACTTCAACTACTATTATTACTGCTACTGCTGCTGCTACTAGAACTACTACTACAAATGCTAACACTACTACTACTTCTACTACTACTACTACACCTACTCCTATAACTACTTCTACTACTACAACTACTAGTTCTACTCCACCTACTCCTACAACTACTGCAACTACTGCTACTGCTCCTACTCTTACCCTACTACAACTACTCCTACTCCTACTCCTCCTCCTCCTCCTACTACTACTACTACTTCTTCTTCTTCTTCTTCTTCTACTACTACTACTACTACTCTACTAGTACAACTGCTACTTCTAATACTCCTCCTCCTCCTCCTCAAACTACTACTACTACTGCTGTTGCTGCAATAACTAGTACTACAACTCCTACTACTACTATGATTACAACTACTGTAGCTACTATCGCTACTACGACAACTACTACTGCCACCACTGCTGCTTGTACTACTTCTGTTGCTACTACAACAACTACTACAGCTGCTGCTGCTACTACTACTACTACTACTACCACTATGACTACTGCTACTACTACTACTACTACTACTACCACTACTACTACTGCTACTAATACTATAACGATAATTGCAACTCCTACTACGGCTACTCCAACTACTTCTACTACTACAATAACTACTACCACTACTACTACTACCCCTACTACTACTACTTCTACCCTTGTTACTACTACTTCTCCTACTTCAACAACTACTACAAATACTACTGCCACTACTGCTACGACTGCTTCTACTGTTGCTACTACGACTATAACTACTACAACTACTACTGATACAACTACTACTACTGTTGCGACTACTGCTACTGCTACTACTACTACTACTTATCCTACTACTACTACTTCTGGTACTACTATTCCCACTATTAATACTACTATTACTGCTACTACTGCTGCTCCTACAATGACTAACGGTATCTCTACTACTGCGACTACTACAACTACTGCTACTAGTACTACTATTGCTCCTGCTACTACTACTAATACTACTACAGCTACTACTATTACTACCACTACTACTACGACTACAACAACTACTACTACTGCTGCTGATGTTGCTACTACTGCCACTGCTACTACTCAACTGTTGCTGTAACTTCTACTACTAATACTACTACTACTACAGCTACTACTAGTAGTACTACTACTCTTGCTGCTACTACTACAACTACTACCACCGCTACTACTATTTCTCTTGCTCCTACTACTACGGCTACTACCGCTAGCACTACTACTAATGCCACTAGTACTACATCCACTACGATTCCTATAATAACTACAGCTACTACTGCTATGGCTGCTACTTCTACTACAATAACAACAACTACCACTACAATTAAAACTAATACTACTACTGCTACTACGACAACCATGACTTTTTCTCCTACCATTACTACTACTACTACTTGATTTGCCACTACTACTGCTACAACAACAAGTACTACTACTACTCTAGCTGCTGCTACTCTCCATCTAATACTACGACTACTACTACTACTACTACTACTACTACTATTACTACTACTACTACTACTACTACTACTACTACTACTACTACTACTACTACTGCTACTACTACATCTACTACTACTAGACTACTTATGCTACTATTACCGCTATTGCAACTGCTGCTATTGCGAGTACTACAACTCCTACGACTACTGCAACTGCTACTGCTATTGCTCTACTACTACTGCAATTACTACTACTACTACTAGTACTACTAATACAACTTCTTCTTCTACTGCTATTACTACAATAGCTCTACTACTACTGCTACTAATACTGCGGCTACTACAACTATTACAACTACTATTATTTTTACCAATGATACCCCTACTATAATTGTGACTACTACTACTTCAGCTTCTACAACTGCAACTGCTACTCTTACTACTACTGCTACTATTGCTACAATAACAACTACTACTAATACTACTAATACTACTGACACCACTACTATTACCATTGCTACGAGAACTGGTACTACTACTACTACTACTACTACTATGACTATTGCTGCTACCACTACTGCCACTACTTTCACTACAACCACCACCACTACTACTGCTACTGCTACTGATTTTACTACTCCTACTATTGAAACTATTGCTACTGCTATTACTTGTACTACTACTCCTACATCAACTATGACTACAACTAGTACTACTACAAATGCTTCTACTACTGCTACTTCTGCTACTAATACTACTACTACTAATACAACTACCATTACTACTACTACACCTACCACCACCACTTCTGCTATGACTATTGCTACTACTTCTACCACTACTGCTACTACTGCAACTATTACTACTATTAGTACTACTACTACTACTACTACTACTACTACTACTACTACTACTACTACTACTACTTCTTTCACTGCAACTACTAGTACTTTTACTGCTACTACTACCACTACTGCTGCCACTACTACTACTAATGCTACTGCTACTACTACCGCAACAACTGCTACTACTATTGCTCCTACTGCTACTACTGCTGCTAGTGCTACTACTACAACTACTTCTACAACTACTACAACTACTACTATTACTGCCATTGTTGCAACTACTACTTATACTACTACAACTACTATAACTACTACTGCTACTACTACTACTACTGTTGCTGCTACTACTTCAATTATTACTAGTGCTACTACTATTATTGCTACTACTGTTGCTCCTACTATTACTGCTGTTCCTACTACTACTACTACTGCGGCATCTGGTACTACTACTACTGCTACTACTACTACAGTTGCAACAACTATTATAGCTATAGTCACGACTAGTACTACAGCTACTACTAGTACTTCTGCTGCTACTACTACTAGCACTACTTCTACTACTAATACTATTGCTACTACTGCTATTGCTATTGCTACTACCACTGCAACTACTATTTCTTCCACTGCTACTACTGTTGCTCCTATTGCTACTATTGCTACTACCACTACTACTACTATGACTACTACTTCAACCACTGCTACCACTACTACTACAACTACTGCTACTACTACCACTACTACTTCTAATACTGTGGCTATCACAACTACTATTACAACTTCTTCTACTACTTTTGCTACTACTGCTACTACTACTACGACAACTACTACAACGACTGCTACTACTACTACAACTACTACAGCTACTACTACCAATACTACTACTAATACAGCGGCTACCACAGTTGTTATTACTACTTTTGCTGCTACGTTTACTACTGCTACTTCTACTACTACAGCGACTGGTTCAACTGCTATAATTACAGCTACAACTACAACTTCTACTACTTCTGCTACTATTACTACAACTATTACTACAACTACTACAACTTCTACTACTACTTCTGCTATTACTGTTGCTACTAACACAACTACTTCTACTACTACTACTACTACAACAACAACAACTACTACTCCTACTACTACGACTACTACTACTACCACTACTATCTTCTACCATTGCCACTAGTACTAGTACTGCTCATGTTGTTGCTACAACTACTACAACTACTGCTATTTCTGCTACTACAGCTACTACTACTATGACTTCAACTTCTGTTACTACTATTACTACTTCTACTACTTTCACTGCTACTACTTCAACTACAATTTCTACTACTACAACTGCTAATTCAACAGCAACTGTTGGTTCCACTACTGGCAGTACTTTCGCTACCACTAGTATTGCTCCTACTACTTCTACTCCAGCAACTACAAGTACTATTACTTCTTCTCCTACTACTACTACTAGTGCTACATCTATCAGTATGGAATTTATTACTACTACAACTTCTACGAATTCTACTATTGCTTTTGCTACTACAACAACTACTACTATTACTACAACTACTTCAACTACATCTACTTTTGCTACTGCTACAACAACAATTATTGCTAATACTACTGATGCTACTGCTACTACAACTACAGATGCGACTGCTACTACTACTACTAATGCTACCACTATTACTGCTACTACTGCTGCTGCTGCTATTATTACTACTATTGCTCCTACTGCTGCTGCTACTACTACTACTGCTACTCCCACTAATACAACTGCTGGCACTACTACTCTGACAATTTGCATTACTACTCTTGCTACTACTACTACAACTACTACTAATGCTACTGCTACTTCTACTATTATTACTTCTACTACAATAACTACTACTACTACGACTACTATTACTAGGATTACTACTTCTGCTACTACTATTTCCACTACTACTACTACTACTACGCCTACAACTGCTACAACTGCTACAACAACTACAACTACTAATACTACTACTACTTCTACTACTACTACTACTACGACTAATAGCACTACTGCTACTACTACTACTATTACTACTACCGCTAGTACTAATACCAGTACTAGTACCACTACGTCTACTACAAATGCTGCTATTACATCATTGCTACTACCCTTATTACTGCTACTGATAGTACTACTTCAACTGCTGCTGCTACTACTTCTACTATTGCTACTACTACTACTACTGCTGCAACTACTTGTATTGCTCCTCCTCCACCTCCTGCTATTACTACTACTCTACTACTAGTACTACAATATCTACTACGACAACTTCCACGAGTACTACCACTACTAGTTCTTCTCCCGCCACTACTACTACTGCTGCTTCTACAACATGTACTGGTACTTTTGCTTCTCCTGTGACAATTACTACTTTTGCTACTAGTACCACTACTGCTACTAATACTACTACTCTTATTACTACTACTACAACTATTACGACTACAACAACAACAACAACTCCTACTACTACTCCTGCTACTACTACTATAATGATTATGACTACTACTACTTCTACTTGTGCGGCTACAACAACTGCTACTGCTACAACCTCTACTACTACTATTGCTGCTACTACTACAACAGGACTACTACACTACTACAACTACTACTATTGCTACTAGTACTACCCCTCTTACTACCATTGCTACTGCTACCACAACTGCTACTTCTACTACTACTACTACTACTACTGCTACTGCTGCTACTGCAACTACTGCTACTACAACTACTACTACAACAACAACTACTACTACTACTACTACTACTACACTTCTACTACTATTGCTGCTACTACTACTTCTATTTCTACTAATACTAATATTACGACTACTATTAATACTACAACAACCAGAGCTACTACTGCTGCTGCTACTACTACTACTACTACTCCTACTCCTCCTCCTATTGCTACTGCTACTACTACTACTACTACTACTACAAGAGCAACTACTACTACTACCACTACAACTACTACTATTACTATTTCTACTGCTAATACTACTATTGCTACTACTATTACTGCAATAATACTACAACTACTACTACTAGCACAGCTACTACAACAACTACTCCTATTACTACTAATACTACTACTACTACTACTACAACGACTACAACAACTCCTTTTGCTACTGCTACTACTTGTACTACTATTACTACTGCTACAACTACAAGCACTCCTACTGCTACTACTAATACTACAACTACTACTAAAACTACTGCTACTACTACTACCCTAACAACTACTACTGCTACCACTTTTACTACTCCTACTATTACGACTACTACAACAACCACTGTTAGTACTACTGCTGCTCTTGCTACTACTACTACTAGAACTCCTACTACTGTTACTAGTACAACTACTACTTCTACTAGTACAACTACTACTACAATAACTACTAGTGCTATTGCAACTGCTACTACTACAACAATAACTACTGCTTTTGCTGCTACTACTACTTGCACTATTACTATTACAACAACAACTACTACTACTACTACTACTACTGCTGCTGCTGCTGCTACTACTACTATTGTTGCTACTACTACTGCTACTACTACTTATGTTACTACAACAACTGTTACTCCTACTAATACTACTTCTGCAACTACTAGTATTACTAGTAATAGTACTACTACTACTACTACTTATGCTACTACTGCTACTTCTACTAATACTACTACCAGTGCTACTACAAGTCCTACTTCTACAACTACTACTACTAATATTGCCATTGTTTCTCAGACTACTACTACTACCACTGCTGCTACTATCACTACTGCAACTACTAGTACTGCTACTGCTGCTACTTCTACTACTACTACTTTGACTACTTTGGCAACTATGACTACCACTACTACTACTACGACTATTGCTACTACTACTAGTACTATTGCTACTGCTACAACTTCTACTACAAGTACTATAATGACTACAACTATTGCTACCACAACTACTATGACTACTACTACTACTACTACTATCACTTTCAATACTACTACTACTAGTACTACTACTAGTAGTATTGCTACTACTACTACTGCTACTACTATTGCTGTACTACTGCTCTACTGCAGTAACTACCGCTATTACTATTGCAACTAATAGTGCTGCTAATACTACTACTATTACTACTACTACTACTTTTGCTACTGCAACTACTACTGTTGCAGCGGCTACTGCTGCTACTACTACCATAACTACTACTACTACTGCTGCTTCTACTACTATTGCCACCACTACAGCTACCACTAAGACTACTACTATTACCACTACTGCTAATGCTACTGCTACTACTACTACTATACCTACTTATCCTACTACTCCAACAATAAAAACAACAACAACTACTACTACTAATGCTACTATGACTACCACTACTGCTACTATTACTACGGCCTCTATGCTACTACTACTACACCACTTACCTTATACTCTCACTACAACTAACTAGTAGCTGCTACTACTACTGCTACTAGTACTACTGCTAATAATATTACAACAACAACTACTACTGCTGCTGCTGCTTTCGCTACTACAGCTGCTACTACTACTACTATTCCAAATACTTCTTCAGCTTCTACTATTATGGCTACTACTGCTACTACTTCTATTGTCGCACCTACTACTACTCCTACTACTACTACAACAACTCCTATGACCACCACCACTACTACTAGCACTTCTAGTACTACTACTACTGTTACAACTACTAGTACTACTACTCCTAAACCTACTTGTAATACTACTACTACTACTAGTACTACTTCCGCTATCACTTCAACTACTACTACTGCCACTTCTGATATAACAACAACTACTATCAGCACTACTACAACTACTACTACTTGTACTACTACTACTTCTACTTCTACTACTACTACTATTACAACTACTACTACTATACTACTGCCACTACTACTACTACTGTTGCTGTTGCTGCTGCTGCTACAACTATTACGGCTACTACCTCAGTTACTACTACTACTCTACTCTTACTCCTATTACTACTACTGCTGCTGCTACTTCTGTTACAACAACTACAACTACTACGACTCCAGCTACTACTACTTCTACTACAATCACTACTACTTCTACTCCCACTACTACTCCAACTACTAGTACTACGACCCCGACTACCACTACACCTACTACTACTACTATTACTGGTACTACTACATTGACTACTACAACAACTACTATTGCTACTACTACTACTACTACTACTACTACTACTACTACTACTACTACTACTACTACTTCTACTACTACTACTACTACTACTATTACTGCTACTATTAGTACTACTACTACTACTACTATTACTACTGCTACTACAACTACTTGTACTGTTACTCCTACAACTACTCTGACTTATACCACCACAATTCCTACTACTACTGCTACTACTACTTCAACCACTACTCCTTCCATTAGTACCATAATGACAACAACAACTACTGCTGCTGCTACTACTACGACTATTGCTGTTGCTGCTACTATCACTACTGCTACTACCTCTATCACTACTCCTATGGCTACTACAGCTACACCACTACTACCACTACCACTACTACTACTATTACTACTACTACTACTACAACAACAACAACAACTACTACTACTACTACTACTACTACTACTACTGCAACTACTACTGCTGCTGCTGCTGCTACTAAAACTACTACTACTACAACTTCTGTTACTGCTACTACTTCTGCTGCTGCTGCAGCTGTTGCTGCTGCCACTACAACTACAACGATTACTACTTCCACTACTACTTCTACTACAACAACAACTACTACTACTTCTAGTAGTATTACTTCTACTTCTGCTACTACAACCACAACTTGAACTAGCACAACAACTGCTTCTACTTCTACTACTACTCGTCTACCACTACTGCTACTGTTACTACTACTACAATTGCTAAAACTAGTCCTTCTACTACCATTACAACTACTACCACTGCTACTACTACTACTACTACTCCTCGTACCACTACTACTACTACTACTACCTCTACTACTACCACTACTGCTACTATTACTACACCACTACTAGAACTACTACTATTACCACTACGACTACAACAACTTCTACTACTACTACTGCTACAATTTCCACTACTGCTTCAAGTTCTACTACTTCTGCCTCGAGGACTACAACTGCTATTGCAACTACAACAGCTACTGCAATTACTACTAGTGTTACAACCACTAGTACAACTACTTATATCGCAACAAAGACAGCCCCTACGGCTGATATTGCTACTTTGACAGCTACTACTACTCGTACAACTACTATGATTGCTACTGTTACTACTCCTACTACTAGTATTACTTCTCATACTCCAACAAGTTCTGTAGCTACTCAGACGTCTACTACTACTACTACAACTACTATTGAGGCTGTTGCTGCTACTACTGCAGCTCTTACTAATACTACTAGTGCAACTGCTACTACTACTACAACTTCCATTAGTACTTCTGTTGCGGCTACTACAACTACTACTTCGACTACTACTACTACTATTACTCTAACTCCTACTCCTACGGCTACTCCTGCTACTACTTCTACTGCTACAACTACTACTACAACAACTAGTACTACTACTACTACTTCTACTACTACTGTTGCTACAATTACTTATACTACTGCTAGTGCTACTTGTACTACTACTACTGTTGCTACTGGCGCTACAACTACTACTCCTATTACCACAAATACTACTACTACTACTGATGCTACTACCACTACTAACACTCCTATGACTTCTACGACTACTACTCCATCTACTACTGCATCTACAACATCCTGCTACTACTAATACTACTACTAGTACTACTACTATTACGACTACTACTACTAGTCATACTAATACTACCACTCCAAATACTCAAACTACTTCTACTATAACAACAACTGCTATTGCAACTGCTACTACTACTACAACAAAAACAACAACAACAACAACAACAACAACAACAATAACAACAACAACAAC
The DNA here is from genome assembly GCA_005019695.1 of Trichopus zeylanicus subsp. travancoricus. Classification (NCBI taxonomy): domain Eukaryota; kingdom Viridiplantae; phylum Streptophyta; class Magnoliopsida; order Dioscoreales; family Dioscoreaceae; genus Trichopus; species Trichopus zeylanicus. Next base: position 74,090 of record RXID01015200.1, read on the forward strand.
TACTACTACTACAACTACTATTACAACTGCTACCACTGCTACTATTGTTACTAGTACTACTATTAGTACTTCTACTACAACTACTACCTCTACTACTCCTACTGCTGCTACTATTACTACACTTCTACTAGCACTACTACTACTCCAACAACTACTACTATAACCGCTACTACTAATACTACTACTACTACTACAACTACTACTATTACTACTACTACTGTAACTACTCCCACCACGACTACTACTACTACTACGTCTACTAATGCTGCTACTGCTACTACTACTACTAGTCCCATTACTACTACTACCACTACTACAACTGCTACTGTTACTATTACTACTTCTACTACTACTACTTCTGCTACGATTACTAAAACTACTATTACAATTGTAATATCTACTACTATTACTACTAGTACTACAATTACTAGTACTACTACCTATACTACAACAAATACAGCCACTACGGCTGAAACTGCTACTTCAGTTGCTGCTAATACCCATAAAACTACTCCAATTGCATCTTTTACTGCTCCTACTACTACTATTACAACTATTACTACTACTCCTACTGTTGCTGCTTTTGTTGCGTTGCCACTAATACAGCTACTAATATAACTACTATTAAGACTTCTACTACTACGACTTCGACTGCTGCTTCTACTACTACTACTACTGAGACTGCTACAACTATTGTAACTACAACTACTGCTACTACTTCTACTGCCATTTCGGATGCTACAACAACAACAACTACTACTATTAGTACTACAGCTACTACTAATACAACAACAACAACTACTACTACAAATAATGCTATTACTGCACTTCTACTACCCTTACTACTGCTACCGATACTAGTACTTCAACTCCTCCTACTACTACTTCTACTATTGCTAATACTACTACTTCTACTGTTGCTACTACTACTTGTACTGCTCCTCCGCCTCGTTCTCCAACTTTTACTACTACTACGACTACTACTAGTACTACAAAATCTACTACTACTACTACTACGAGTAATATTACTACTTGTTGTAGTCCTGCTACGACTACTACTGCTGCTTCTACAACATGTGCTAGTACTTCTACTTCTCTTGTGACTGCTACTACATCTATTAGTACTACCACTACTACAACAACTACTACTACGACTGTTATTACCACTACTGTAACTAGTACAACTATAATAACAACAACAATAACTACTATTATGACTACTTCTCCAACTATTGCTACTACTGTTATTACTACTACTACTACCTCTACTAGTATGGCTACAATAACTAATACTGCTATAATTGCTACTACTACAACCTCCACTACCACTACTGCTGCAACCACTACCACAACTACTAGTATTGCTACAAGTACTACCCCTATTACTACTACTATTGCTACTACTATAACTACTACTAGTACTACTAGACTACTACTACTACTTCTACTACTACTACAACTTCTACTCCTACTACTAAACTACTACTACTATTGCTACAACTACTACTTCCACATCTACTAATATTGGTACTACTACTACAACAACAACAACCACAATTACTACTACTGCTGCTGCTCCTATTGCTACTACTACTATTAATACTACTACAACTGCTACTATTACTACTTCTACTACATCTACTACTACTACTACTGTTGCTGCTATTATTGTTGCTGCTACTACTTCTACTACTACTAGTACTGTACTAAAGCTACAACTACTACTAGTAGCACTGCTACTACTCCAACAACTACTCCTGTTACTACTACCAATACTACTGCTACTACTACTATGACTACAACAACTCCTTTTGCTAGTTCTACTACTCCTCCTACTACTATTACTACTGCGACAACTACTACGAAAACTACTACTACTACTACTACTTCGACATCTACTACTACTATCACTTTTACTCATCCTCTTCCTACTACTACAACAACTACCATTGCTACTACCACTGCTACTGTTACTACTTCTATTACTACTACTCCAACTCCTACTCTGACATTTAGGCCAACTACTACTTCTACTACAACAACTACTACTGCTAATTCTGCTACTGCTACTACTACTACAACAATAACTACTACTACTACTACTACTTCTACTACTACTGCTACGACTACTACCACTACTATTTCTACTACTGCTACTACTACTACTACTACCACTACTAGAACTACTACTACTACTGCTGCTACTACAACTACTACTTTTACTACTATTACTACTGCAACTACTACGACAACTACTACTATCACTATTACACTACTACTGCTGCACCTACCATGACTACTAATAGTACTGTTACTAGTCCTACTACTGGTACTACTACACCAAGTAGAAGTATAAGTAGTAATAGTAGCAGTAGTAGTAGTTGTTGTAGTGTTAGCAGCAGTAGTGTAATAGTAGCAACAGCAATAGTAGTAGTAGTAGTAGTAGTAATAGTAGTAATAGCAGTAGTAATAGCAACAGTAGTAGCAGCAGCAGTAGTAATAGTAGTAGCAGTAGTAGTACTAGTCGAAGGTGTAGTAGCAATAGTGGTAGTTGTGGTAGCAGTAGAAGTGTAGCATTACTAGTAGTAGTAATGGTCATAGTTGTAGTAGTAGTAGTAGGAGTAGTAGTAGAAGTAGTATACTAGTAGTAGTCATAGTGGCAAGAGTTGTAGTAGTTGCTGTTGTAGTAGTAATAGTAGTAGTAGTAGTAGTAGTATTAGTAGCAGGAATAGGAGTAGTAGTAGTAGATGTATTTGCAACAATAGTAGTAGCTGCAACAGTAGGATATGTTGTACTAGTAGTTGTTGTGGTCGCAGTATTAGCTGAAGTTGTAGTGGGAGGACTGGTTATAGTAGCTGGAGTAGGAGTAGTAGAAGTACTATTAGCAGTCGCAGGAGCAGTAGTAGTAGTAGTAGTAGCAGCAGCAGGAGTACTAGTAGTAGTAGTAATAGTACTTGTACTAGTAATAGGAGTAGTTGTAGTAGTGGGAGTAGCAGTAGTACAAGTAGTAGTGGTAGAAGTAGTAATAGTTGTAGTAGTTGTACTTGTAGTACTAGTAGTATTATATGTAGTAGTAGCTGTAGCATTTGCATTGCCAGTGGTAGTAATAGTAGTAGTAGTTGCAGTAGTTGTAGTAGAAGTAGCAGCAGCAGTAGTAGTAGTAGCAGTAGTAGCTGCAGTAGCAGTAGTAGCTATTGTAGTAGTAGTTGTAGATTTAGTAGTAGCAGCAGCAATTGTAGTGGCTGTAGTAGCAGTCGTAGTAGTAGTAGTAGCTAAAGTAATGGCAGTAGTAGTTGTTGACTACTGCTACAACTACGACTACAACAGTAACAACAACAACAACTACTCCTGCTACTAATACAACTACAACTGCTGCTGCTACTCCTACTACTGCTACTGCTACTACATCAACTACGACTATTTCTGCTACTACGACAAGACTACAACTACAACTACTACTACTAGCACTACTACTACTCCAATAACTAGTACTATTATTACTACTAACACTACTACTACTACTACTAATATTGCTATCACTACTCCTACCACTACTACTGTTGTTGTCGTTGCTGCTGCTACTACTACTACTACTGTTTCTGGTATGCAGCTAGTATTGCTAATGCTACTACACCAACAACTGCTACTACTGCTACAATTACTACTATTGCGACTACTAGTCCTACTACTACTGTTACTACTACTACTTCCACTGCTTCTACTTCTTCTATTACCACTAATACTACTACTGCTACGACTACTACTGCAACAATTGCAGCTGCTAAGGTACGACAGCTACTAAGCTACTACTACAACTACTAAGCTACTACTACAACAACTACAACTACAACTTTTACTGCAATAACTGTAGGCATTGTGGCTACTACTTCTACTACAAATGCTACTACTGTAACTACTATTATTGCTACTACTACTACTACTACTACAATTACTACAACTACTGTTGCCACAGGTGCAGCTACTACTACTACTAAGACAGCTACTACTACCACAACTACAATTGCTGGTGCTGCTGGTACAAATACTACTATTACTTCAACTTCTCCAACTAATACTACAACCACAACAACTACTACAGCCACAACTACTACGACTGCCAAAACTACTGCAAATATTACTACTACTACAAGAATTGCTACTACCACTACTAGTTCTACTAGCACTACTACCACTAAAGCTACTACTGCTGCTACTACTGCTATTACCCGTACTACTACTGCTGATACTAATACATCAACTACTACTACTACTACTACTACTACTATTACATCTACTACTAGTGCTACAACTACTACTACTACCACCTCTACTACTAATACTGCTCCCCTCCTCCTCCTCCTCCTCCTCCTCCTCCTCCTCCTACTACTACTACTTCTACTACATCTACTACTCCTACTACTATTACTATTACTACTACTTGTGCTACTACTACTGCTACTGCTACTACTACTGCCACTACTACCACGTCTACTACCTCAATAATAACAACTACTACTTCTGCTACTACTACCACTACTTCTACTATGACTATTTCCACTGATACAACTACTACAGCTTATAATACGACTACAATTGCCACTACTACCACTCCTACTTCTACCACAACTACTACTACTACTACTTCTACCATGACTACTACTACTACTACTTCTACTAGTACTATTGCTACTACTGCTACTACTAATACTGTTGCTGCTAATACTACTATTACTACAACTACAACTAGTACAACTGTTCCTATTGCTACTAGTACAACGCCTTCAAGTACTACTATTGCTACTATTACTACTTCTACTACTACTATTACTATGACTACTACTACTGCTACTACTACTACACTACTACTACAACACTTCTACTAGCAATACTACTACTCCAATAACTACTACAATTACTACTACTAATACTACTACTGCTGCTACTACAACTCCTATTGCTACTGCTACTACTCCTAATACTACTACTACTACTACGACTACTGCTACTACTACTACCTCTACAACTACTATTGCTACTACTACTCCTCCTCCTACTGCTACAACCACTCCTATTACTTATACTACTATTACTTCTGCTATTACTACTACTCCTACAGCTACTACAACTACAACTAATACTAATACTATTACTATTGCTACTACTACAACAACAACTAGTACTACCACATGTACAACTCCTTCTCCTACTGCTTCTACAACTACCACTGCTACCACTAGTACTTCTAATACTACTACGACTACTACTATTTCTACAACTACTCCAACTCCTACTTCCACTACTACTGCTACAACTACTACTACTACTGTTCCTGAAACAACTGCTATTGATACTACTACTACTACTACTACTACTACTACTGTTGCTACTGGAACTACTACTACTACTCCTACTACTACAACTACTATAGCTACTGTTGTTGTTGCTACTACTACTACTCCAACTACTACTAGTACTACTATTAGAGTGACAACTGCTACTACTTCTGTTGCTACTCCTACTACTACTCATACTACTCCTCCTACTACTCCTCCACCTACTAGTAGTCCTTCTACTACTACTACTATTGCAACTAGTACTACCGCCACTACTACTACAACTACAATAACAACAACTACTACTACTACAACTATTGCGACTAATGCTACTACTGCTACTACTACTAATGCTACTACTACAACTGCTACTTCTACTACGACTACTATTTCTTCTACTTCTACTACTACTACTACTACTACTACTACTACTACTACTACTACTACTATGACCACTACTACTTCCACAACAATAACATGGACGACAACGATAACTAGTACTAGTATTACTGCTACTAGCACTGCTACTACCACAACAACAACTACTACTACTCCTACTAATACTACTACTAGTGCAACTGCTACTGCTGCCACTACCACTATTGCTCGCACTGCTAGTAATACAACAACTACTATTACTCCTACTGCTCCTAGTACTAGTACTACTACTACAACAACCAATTGTACTTCTAGTTCTGCTACTACTCATAGTACTAGTACTACTACTGCAACTTCTACTAGTGCTGCAACTACTACATTTGCCGCTACTACTATTACTACTACTTCTACTACTACTGCTACAACTAACACAATTACTACTTCTACTACTATTATTGGTACTACAACTCCTATTAGTACTACTACTACTCCAATTACTGCTTCTATTACTATTACTACGACTACTGCTACTACTAGTACAACAATAACAACTACTACTATTACTACTATTACTACTATTGCTATTGCAGCTAAAACTTCTACTACTTCTATTGCTATGGCTACTCCAACTACTACAACTATTATTGTTACTACTACATCTACTATTACTACCATTGCTATTAATACTATTATTACTACTACTTCTACTACTACTACTACTGTTGCTACTACTACTACTACAACAACAACAACAACAACTACTACTGTTACTACTATTGCTATTGCAGCTAATACTTCTACTACTTCTATTGCTACGGCAACTCCTACTCCTACTACTACTCCTAGTACTACTCCTCCTACTACTACTATTGTTACTACAGTTGCTACTATTACTACCACAACAATTAATACTATTATTACTACTACTTCTATTACTACTATTACTACTACTACTATTGCTACTGCTATTAGTATTACTATTACTACTACTGCTGCTACAACTACTACTACTCCTACGACTCCTACTACTACTACTATTACTACTACTCCTCCTCCTCTTACTATGACTTCTACTACTGCTACTATTGCCGCTACTACTCCTACGACTACTACTACTACCACTACCACTACCACTACTAGTTCTACTACTACTACTTCAGCTACTTCTACTACTACAATTACTGCTACTAGTACTTCTACTACTACCACTACCACTGCTCCTACTACTTATGCTATTACTACCACTACTATTTTAACTAATGCTACCCCAACAAATACTTGTATAATTACTACTACTATGACTTTTACAACAACTATTGCTACTACTACTACTACTAGTACTACTACTATAGTACTAGCACTACTGTTGTTACTGCTACTACTATTATGAGTAATACTCCTACTATTACTTCCACTACTACTTCTACTACTACAAATATTACTATGACTGCTACTACTGCTACTAATACTATTACTATGACTACTACTACCACTACTACTACAACTGCTAATTCTGCTACTACTACAACTACTAATCCTACTACTACTATTACTACTGCTACTGCTACAACAACAACAACAACTACTACTGTTGTTACTACTACTATGACCTCTACTACCACTATTGCTACTACTACAGAAACTACTACTACAATTACTACTACTACTACTACTACTACAAGTACTACTACTCCAACTAGTATTTGTTCTCCTACGCATATTCCTACTACTACTCCCACTACTACCACAACTACTACTACTACTACTACTACAACTACCACTACTACTCCTACTACTCCTACTACTTCTACTTCTACTACTACTACAACTACCACTACTACTCCTACTACTGCTACTACTTCTACTTCTACTACAACTACTACTGCTACTAGAAGTACAACCACTAGTACTACTACTGCTATTGCTACCACTACTATTCCCACTCCTATTACTACTGTGATTACAACTATTGTTGTTGTTGCTGCTACTATTGCGACTATTACTACCGCTACGACTACTACTACTTCTCCTATTGCTACAATAACAACTACTACTCCTACTACTGCTACTACTTCTACTTCTACTACTACTACTACTACTACTACTAGAAGTACAACCACTAGAACTACTACTATTGCTACTACTACTACTGCAACTCCTACTACTACTCTGATTACTACTATTGCTGTTGTTACTGCTGCTATTGTGACTATTACTAGCACTACTGCTACTGCTACTACTACAACCACCACTACTACTACTATTGTTATTGCTCCGCAGCTACTAATACAGCTACTACTACTACTTCTGTTACTACTACTGCAGTGGCTATGACAACAATAACTACTGCTGCTGCTGCTGCTACTAATAATACTAATACTCCTTCTACTTCTTCTACTACTACTACTGCAACTATTGCTATTACTACTACAACTGCAACTCCTTCTGCTACTACTTCTGCTACTACTTTTGATACAACTATTACTGCCACTACTATTGCCACAATTGCTGCAACTAGAACAAATAATACTAGTACAACAACAACAACTACTGCTACTACCACAACAACAACTGCTACAACTACTACTCTTCGTACTACTACTACTAATGCTACTTCAACTGCCACTGCTACAACTACTACTAATATTGATTCAACTGCTACTGCTACTACGGTAACTACTAGTGATTCTATTACTACTTTTGCTACTACTACTACAACTACTTACGCGACTATTATTACTACTACTACTAATACTACTACTTCTACTACTACTGCAACTACTATTGCTAATACTACTACTCTTACTATTGCTACAGCTACTACTTCCGTTACTACAACTACTGTTACTCCTACTAATACTACTTCTAAAACTACTAGTATTACTATTAATACTACTACTATTACAAATTCTTCGACAACCACAACTACGACTGCTCCTACTACTATTTATGCAACTATTACTACTTCTACTACTACTACTACTGCCACTACTACTATTAGTATTTCAACTACTACTACTACTACTACTACTGCTGCTGCTGCTACTGCTGCTGATGCTGCTACTACTACTACTACTACTATTACTACTACTAATACTACCGCTATTGCTCCAACTACTACTACTACCACTGCTGCTACTATTACTACTACTACTACTAGTACTGCTATTGCTGCAATTGCTACAACTACTACTGCTACTGCCTTTGCTACTACAGTTATTGCTACTACTTCTCCAACTACTACTACTGCTACTACTACTCCTACTACTACTAGTACCATTGCTCCTGCTACAACTTCTACTATGACTTTTGCTACTACTACTACTGCTATCATAACTACTACGACTACAACTATTACTTGCACTACTACTACTGCTACAACAACTACTATTGCTGCTATTATTGCTACTACTATCGCCATACTACTGATCTATTGCAGCTACTACTGCTATTACTATTGCTACTAATAGTTCTTCTTCTACTACTACTACTACTATTACTTTTGTACTACTACTACTGTTGCTGCACCTGCTGCAACTACTGTTACTGCTACTGCAGCTACTACTACTGCAGCTACTACTACTGCTACCACTAGTTTTGCTACAACTACTACCGCTGTTGCGACAGCTACTACTGCTACTAGCACTACTATTGCAACTACTATTGCTTCTACTACTACTACCGCTACAGCTAACACTACTACTACTGTAGCTGCCGCTATTATTGCTGCTACCACTACTACTACTACTATACCTATTTCTCCTACTACTACAACAACAACAACTGCTACTGCTACTAATACAACTACTACTACCACTATTGCTACTATTATTACGGCTCCTACTACTTCAATTACTACTGCTATTACTACTACTACAACTACAACTACAACTACTACCACGACAACTGCTAATACTATTACTAGTACTACTGCTACTACAACTTTTACTACTATTGCTACTACTACTACTACTGCTACTACTACTACTCCTACTTCCAATACTAAAATAGCTTCTGCTATTATTGCTACTACTGCTACTACTTCTATTGCCACACCTACTACTACTCCTACTACTACTACTACTACAACAACTCCTATTTCTACTACTACTACTACTACAACTAGTGGTACTACTCCTACTCCAAAACCTACTCCTATTACTACTACTAGTTCAACTACTACTACTATTACCACTTTTGATACTACTACTACAACTACCAGCACTACTGCTATTGCTACTCCTACTACTGGAACTAATACAACTAGTACTACAACTACTTCTACTATTACTACTACTACCACTACTACTACTACTATGGCTACTCATACTACTACTAATACCAGTACTACTACTACAACCTCTACTACTGTTACAACTACTACACTTACTACTTTTGTAACTACTACTACTCTACTATTACTACTATTACTGCTACTACTACTGCTACTTCTGTTACAACTACTACTACGACTACAATTCCTGCTACTACTTCCTAATACAACCACTACTACTACTCCCACTACTCCTACTACTACTATTACTACTACCCCTACTATTACAATTACTACTACTATTGCAGGTACTACTACAACCACTACTACTGCCACTATTACTACCGCTACTACAACTACTGATAGCGCTACTCCAACAAGTATGCTGACTTCTACTTCCACAACTCCTACTACTATTGCTACAATTACTATGACAACAACAACAACTACTACTACTATTGCAGCTACTGCTACAACTACTGCTACTGCTACTTTTACAACTACTACTCCCTCTGTTGCTACCATTATGACAACAACAACTACTACTAATGCTATTAACACTACTACAGCTACCTCTAGCACAACTACTACTACAACAACTAAATCACTAGTATAACAACAACAACTACTACTACTACAACTACTATTACTGCTACTACTACTAGTACTGCTGCGACTACTTCTACTACTACTACTACAATTACTGCTATGACTACTACTACTGCTACTCCTACCTCAACAACTACTGCTAATGCTACTGCTATTTCCCTACTACTACAACTACAACTGCTGCTTATATTATTTCTACTATTGCTACTACTACTACTACAGATACTACCACTAGAACTACTACTGCTGCAATGGCTACTATAGGCACTACTACTACTACTACTAATACTATTACTACTACAACTACTAGTACGACAACTACTCCTACTGCTATTACTACTCTTGCAACTACTACAACAACTACAACTACTCACACTGATACTACCTCTACTACAATGACAACTGTCACTATTACCACTTCTAATATGACAACTATTGCTACTACTACTCCTCCTCCTCCAGCTACTACTTCTACTCCTACTATTACTACAACTAGTAGTAGTACTACTACTACTACTACTACATCTACTACTTCGACTACTACCATTACTACTATTACTATTGCTAGTACTACTACCACTACCACTACTACTACCGCTACTAATACGAGAACTACTACTACTATTGCAACTACTATTACTTCTACTACTACTACTACTACTAAAACTACTACTACTACTACTACTCCTATTACTACTACTATTTCTGCTACTGCTACTGTTACTACTATGACTACAACTATTACTACTACCACTACTACTTCTTCTATGACTACTACTACTACTATTACTACTACTTCTACGAGTACTATTTATACTTCTGCTAGTACTGCTGCTACTTCTACCACTACAACAACTGCTGCTACTACTACAACAACAACAACAACTACTACTGCTATACTATTATGGCTACTACTATTGCTACAACTACTCCTTTTACTACTAGTATAACTACCACTACTACTACTACTGCTACTATGACTACGACCACTGCTACTACTACTGCTACTACTAATAATTCTACTCGAAATACTACTGCTACTACCACTACTACTACTACTGCTGCTACTACTATTACTACACTACTACTACAAGTACTACTAGTACTAGTACTACTACACTACTACTACTATGAGTAATACTCCTATTACTAATTACATTACTACTTCTACTACTACAAATATTACTACGATTGCTACTACTACTACAACTACTATTACTATGACTACTATCATCACTACTGCTGCTACTATTACTACTACTACTACTACATCGACAACAACTACTGATACTACTACTCATACTACTACTACTGCTACTACTATGACCTATACTATTGCCACTGCTACTCCTACTAAAATAACTGTAACTGCTATTACTACTCCTACTACTACTACAACATGTACTAGTATTCCTTCTCCAACACGTGTTCCTACTCCTACTCCTCCTACCACCACTAGTACTACTACTACTACTACAACAACAACAACTACTACTACTACTACTACTGGTATTACTTCTACTACTTCTACTTCTACTACTAGTACAACTACTATTGCTACTATTACTACTGCTACTACTACTAGTACTACGACTACTATTAGTGCTATTGTGACTATTACTACGGCTACTATGACGACTACTATTATTGCTACTGCTAGTTCTGCTACTACTGCGGCCACCACTACTACTACTAATGTTGTTGCTTTAGTAGCTACTAATACGATAACTACTACAACTACCATTATTACTGATTGCTACTACAACTACTACTGCTGCTGTTGCTGCTACTACTAATAATACTAGTACTGCTACAACTACTGCAACTACTACTACTGCTACTACTAATGTGACTATTTCTGCTACTACTACTTCTAGTACAACTGCTACTACTTAAGCTACTACTATTATTGCTACAACTACTGCCACAACTGCTGCTACTATAACAAATACCACTAGTATAACAACAACTACTACTACCACTGGTACAATGGCTACAACTGCTACTAGTACTAGTGCAACTACTATATCTACTACTGCTACTACTAGTGCTTCTTCTACCACTCTTGCTGCTACTACTACTGCTACTGCTACTACTACTACTACTTCTACTGTTACTACTACTGCTAATACTACAAAAACAACTACTACTATTGCTGCTACTACTACTCTTGCTATTGCTACTACTACTACTACTTCTGTTAGTACAATGATTGTTACCCCTACTAATACTACTTATGAAACTACTAGTATTACTATCAATACTATTACCACAACTACTACTACTACTACTTCTACAACCAGAACTACGACTGTTACCACTACTACTATTGCTACTACAGCTACTACTGCTATTTCTTCAACAACTACTCCTACCACTACTGAATAACTACTACCACTACCACAACAACTATTACTGCTACTGCTGCACCTAATACTACTACTACTACTACCAGCACTACTGCTACTACTGCTGTTACTGCTACAACAACTACTACTAGTACTACTACTACAATAACCACTACAACTACTGCTACTACTACTGCTACTCCTGCTACTACGACTATTACTAATCTAACTTTTATTATTATTAATATTACTACTACAACTGCTACTGCCACTACCACTACTACTACTATACTATTACTACTATTACTACTACTGCTACTGCTACTACTGCTATAACAACTGCTACAACTATGACTTCAGCTACTGCTCCTAATACAAACACTACTACTTCTACTGCTACTACTAATGCCACTACTACTAATACTACCTCTACTATTACTAAGACTATTACTACTACTATTACTACTATTACTATTTCTACAACAGCTACTTCTACTGCAACTCATACTACTACTCCGACTTCTACTACGACTACACCTACTGCTATAGCTACTACTACCATAACCCCTCCTCCTACTACTACTATTGCTACTACTACTTCTACAACCACTACTACTTCTATTGCTACCATTATGACAACTACTGCTCATGCTTCTACTATTATTGCTACAACTGTTGCAATTACCACTACTACTGCTACCTCAAGCACTACTACTACTGCTACTACAACTACACCACTACTACAACCTATACTACCACTAGAACTGCAACTACTACTACAACTACTGCTACGACTTCTATTACTACTACTACTACTACTACTACCTCCACAACTACTGCTACTACTCTACTACTAGACTACTACTACACTATTACTACAACTACTACTGTTGCTAGTACTACTACTACTACTTGTATTATTGCAACTATAGCTATGAATAATACTTCTAATACTACTACTACAACTACTGCTGCTGCTACTACTACTGCAACTTCTATTACCAGTACTACTACAACTACTTATACTACAGTTACTACAACTACTAGTACGACAACTATGCCAACTGCTACAACTACTACTCCTACTACAACAACAACAAAAACTGGGACTACTACTACCTCTACTACAGCGACTACTACTACAACTACTACTTCTAATACTATATATGTTACTACAACAACTACTACTACTCCTACTATTACTACTACTACTACGACTTCAACTACTACTACATCTACTACTAATATTACAACTTCTACTACTAAAACTACCATGACTGCTACTTCTGCTATTAATGCTGCTACTTTTACTACTATTGATACAACTACTACTACTGCTACTACTATTACTAGTACTACTACTATTATTACTACTACTGCTACTACTATTACTACAACTATTACTACGGCCACTACTACTACGACGACTACTACTACAACTACTGTTGTTGCTGCTTCTCCTATTACTTCTATTATTACTGCTACTAAGGATGCTACTACTAGTACTATAACAATGGCTACTACTACTACTACTACGACGATGACTACTTCTGCTGCTACAACTACTACAACTACTATTGCTATAACTACTCCTTTTACTAGTAGTACAACTGCTACAACTGCTGCTACTACTACTACTACTACTACTAGTACTACTACTACTACTACTACTACTACTACTACTACTACTACTACTACTACTACCTCTACTACTGCTGCTGCTACTACTATTACTACACTACTACTACAACAACTACTACTAGAACTACTGCTACTCCAACAACTACTACTAGAACTGCTGCTACTCCAACAACTACTACTATTACTACTACTAACACTACTATACTACTACTACTCCTACTGCTATAACTACTCCTCCCATGACTACTACTACTACTACTACGTCCACTACTGCTATTGCTGCTACAGCTACTACTAGTCCTATTACTACTACAACTACTGGTAATACAACTACCACTACTACTGCTGCTACTATTCCTACTACTACTAGTTCTGCAACGACTATTACAATTACTACTGCAAATGCAATAGCTACCACTATTACTCTTAGTACTACCGCTACTAGTACTATAAATGCAACTACTACTTGTATAACTACTACTATTGCTGCACCTACTACCACTATTGAAACTACTGCGGCTTCCAATACGGCTACTACTACTACTACTGAGACTTCCACTACTACTGTTGCTTCTGCCACTAGTACCACTACTACTATTGAGGTTGCTACTAATAGTAGTACAGCTACTACTTCTACTTCTACTTCTGCTGCTACTACTATTACTACCACTACCACTACTACTAATACTACTGCTACTGCTGCTTTTGCTACTACTACTACTACTACTTCTACTACTACTTCTGATTCTACTGTTGCTGCTACTTCTTCTGATTCTCCTCCTACTACTACTACTACTCATACTACTACTTCTAATGTTACTACTACTACTTTTACTACTTCTTCTTCTACTACTACTGCTGCTGCTCCCACTAGTACTGCTCCACTAGCTCCTCCTCCTCCTGCAATTGCTACTACTACTACTACTACTACTACTAGCCCTTTTACTTCTACTACTACTGTTTCTACAACATGTACTACTACTTCTACTTCTTCTGTTACTGCTACTACTTATACTATTATTGCCACTACTACTACTACTACTACTACGACTATTACTATTACTACAGTGACTACTATGACTATAGGAACAATAACTACCGTTGCTATTACTCCTAATACTACTACTATTATTATTACGACTATGACTACTACTACTACAATTACTACTCCGACTACTACACTACTACTACTTCTACTTCTACTTCTACTACTACTACTACTACAACAACAACAACAACTACTACTACTACTACTACAACTACAACTACTACAACAATAACAACAACTGCTACTACTACTCCTCCTATTGCTACTAGTACTACTCATACAACAACAACAACAACAACAACTACTACTACTACTACTACTACTACAGCCTCTACAACTACGACTACTACTGCTGCTGCTGCTACTACTACTACTACTTCTACTTCTACTAGTAGTAGTACTGCTACTGCTACTACTAGTACTGCTACTACTACTAGTGCTATTGTTGTTGCTGCTATTGTGACTATTACTATGATTACTATGACTACTACTCCTATTGCTACTACTATTACTACTACTACTACTTCTGCTACTACTGTGGCCACTACTACTACTAATGCTATTGCTTTAGCAACTACTAATACGCAACTACTACAACTACCATTACTACTATTGTTAGTGCTACAACATTTACTACTACTGTTGTTGCTGCTGCTACTAATAATACTAGTACTGCTACAACTACTGCAACTACTACTGCTACTACTACTAATGTGACTATTTTTGCTACTACTGCTTCCAGCACAACTGCTACTACTTAAGCTACTACTATTACCGCTACAACTACTGCCACAACTATTGCTACTATAACAAATACCACTAGTACAACAACTACTACAACTACCGCTCGTGGCACTGCCAATGCTACTACTACTATGACTGTTGCTTCAACTGCTACTAGTACTAGTGCAACTACTATAGTTACTGCTGCAACAACTAGTGTTTCTGCTGCCACTCTTCTTGCTACTTCTAGTACTTGTATTACTACTGTTACTACTACTGCTACTACTACTCCCAACACTCCTACGACTTCTATGACTAGAACTCCAGCTACTACTGCAACTACTACACTCCTATTACTACTCGTATTACTGCTACAACAACTACTAATAATAATAATAATGCTGCTGCTACTACTATTCAGACTACTGCAACTGCTACTACTGCTCCTACTGCTATTACTACTACTACTTCTAGTCGTACTAAGAAAACCACACCAAACACTACTACTACTATTGCTAGCACTACTACTGCTACTAGTCTTGCTGCTGCTACATTATAAAAATTACCCTTGCCAGTACTACTACTCCTTCTACTACTGCTACTACTTCTACTACTACGAATGTGTCTACTATCGCTATTCCTTCAACTTCTACTACTACTACTACTATTTCTATTCCTACTCCTACTACTGTTACAACAACTACTCCCACCTACAACTACCACCACAGCTACTACAACTCCTACTGTTACTCCTACTACTATTACACCTACTACTACTACTACCATTACTACTAATACTACTGCTACTACTACTGCAACTACTAATAATAATATTACAACTACTGTTGCTACAACTGCTACTACAACAACAACATCTACTGCTGCTGCTATTACTACTTATACTTCTACTAGTACAAATACTGCTCCTACTGCTACTACTACTAGTCCTATTACTACGACTGCTACTATGATTTATACTACCACCACTACTACTCCAACTAATGTTGCTGCGACTACTACTGCTACTGCTGCTACTTCTACTACCACAACTACTACTACTGTTGTTATTACTACTCAAACTACTACTACTACTATAGCTACTATTGTCCTACTGTCACTCCTACAACTTCAATCACTCCTTCTACCACTACTAACCCGACTCCAACTACTACTACTACTAGAACTACTAGTACGACAACTACTACTACTGCCACTACTACTACTCCTACTACTACTACGACAACGACAACTACTGACCCCACTACTACCTAGACTACAGTGACTGCAACTACTAGAACTACTTCCAATCCTCAACTGCCCCTACTGCTACTATTGCTACTCCAATAGCTACTACTTCTACTTCTCCTACTATTACTGCTACTACTCCTGCTTCAACTACCACATCTACTACAAATGCTACAACTTATACTGCAACAACAACAACAATAACTACTACTGCTGCTGCTGTTGCTGCTACTAATGTTGCTGCTCCTCCTACTACCACTACCATTACTACTACTGGCACTATCACATTTTCCACTACTAATACTAATACTACAACTACTACTGCTGCTGCTACTACTGCTACTACTACTACTATCTCTACTACTACTAAAACTACTACTTCTACTACTTCTCCTATTGCTACTACTACTGCTGCTGCTACCACTACTGCTACTACTACTCTTGCTACTACTACTGCTACTACAACAGCTACAATAATAACAACAACTACTACTACTACTATGATTACTACTACTACTACTTGTGCTGCTACTGCTACTACTACAACCGCTATTATCACCACTACTACTACTACAACTATTGCCACCACTACTACCAATACAACAACTACTACTACTACAACAACAACAACTACTACTACTACTACTACTTTGACTGCTTCCACTAGTATCATTATTACTGCTACTTCTGCTACTACTATTATTACTGCTACTACTGTCACAACTACTAGTGGGACTAATACTGCTGCTACTTCTACTACTAGAACAACTGCTACTAGTACAACTACTACTACTACGACTACTGTTGCTACTATTGCTACTACTACTACTATTGCTACAACTAGTCCTTTTACTACTAGTACTACTTCTACAACTACTACTATAGCTACTACTACTGCTACAAGTACTACTACTACCACCACCACCACCACCACTACTATTGCTGTTGCAACTATTACCACACTACTACTACAACTACTACTACTAGCACTACAACTACTCCAACTACTAGTACTATACTACTACTAATACTACTGTTGCTACTGCTACTCCTACTATAACTACACTTACAACAACTACTACTACTACAACTCCTACTATTACTACTACTACTAGTCCTATTACTACTACTACTACTACTACTACTTCTACCATTATTACTATTGCTACTTTTTCTACTACTACTTCTACAACTACTTCTTCTGCTATGACTACTACTACTACTTTTGCAATTGAAATTGCTGCTACTATTACTACTAGTACTACACCTACAAGTACTACTACTAATACTGCACCAAATGCAGCCACTTTGGTCGATTCTGCTAATACAACTGCTACTACTACTAGTATAGCTACTACTATTGCTATTCTTACTACTCGTACTACTACTATTACAACTACTTCTACTACTTCTAATGTTGTTCCTCTTGCTGCTGCTACTACTAATACAGCTACTACTACTACTATTGCTTAGCCTGCTATAACTACTGCTACTATTACTTTCGCTCCTACAACAACTACAAATCCTATTGCTAATACTAATACTACAACAACTAGTAATACAACAGCAACAACAACTACTACTACTCTGACAACTACCATGAATACCACTTCTACTACTCCTCCTCCTCCTACTACTACTGTGACAACCATTGCTACTACTACTACTACTACTACTACCCCAACTCCTACTCCTGCTACTACTCCTACTACTATTTCTACTGCTACAACTACTGCTACAACAACTACTACTGCTACTACTATTATTGCTACCATTATTGAAACTACTACTATTATTACTACTACTTCTACTACAGTTGCTATAGGTACTACAACTACAACTCCGATTAACACAACTACTATTGCTACTTCAGCTACTACTACTCCTCCTCCTCCTACTACTATTGCTATTACTGCAAGTACTACACTCTTATTACTACTACTACTGCTGCTACTACTACCATTGCTACTACTACTACTATTACGACTACTGCAATTACTACTACGGCTCCTACTACTATTAGTACTACTACTACTAGTCGTACTAATACTACAACTCTACTATTACCTCTACTACCACTAAAACAACTGCTTCTACTACTTCTTCTATTCCTGCTACTACTTCTATGGCTACTGCTACTACTACTACTACTACCACTACTACCACTACTACTGCTGCTACTACTACTATGACTACAGCAGCTACTCCTACTCCTACTCCTACTATTACTACTACTACTTGTGCTGCCATAACTAGGACCACTACTATTGCTACTAATACTACTGCTAATACCTCTACTACTGCTACAATTGCTATTACCACCACCACCACGACTACTACTACTATAACTACTCCTACCATGACTACTACTACTACTATGACTACTACTGCTGCTACAATTACTGCTACTACTAATCCGATTACTACTACTACTTTTGCTACTACTATTACCACTACTACCACTGCTCCTATTACAACTACTACTTTTACTACTACTACTTCTACAATGACAACAACTATTACTATTGCAACTAAAATAGCTGCTAGTGTTACAACTAGTACTACACCTACATCTACTACTTGTTATACTATAATAAATACAACCACTTTGGCTGATAATGTTACTACAACTGCTACTACTAGTACAGCTACTACTATTGGTACTATTACTGCTCTTACTACTATTATTACTACTATTGCTACCACAACTGCTACTGCTGCTCTTGCTGCTACTACTACTAATACAGCTACTACTATTGCAACTACTTAGGCTGGTACAACAACAACTACTACTATTGAGACTGCAACTACTAGTAATGCCATTGCTACTAATACTACTACTGCTATAACTACTTTGACTACTAATACTGCCGCTACAACTTTTATTGATACTTCTGCTGCTGCTACTACTACAACCATAACTACTACTACTACTGTTGCTGCTGCTACTGCTACTACAACTATTGCTAGAACAACCAGTACTACTACTACTGCAAATACTAATATTACTGTTACTGATACTACCCTTACCACTACTACTGATACTACTACTTCAACTACTACTACTAATACTACTAGTGCTACTACTAGTACTGCTCCTCCACCTCCATTTCTTGCTATTAATGTTGATACAACTAGTACTACTACGACTACTACTACTACTATTACTACAACCACTACTAATATAACTACTACTATTTCTAATACTGCAACAAATGCAGCCACTTTGGTTGATACAGCTACTACAACTGCTACTACTCCTAATACAACTACTATTGTTGCTACTATTATTGCTCGTACTACTACTATTACTACTACTTCTACTACTACTACTATTGTTGCTCTTGCTGCTACCAATACTAATACAACTACTACCACTACAATTACTTAGACTACCATAACTACTACTACTATTACTTCCAATCATACAACTGCTACTAATACTATAATAACTACTAATACAATAACAACTACTGCTGCTACTCCGACAACTACTATGAATACCACTTCTACTACTCCTCCAACTACTACTACTACAACAACCACTGCTGCTGCTACTACTACTACTGCAACTCCTACTCCTACTACTACTTCTACTTCCACAATGATTACTACAATAACTACTACTGCTACTACTACTTATTCTACTATTGCTACTACTATTACTGAAACTACTACTACTGTTACTACTACTACTACTACTGTTGCTACTGGTACTACTACCACAACTCCTATTAACACAATAATTACTACTAATACTGCTACTACTACTACTACTACTCCTAACACTTCGACGACTTATATGACTACTACTTCAACTACTACCGTAACTACTCCACTCCAATTACTACTATTACTACTACCACCATCACCACCACTACTGCTACTACTACTATTATGACTACTGCAACTGCTACTACTACTACTACTACAATTACTACTACTACTACTAGTCGTACTAGTACTACCACTCCAAACACTCCTACTACTACTACTGGAATAAATGCTACTGCTTCTACTACGACTACTACTACTGCATTACTAAAAGTACACCTGCCACTACAACTACTCCTACAAATGGTACTACTACTACTATGAAAACTACTATTACTGCTACAACTTCTACTACTACTGCTCCTCCTCCTCCTCCTACTACTACTACTACTACTACTACTATTCCTACTCCTCCTATTGTTGCTGCTTCTGCCACTACTACCATTCCTATTCCTACTCCTACTCCTACAACAGCTACTACTACTACTATTACTGCTGCTGCTACTAATACTAACATTACAGCTAATATTGCTACAATTGCTACTACAATGATAACTACTACTACTACTACTAATGCAACTACAACTACAAATACTACTCCTACGGCTATTACTACTAGTCCTATTACAACTACTACCACTACAATTTATGCTACTGCCAATACTACTACAACTATTATTGCAGCTACTTCTACTGTAGCTGCTGCTGTTGCTACCACTACTACTGCTACTACTACTACCATTGCTACAACTACTACTCCAACTACTACTACTACTAATCTACTGATGCTACTATTACTCCTACTGTGACTCCTACAACTTCTACCACTCCTACTATTACTGCTACCCCTACTCAGACTACTACTACTACTACTACAAATACCACTATTACTATAACTACTAGTACGACAACTAATCCTACCTCTACTACAACAACTACAACTATTGGACCTACTACTACTACAACTACTCGTAATACTACAACTGCTACTGCTACGACTACTGCTACTCCTATGGCTACTACTCCTACTCCTACTACTACTACGACTACAACTACTGCTTCCACTAGGGCATCTACTACTAATACTACTACTTCAATTGTAACTACTACTACTACTACCACTATAACTGCTGCTGCTACTAGTACTACTACTACTGCTCAGCCTCCTGCTACTACTACCTCTACTACTACAAGTACAACCACATTTACTACCACTTAGACTATTACTACAACTACACTACTACTACTACCACTACTACCACGAAAATAACTACTTCTACTACTTCTCCTATTATAGCTAATACTTCTGCTACTACTACTACTACAACAACAACAACAACAATAACTACTACTACTACTATTACTACTGTTACTACTACTGCTACTGCTACTAAGACTACAACTACTTCTACAACTACTACTACTATTCCAGCTACTACTACTATTACGATGATAACTACTACTCCTATTTGTGCTGCCACAATAATGACCACTACTACTGCTATTAATACTACAGCAAACACCTCTACTATTGCTACAACCGTTATTACCGCCAATACTTCCACTACTACTATGACTACTACTACTACGATGACTACTACTGCTACTACGACTACAACTACAACTACTTCTACTACTACTATTATTACTGCGACCTCTACTTCTGCTACTACTGTCACAACTACTAGTAAGACTAATACTACTGCTACTTCTACTACTACAACAACTGCTACTACTACTACTGCTATTGTTACTACTACTACTGCTACCACTGCTACTACTACTACTACTACTACTAACACTACCACTATTCCAACGTCTACTACTATTACTACTACTACTACAACTACTATAACTACTCCTACCATGACTACTATTACTACAATGACTACTACTCCAGCTATTGTTACTGCTACAACTAGTCCTATTATTACATCTACTACTGCTACTATTGCTGCCATTACTACTACTGCTACTATTGCTGCCATTACTACTACCACAACTGCTCCTTCTACCACTACTACTTCTGCTATGACAACTACTATTACTACTGCAACTGAAATAGCTACTATTATTATTACTAGTACTACACCTAGAAGTACTACAATAAATACTGCCACTTTGGCTGATACTACTACTACTATTGCTACTACTACTAGTACAACCACTATAATTGGTATTATGACAACTACTGCTGCTGCTCTTTCTACTACTGCTACTAGTATAATAACTACTACTACTACTACTACTTAGGTTGGTACAACAACTACTACTACTATTGAGACTGCTACTACTGCTACTACAGCCCCTACTACTCATACTACTACTGCAACAACTACTACAACTACTACTTTTATTGCTACTTATGCTACTAGTACTACAACAACAACAAAAAATACTAATACTACTGCTACTGCTGCGGCTGCTACAACTATTGCTACAACAACTACTACTACTACAAATACTGATATTAATGCTATTGCTACTACCCTTACTACTACTATTGATACTACTACTACTACTACTAGTGCTACTACTAGTTGCACTCCTCCGCCTGCTCCATATCTTGCTATTAATACTACTACAACCACTACTACAACATCCACTACTACTACTACCACCACCACTACTACTACTAGTACTATTACTAATACTACCGCAACTACCACAACTACCACCACGACAACAACTACCACTACTCTTGCTACTACTACTACTATGATTACGGCTACTACTACTTCTACTACTATTGTTGCTTCTACTACTGCTACTACTACAACCTCTAGTACTACTACTACAACTACTACTATTGCTACTACTACTACTCTTATTACTACTACATTGCTACTACTACTACTACTACTACTACTACTACTACTACTATTACTACTATTACTACTACCCCTACTACTACCCCTACTACTACTACACTACAACTGCTATTGATACTTCTACTACTACTACTACTACCACTACTACTACTCCTCTGATTGCTACTACTACTACTCCTACTACTTCTACTACAACTACTACTACTTCTACTACTACTGCTGCTGCTGTTGCTACTACTACTACTACAACTATCGCTCCAACTACTCCTGCTATGACAGCTACCACTACTCCTACTACAACTCCTACTACGTCTACCACTCCTACTTCTCCTACTACCCTTAATCCAACAACTAGTACTACTACTACTACTACAACTACTAATACTACAACAACTACTACTACTATTGTTGCTACAACTACTACTACTTCTACTACTAGAATAATTGCTACTACCACCACTCGTACTACTACTACAGCAGCTGCTGCTACTGCTACTAATACTACTACTATAATTACTATTGCAATAACTACTGCTAATACCACTACTATTCCTACAACCGCTATTACCACCACTACCGCTACTACTACACCTATTACCACTACTACTACTACTACTATGACTACTAATACTACTACTACTACTAGTACTACAACTACTTCTACTACTACTATTATTACTGCTAGTTCTACTTTGGTAATACTGTCACTACTACTAGTACAACTAATGCTGCTGCTACTTCGACTACTACAATAACTGCTACTACTACTACCACCACCACTACTGCTATTGCTGCTACTTCTACTACTACTACTATTGCCAAAATGAGTCCTTTTACTACTAGTACTACTACTGCCACTGTTTCTACTGCTACTACTACTACTACTACTACGTCGACAACCACTACTATTGCTTCTGCTACAACTACTACTCTACTACTACAACTACTGCTACTAGAACTATTGCTACTCCAACAACTACTACTATTACTACTGCTAATACTACTACTATTACTACAGTAATAACAACTACTATTACTACTACTAATACTACAACTACTACTATAATAACAACTGCTATTGCTACTACTACTGTAATTATTGTCGCTACTACTACTACTACTACTACTACTATTGCTTCTACTGCTACTGCTGCTATTACTACTACTCCAACTAGTCTGACTACTATAGGGACTACAACTACAACTTCAACTTCTATAATAACTACTAATATTTCTGCCCTGACTATAACAACTACTATGACTACTACTACTATTACTACTGCTGCAATTGCTACTACCACAGCTATAACTGCTGCTGCTACTGCTACTACAACTAATATTTCTACTGCTACTACAACTACAAGAACTACTACTGCTATGACTATAATTATTCCTAATACTACTACTACTACTACTTCTACTATGACTACTACTACTACTACCGTTGCAACTACCACTACACGACTACTCCAACAACTACTACTAGCACTACTACAACTCCATCAACAACTACCATCACTGCTATTAATACTACTACTACTTCTACTACTACTACAAAAACTTCTACTATTGCTACTACTACTATTACTACTGCTACTACTCCTACTACTTTGACTGCTAGCACTATTGCTACTACTACTACAACAACTACTACCATTAATACTACTAGTAGTAATAATAGTAGTAGTAGCAGTAGTAATAATAGTGGTAGTAGTTGAAGTGCCAATACTTGTAGTAGTAGCAGTAGTAGTAGTAGTAGCATAGTAGTAGTAGTAGTAGTAGTAATTATAGTAGCAGAAATTGTAGTAGAAGTGGTAATAATAGTATTATTAGTAGTAGTAGTGGTGGTGGTAGTAGCAGAAGTAGCAGCACTAGTAGTAGGAGTTAGAGTTGGAGTAGGACTAGTAGTAGTAGTTGTAGTAGTAGTGATAGTAGTAGTAGCCGTAGCAGCTGCAGTAGCATTAGTAGTGGTGGTGGTAGTAGTAGTAGTAGGAGTAGTAGTAGTAGTAGTAGTAGTAGTATTAGTTGTCATAGTAGAAGTAGCAGCAGTATCAGTAGTAGCAATCGCAATAGTAGTTGGAGTAATAGTAGTTGTAGTAGCATAGTAGCAGTAGTAGTAGTAGCGAAAGTAGTGCTAGTAATACTAGTAGTGGTAGTAGTAGCAAAAGTAGTAAGAGCAATCATAGTAGCTGCAACAGTCGTAGTAGTAATAGAGTAGTAGTAGGAGAAGCAGTAGAAGTAGTGGTAGTAGTAGTAGTAATGGTAGTATTAGTAGTAGTAGCAGCAGTAGCAGCAGTACTAGCAGATGTAGTAGTAATAATAATAGTTGTAGAAGTAGTAGTGGTAATTGTAGTAGTTATAGTAGGTGTACCAAGAGTAATAGTAGTTGTTGTTATTGTTATTGCGGTAGTAGTAGTAGCAGTTGCAGTAGTTGTAGTAGTAGAAGTAGTTGTGGCAGTAGCATCAATAGAAGCAGTAGTACCAATAGTAGTAGCAGAAGTAGTTGTTGTTGTTGTAGTCGTGGTTATAGTAATAATGGTAATAGTAGTAGTAAGAGTAGTAGTAGAAGCATTAGGAGTAGTAGTAGAAGTAGTCGCAGTAGTAGAAGTAATAGTTGTAGTAGTAGTAGTAGAAGTAATAGTTGTTGTAGTAGTTATAGCAGTAGTTATCGTAGTAGCAGCAATAAAAGCAAGAGTAGAGTGGTACTCATAGTAATAGTAATAGTAGTAGTAGGAGTGGCCATTGTAATAGTAATAGTAGTACTAGTAGTAGTAGTTGTTGTTGTTGTAGTAGTAGTAACAGTAGTGGTAACAATAATAGCAGTAGTAGCAGAAGAAGTAGAAGAAGAAGAAGAAGTAGTAGTAGTAGTAGTAGTAGTAGTAGTATGAGTAGCACTAGTTGTACTAGTAGTAGCAACAGCCGCAGACGCTTGAGTTGTTGTTGTAGTAGTAGCTAACATAGCAGCAGTAGCTGTAGTTGAAGTAGCAACAGTAGTAGCTGTTGTAGTAGTAGTAGTAGTAGTGGTAGTAGTAGAAGTGGTACAAGCAGCAGTAACAGTTGTAGTTTTAATAGTAGAAGTGGTAGTAGTAGAAGTAGTAGGAGTAGAAGTAGTAGGAGTAGTTGTAGTAGTAGTAGTCGGTGAAGTAATGGTATTAGTAGTAGTAGTAGTAGTAGTAGTAGTAGGAGTAATAGTAGTATAGTAATAGTGGCAATAATAGTAGCAATTGTTGTAGAAGTTGTTGTCATAGTAGTATTTGTTGTAGTAGTAGTTGTTGTAGTTTCTGTTGTGGTAGTTATTATAGTAGTAATAGTAGTAGCACTAGTAGCAGTAGCAGTAGTAGCAGTTGCAGCAGCAGTAGTTGTAGCTGTAGTAGTGGTAGTAGCTATTGTAGCAACATTAGTAGTAGTAGTTGCAACATTAGAAGTTATTGTACTAGTAGTGTTAGTAGTTGCTGCAGTCGTAGCAGTAGCAGGAATAGTAATAATAGTAGTAAAAGCTATAGCCCTAATAGTTGTGGTAGTAGCAGCAGCAATAGTTATAGTAGTAGCTATAGTAGTAGTAGAAGTAGTAGTACTACTAGTAGTAGTTGTAGTAGCTGTAGTAGTAGTAGAAGTAGTGGTGGAAGTAGTAGAAGTATTAGTAGATGTAGTGGTAGTAGTAGCAGTAGTAGTAGTAGCTGTAGCCGCTGAAATAGTTGTAGAAGTAGTAGTAATTGCCCTAGTAGTAGCAGCAGTAGTAACAATCGTACTAGTAATAGTCATAGTTGAAGTAGTAGCATTAGTAGAAGTAATAGTAGTAGTAGCTATAGAAGTTGTTATAGCAATTGTAATTGTGGCAGTAGTAGTAGCAGTAGGTGAAGTAGTAGAATTAGTAGCATTAGAAGTAGTAGTACGAGAAGAAGTTGTAGTAGTAGTAGTAGCAGTATTAAGAGATGTAGTATTAGTTGCAGTAGAAGCAACAGTAGTAGTAGTAGTGGTGGTGGTAATAGTAGTAGTAGTAATAGTAGTAGCATTAGTAGTAGCAGGAGAAGCAGTGGTAGTAATAGTAGTACTAAAAGTAGTAGTAGTTGTTGTTGTTGTTGTAGTTATAGCAGTAATAGTAGTAGTAGTAGTAATAGTAGTAGTATCATGAGTAGCAACAGTAAAAGCAATAGTAGTAGTAGCAGCAGCATTAGCAATAGTAGCAGTAGTTGTTGTAGGTGTAGTAGTAGTGGTGGTAGTAGTAGTAGCAGTAGTAGTGGTAGTAGTAGTAGTAGTGGTTGTAGTAGTTGTTGTTGTTGTAGTAGTAGTTGTAGTAGTATTAGGAGTACTAGTTATAGTAGTTACATAAGTAGCAGTAGTTGCAATAGTAGTAGTAGTAGCAGTAATAACAATAGTAGTAGTAATAGTAGTAGCATTAGCAATAGTAGTAGCTGTAGTGGTTGAAGTTGTAGTTATAGTATAGGAAGTAATATTAGTAGTACCAGAAGTAGTTGTAGGAGGAGGAGGAGGAGGAGGAGGAGTAGTTCTGGTGGTGGTGGTAGTAGTAGTAGCATTAGTAGTGGCAGCAGCAACAAAAGAAGTAGTAGTAGTAGTAGTAGTAGTAGTATTAGGAGTAGCACAAGTAGTAACTGTAGTAGCAGTAGCAGTAGTAGTAGTAGTAGTAGTCATAGTAGCAATAGATGTAGTAGCAATAATACTGGTTGTTGTTGTAGTAGTAGCTGATGTAGTTGTAGTAGCTGTAGTAGAAGTAGCAGCAGTAGTAGCAGTTGTAGTTCTAGTAGTTGTAGCAGCCGTAGCAGTTGTTGAAGTAGCAATAGTAGTGGTAGTGGTTGTAGTAGCTGCTGTAGTAGTAGTAGCCATAGTAGTAGCAGAAGTAGCAATAGAAGCGGCTGTGGTAGAAGTAGTAGTCGAAGTAATAGAAATAATAGTATTAGTAGCAGCAGTAGCAGTCGTAATAGCAGTTGTAGCAGTAGTAGTAGTAGCTGTAGAAGTAGTAGCTATAGTAGCAGTAGCAGTTATAGCAGAAATAGGAGCAGTAGTAGCAGTAGTAGTAGAAGCAAAAGTTATAGTAGTAGCAATTGTAGTATTCGTCATAGTAGTAGCAGCAGTAGTCATAGTAGTTGTAGAAGTGGTAGTAGTAGACGTAGTACCAGTAGAGGTAGTTCTAGTAGTTGTTGTAGTAGTGGTAGTAGTTGTTGTTGTAGTACTAGTAGTTGTAGTAGTAGTGGTAGTAGTAGCAGTAGTAGCGTTTGTAGAAGTAGTGGTACAAGCAGCAGCAGCAGTAGTACTAGTAGTAGTAGATGTAGTAGTAATAGTAGTAGTAATCGTAGTTGGCGACGTAATAGTAGTAGAAGTAGTAGCAATTGTAGTCGTAGTAGCAGAAGTAGTAGGAGTAATAGTAGTTGTTGTTGTTGTCGTATTTGTTGTAGTAGAAGTAGTTGTAGTTGTACTAGTAGCAGCTGTAGTAGTTATAGTTGTTGTAGTAGTTGTAGTTGTAATAGTAGTTGTTGTTGTAGCAGAAGTAGAAGTAGTAGTTGCAATTGTACTACTATCAGTAGTAGCAGTTGTAGCAGTTGTAGTAGTAGCAATAGTAGTAGTACTAGTAGTGGTAGTAGCTGTAGTCTTCGAAGCAGTAGTAGTAGTTGTAGTAGTAGTTATTATTGTTGTGGTCAGCTTTGCAATTGTAGTTACAGCTGTAGTAGTAGTCACAATTGTGGTAGTAGTAGTAGTAGTAGTCGTAGTTGTAGCAATATTAGTAGCAGTAGTCCTAGTAGTTGTTGTAGTGGTAGCAGTAATAGTATTATTAATAATAGTAGGCATAGCAGTAGGAGCAATAGTAGTAGGGGTAATAGTTGTAGTAGTCGTGGAAGTACAACGAGCAATAGTAGCAGCAATAGTAGCAATAATAGTCGCAATAGTTTTAGTAGTAGTAGTAGTA
Organism: Trichopus zeylanicus subsp. travancoricus; assembly: GCA_005019695.1. Classification (NCBI taxonomy): domain Eukaryota; kingdom Viridiplantae; phylum Streptophyta; class Magnoliopsida; order Dioscoreales; family Dioscoreaceae; genus Trichopus; species Trichopus zeylanicus. Next base: position 104,213 of record RXID01015200.1, read on the forward strand.
GGAGTAGCAAGAGCAACAGCAGCGGCAACAGTGACAATAGTAGTAGCAGCAGCAACAATGGTAGTAGTAGCAGCAACAACAATGGTAGTAGTAGTAGCCATAGTAGCAGTTGTAGCAGTAGTAGTAGTAGCAAAAGTAGTAGTAGTAGCCATAGTAGTAGCAGTAGTTGTAGTAGGAACATTAGAAGTGGTTGTACTAATAGTGTTAGTGGTAGAAGTAGTAGTAGTAGTAGTAATAGTAGAAGTAGTAGTACTAGTAGTAGTAGTAGTAGTTACGGTAGTAGTTGTTGTAGTAGTAGTTGTTATAGTAGTAGTAGTAGTAGTATTTGTTGTTATAGTTGTAGTAGTAGTAGTAGTAGAAGTTGCAGTAGTAGCATGGGTAGTGGTAGTAGTTGTAGTTATTGTAGTAGTTGCAGTAGTATTACATTTAGTAGTAGTCTTAGTAGTGGTAGTAGCCATGGTCATAGCAATAGTAGTAGCAGTAGTAGTCGTAGTAGGAGAAGTTGTCATAGTAGTAGTAGTAGTAGGAACAACAACAACAGCAATAGTAGTAGTTGTGGTAATAGTAGTAGTAGTATTAACTGCCGCAGTAATAGGAGGAGTAGTAATACTAGCATTAGTAGTAGTAGCAGTAATAATAGGAGTAGTTGTAGAAGCAGCAACATTAGTAATAATATTAGTAGTAGCAGTAGTAGTAGTAGCAGTAGTCATGGCAGTAGCAATAGTTCTTGCAGTATTAGTAGCAGTAGCAGTAGTAGTAATAGCTGCGGGAGCAGTAGTTGTTGTAGTGGTACTAGTAGAAGCAACTATAGTAGTAGTAGTAGTCATTGTAGAAGCTACCAGAGTAGTAGTAGTTGTAGTAGTGCGAGTAGTAGATGCAATAGTAGTAGCAGTATTAGTATTTGTTGTTGTAGTAGTAGTACTGGTAGTAGTAATTGTAGAAGTTGCTCGAGTAGTAGCAGTGCTAGCAGTAGTAGTTGTAGTAGTAGTGTACTAGTAGCAGCAGCAGCTGTAGTAGCAATAGTAGTAGTAGTAGTAAAAATAGTACTTGCTACATCAGTTGGAACAGTAGTAGTAGTTGTAGCGGTAGTACTACTAGTTGTAGTAGCAATAGTAGAAGTTGCAGTACTAGCATTAGTAGCAATAGTAATAGTAGCAGAAATAATAGCAACAACAATGGTAGCTATAGTAGTAGTAAAAGTAGTAGCAGTAGTAGTGGCAGAAGAAATTATAGTAAAATTAGTGGTAGTAGCTATAAAAGTAGTAGTAGTAGTAGTAGCAATAGTATCAGTAGCAGTAGTATTAGTAGCTGTAGTAGTAGAAGAAGTAGTATTAGTAGGAGTAGTAGTTGTACGAGTAATGGTGGTAGTAGTAGACATAGTATTAGTAGTAGTAGGAGAAGTAGTAGTAGTTTCGATAGTAGTAGTAATAGTAGTAGTTGTAGTAGGTGTATCAGAAGTCGCAGTAGCAATAGTAGTTGAAGTAATACAGGTAGTAGTAGTTGAAGTTATTATTATTGTTGTAGTAGTAGTAGTAGTAGTTGTTGTTGTTGTTCGAGTAGTAGTTGTTGTAGTAGTGGTAGAAATAGTATTAGTAGGAGGAGGAATAGTAGAAGTAGTAATCATAATAGTAGTAGTAAAAGTAATAATAGAAGTAGTAGTAGTAGTTATTGTTGTAGTAGTAGGAGGGGTAATAGTTCTAGTAGTAGTAGTAGTAGTTGTAGTAGTAGTAGTAGCAGTAGTAATAACAATAGTAGTAGTTGTAATAACAGTAGCAGTACCTTTAGCAATAGTAGTATTTGTAGTAGCTTTATTAGGAGTTGAAGTAGTAGCAGTAGAAGTAGTAGTAGTAATAATAGCAGTAGTAGTAGTAGGAGTAGTAGATGTTGTAGTCGTAGTAGTAGTAGTAGTAGCAGGAGTAGTAGTAGTAGTAGTAGTAGTAGTAGTAGTAGTAGTAGTAGTAGTAGTAGTAGTAGTAGTAGTAGTAGTAGTAGTCGTCGTAGTAGTAGTAGTAGTCGTAGTAGTAGTAGTAGTAAGTAGTAGTTGTTGTTGTTGTTATGGTTGTTGTTGTAGTTGTGATAGTAGATCGTCGCCGTGTAGTAGTAGTAGTAGAAGTAGAAGTAGTTGTAGTGACAATGGTACTAGCAGTAGTAGTTGTACAAATAGTAGTAGTAGTAGTAGTAGTAGTAGTGAAAGTAGTAGCCGAGGTTGTAGAAGTAGCCCTATTAATAGTAGCAGTAGCAACAACAACAGTAGTTGTAATAGCTAAAGAAGTAGCAGCTGTAGTAGGAGTAGTAGTTGTTGTTATAGTAGCATTTGTTATAGCAACAGTGGTAGTAGTAGTTGTAAGAGCAGCAGCAGTAGCAGTCTCAGTTGTATTAGAAATAGTGATAGCAACTGTAGTTGGAGTAGAACTAGTAGTATCGGCAATAATAGTAGTAGTAGTTGCGTTGTAGTGCTTGTAGTAGTAGCCATAGTAGCAATAGTAGTAGCAATAATAGTAGTAGAAATAGTGCCAGTAGCAGCGGTCGTCGTAGCTATTGTAGTAGTACTAGTTGAAGTAGTACTAGTAGTAGTAACTGTAGCAGTAGAAGCAGTAGTAGCGGTAGAAGTCAGAGTAGTAGGAATGGTTGTAGTAGGTGTAGTAGTAGCGGTGGCTGTAGTAGTTGTTGTTATAGCAGCAGAATCAATAGTAGCAGTAGTAGTAAATGTTGTTGTTGTTGTAGTAGTAGTAGTAGAAATAGTAGTTGTAGTAGTAGTAGTCACAGTCGTAGTAGTGGTAGCAGTAGCAGTAGTTGTAGTCCTTGTAGCTGTAGCAACAGTAGTGGTAATAGTAGTAGTCGTAGTAACAATTCTAGTAGCAGTAGTAGTAGTAGGAAAAGAAGTAGTTATAATAGTAGTAGTATCTATAGTAGCAACAACAACATTAGTAGTAGTAGTGTTTGTCGTAGTAGTAGTTGAATTATTAGCATTAGCAGCAGTAAGAGAAATAGTTGCATTAGTAGTAGCAGCAGTAGTAGAAGTAGTAGTAGTAGTTTTAGCAGTTGCAGCAGTATCAATAGTAGGAGTAGCAGTAGTAGTAACAGTAGTAGTTGTTGTAGCATTTGTAGCAGTAGCAGCAATATGAGTAGAAGTAGTAGTAGTTAAAGCAGTAGTAATAGTAGTCGTTGTAGTCCGGGTAGTTGTAGCAATAGCAGTAGCAGCAGCAGTAGTAGTGGTAGTAGTAGCAAGAATAGTAGTAGCAGTAGTAACAGAAGTTGTAGTTGCTGTAGCAGTAGGAGCAGTAGTAGTAGGAACCACCGTAATCATAGTTCCAGTAGTAGTATTCGCAGCAGTTGTAGCAGTTGTCTGAGAAGTAGTAGCAGTAGTAGTAGTAGAAGTAGTAGCAGTTGCAGCAGTTGTAGTAGTTATGGTAGTATTAATAGTAGCAATAGTTGTAGTTGTAGTTGTTGTAGTAGTGCCAAGGGTCATAGTACTAGGAGAGGCAGTAGTTCTTATTATTGTTGGAAAAGTTGTAGTTGTAGTTATTGTAGAAGCAATAGCAGTATAGCAGCAGTAGTAGTAGTGGAAGTAGTAGAAGTACTAGGAGATTTAGTAGTAGTAGAAGTAGCAGTTGTGGCAAGAGCAGTAACAGGAGTAGTAGTAGTAGTAGTAATTATTGTAGTAGTCCTAGTAGTAGCATCAGTAGGAGCAGTTGTAGTACTAGCAATATTAGTAGTAGCTGTTGTTTTAGCAGTAGTAGTAGAAGTAGTAGTAGTAGCAGCAACAGCAGCAGAAGTAGTAGTAGTAGAAGTAGTAGCAGCAACAATAGATTCATCAGTAGTAGTAGTCATCGTCGTCGTCGTAGTAGTAGTACTAGTAGTAGTAGTCATAGCAAGAGCAGTAGAAGTAGTTGTAGTAGTAGTAATAGCCATAGTAGCATTAGTAGCAACAGCAGCAGCAGTGGTAGTAGTAGTAATAGTAGTTGTTGTAGTAGTGGTAGTAGAAGTAGTAGTAGTAGTAGCTATAGTTGTTGCAATAGCTATAGTCGTAGTAGTAGTAGTGGTAGAAGAAGCAGTTGTAGTAGTAGTAGCAGCAGTAGTAGTATAAGTAGCAGCTGTAGTAGCAATAGGAACAGCAACAATAGTTGTAGGTGCTGTAATAGTAGTAGTGGCAGTAGTAGTAGCATTAGCAGTAGTAGCTGTAGTAGCAGTAGAATTAGGAATAGCAAAAGTAGCAGCAGCAGTAGTATTATTTGTAACAGTATGGTAGTAGCAGGAGGAACAGCAGTAGTAGTTGTAGTTGTTGTTGTAGTAGTTGTAGCCTCATCAATAGTTGTAGCAGTAATACTAGTTGTAGATGTAGTAGTAGCAACAACAGTAGTAGTAGTCATAGTGGCAACAATAGTAATAATAGCAGCAGTAGTAGCAGTACTAGTTGTTATAGAAGTAGTAGGAGAAGCAGTAGCAACAATAGCAGTTGTAGTAGTTGCAACAGAAGCAGTAGTAGTAGTAGTAGTAGTAGTAGTAGGAGAAGTCATAGAAGTAATAGTTGTATTAGAAACATTAGCTATCGCAGTACTTGTTGTAGTATTTACAGTAGCGGTAGGAGTAGCAGTAGGAGTTGGAGTAGCAGTAGTAGGAGTAGTAGAAATAGTAATAGTAGTAGAAGCAGGAGTAGCAGCAGTAGTACTTGTAGTAGCCACAGTAGTAGTAGTGAGATAAGTAGTAGGAGGAGTAGTTGTAGTATTAGTATGATAAGTAGTAGGAGGCGTAGTAGTCAGAGCAGTAGCTACAGTATTAGTAGGAGTACTAGTAGCAGTAGCATTAGTGGTAGAAGTAGCAGCAGCAGAGTAGTAGCAGCAGTAGTAGTAATAGTAATTATAGTAGTAGTTGCAACATTAGTAGTAATAGTAGCAGCAGTAGTTGTAGAAGTCCCAACAATAGCAGTAGTAGCAGTAGCAGCAACAACAACAACACTAGCTGTAGTAGCAATGGTGGTGGTTGTAGTAGTAGTAGTAAAAGTTGTATCAATAGTAGTAGTAGCAGTAGTAGTGTTGTAGTAGTAGTAGTAGCAAAAGTAGTAGAAGTAGGAGAAGTTGCAGTGGTAGTAGTAGTATTAGCAACAATAGCAACAACATTAATAGTGTAGTAGCAGTAGTAATAGTAGCAGTAGTAGTAGAAATAGTAGTAGTAGTAGAAGCAATAGCATCAGTACTAGTAGTTGTTGTAGTTGCAGTAGTAGTAGTAGTAAGATTAGTAGTAGGAGTAGTAGTTGTAGGTGCAGTAGCAACAGTAGTAGTAGCAGTAGTAGTAGTAGTAGTAGTAGTAGTAGCAGTAGTAGTAGTAGTAGTAGTAGCAGCAGCAGTAGTAGTAGTAGAAGAAGCAGTAGCAGTAGTTGTATTAGTAGTAGTAGTAGCGGCATTAGTGGTAGAAGCAGCAATAGCAGTAGCTTGGGTGGTAATAGTTGTAGTATTAGCTACATTAGTAGCAGTAGTTGTGGTGGTAATAGTTGTAGTATTCGCGGCAATAGCAGCAATAATAGTAGTAGTAGTAGTTGTAGTTGTGGTAGTAGTAGGAGCTATAAAAATAATAGTTGTAGTAGTAGTAATAATAGTAGTAGTAGAAGATGTCATGCTAGTAGTTGCAGCAGTAGCAGTAGTAGAAATAGTAGTAGCATAGTAGTAGTTGTAGTAGTAGCAATCATAGTAGAAGTGGTAACAATAGTATTATTATTATTAGTAGTAGTAGTAGTAGCAGCAGCAGTAGCAGTAGTAGTAGGAGCTGGAGTTGGAGTAGGAGTAGTAGCAGTAGTTGTAGTTGTAGTAGAATTAGTAGTGGTAGTAGGAGTAGTAGCAGTAATATTGGGAGCCTTAGCAGAAGTAGCAGCAGTGTCAAAAGTAACAATCGCAGCAGTAGTCAAAGTAATGGTAGTACTAGTAGCAATAGTTGTAGTAGTAGTAGCAGCAAAAGTAGTACTAGTAAAGGTAGTAGTAGGATAAGTAGTAAGAGTAGTCGTAGTAGCAGCTGCAGCAGTAGTAATAGGAGCAATAGTAGGAGAAGCAGTAGAAGTAGTAGCAGTAATGTAGTATAAGTAGTAGTAGCAGCAACAACAACAGTATTAGTAGCAGTAGTAGTAATAATAATAGTTGTAGAAGTAGTAGTAGTAAATGTAGTAGTTATAGTCGGTGTATCAATAGTAATAGTAGTAGTTGTTATTGTTGCGGTAGTAGTAGTAGTAGTAGTAGCAGTTGTAGTAGTTGTAGTAGTAGTAGAAGCAGTTCTGGTAGCAACAACAGCAAAAGTAGTCATACCAGTGGTAGTAGCAGAAGTAGTAGTTGTGGTTGTAGTCGTAGTTGTAGTAATAGTGGTAATAGTAGTAGCAGCAGCAGTAAAAGTAGTAGTACCAGTGGTAGTAGCAGAAGTAGTAGTTGGGGTTGTAGTCATAGTTCTAGTAATAGTGGTAATAGTAGTAGTTATTGTTGTTGTAATAGTAGGAGTAGTAGTAGAAGCAGTAAGAGTAGTAGTAGGAGTAGTAGTAGAAGTTGTAGCAGTAGTAGGAGTAATAGTTTTAGTAGTAGTAGTAGAAGTAGTAGTAGTTATAGTAGTTGTAGCAGTAGCTGTCGTAGTATGAGCAATAGTAGTAAGAGTAGAAGTGGTAGTCATAGTAATAATAATAGTAGCAGTAGAAGTGGCTTTTGTAATTGTAATAGTGGTAGTAGTAGTAGTAGTTATTGTTGTTGTTGTTGTAGTAGTAGCAGTAGTAGTACAAATAGTTGTAGTAGTAATAGTAGTAGAAGCAGCAGCAGTAGTAGCAGTAGTAGTAGAAGTAGTAGTAATAGTAGTAGTAGTAGTAGTAGTAATAGTAGCAATAGTAGCAGTAGTAGTGACAGTAGCAGTTGTAGTCGTAGTCGTAGTAGCAGAAATAGTAGTAGTAAAGTGGTAGTGGTAGTAGTTGTTGTACTAGTAGTAGCAGATATAGTAGTAGGGGTTGTATAAAGAGCCCTATCCCCAACAGTCGCAGTAGCAATAGTAGTAGTAGGTTCTGTAGCATTTGTAGTTGCAGTAGTAGTAGTAGTAGTAGTAGTCATAGTAGTAGCAGTAGCAGGTGTAGTTGTAGTTGCAGTAGTAGAAGTTGAAGTAACAGTAGTAATAGTAGTGGTCATAGTAGTAGTAGTAGAAGTAGTGGTGGTATTAGTAGTAGAAGTATGAGTAGTAGTGGCAGCAGTAGCCACAGAACTAATAAGAGTAGTAGTTGGAGTAGTAGTTGTTGTAGTAGTAGCTATTGTAGCGGTGGCAATAGTAGTAAGAGTAGTAATGGCAGTCGTAGTTGTAGTAGTTGTAGTAGTAGGAGTAGTATTTATAATAGTAGTAGTTGTTGTTGTTGTCGTCGTCGTAGTAGTAGTAGTAGTAGTAATAATATAAGTAGTATAGTAATAATAGTAGTAGTAGTAATAGAAGTACTACTATTAGTAATAGTTGTGTTTGTAGTAGTTGAAATAGTAGTAGTAGTAATAGTAGTCAAAGTAGTAGTAGTAGGCGCAATAGTACTTGTTGTAGTAATAGTAGTAGTAGTTGTAGTAGTAGTAGGTGTAGTTGTAGCAGTTGTTGCAGTACTACTATTAGCAAAAGTTGTAGTAGAAATACTAGTTGTAGTAGCTGTAGAAGTAGCGGTAGCGGTAGTTCTAGTAGAAGTAGTAGTTGCAGCAGCAGTAGTAATAGCATTAGTAGTAGTAGTAGTAATAGTAATAGTAGAAGTATCAGTTGTTGGAATAGGACTAGTAGTTGTAGAAATAGTCGCAACAGTAGTAGTAGCTAAAGCAGTAGGAGTAGTAGTAGTTGTAGTAGTAGTATTAGTAGAAGTTTTCTCAGGAATAGTAGTAGGAGTTGGAGTTGGAGTTGGAGTTGTAATAGCAGTAGTAGTAGTGATAGTATTAGAAGTAGTAGTAGTAGTCACTGCTGCAGAGGTAGTGGTAGTGCTAGCAGCTGTTGTTGTTCTTGTAGTAATAGGAGTAGTAGTAGTAGCCGTAGTATCAATAATAGGTGTAACAATAGTAGTAGTAGCAACAATAGTAGTTGTAGTAGTAGTGTAGTAGCAGTAGCAATTACAGTTGTTGTAGAGCAAGTAGTAGAAGTAGTAATTGTAGTAGTCGTAGCAGTAGTTATAGTTGCAGTAGTAGTAGTAGTCATAGCAGCAACAGCAGTAGTAGTAGCAGTAGTAGTAATTGGTATAGTTGTTGTAGTAGTAGTTGTAGTTGTGGTGTAGCTGTAGTAGTGGAAGTAGTAGTGGTAGAGGTAGTAGTAGTAGTGGTAATAGCAGTAGTGGCAGCAGCAGCAGTAATAGTAGTTGTTGTTGTTCTCATAGTGGTAGCAATAGAAGGAGTAGTTGTAGTAGAAGTAGTAGTGGCAGTAGTTGTATTATCAGTAGTAGTAGTGGTAATGGTAGAAGTAGTTGTAGTGGCAGCTGTGGTAGAAGTCAGAGAAGTAGTAGGAGTAGCAGTAGAAGTTGTTGTAGTAGCAATAGTTATAGTAGTAGTAGTAATAGTGACAGTACTAGTAGTAAAAGGAGGACGGGTAGTAGTCATAGTAGGACTACTAGGAGAAGAAGTAGTAGTGGTAGTATTAGGAGTACTAGCACGAGTCGTGGTAGTAGTAATAGCAGTAACAGTAGTAGAAGTAGTAGTAGTAGTAATCGCAGTAACAGTAGAGTGGTAGTAGTAACAAAAGCAGTAGGAGCTGTAGTTGTAATAGTAGTTGTAGTAGCAGTAGTAGTAGCTGTAGTAGTAGTACCAGTAGTAGCAGTTGAAGTAGTAGTAGTACTAGTCGTACTAGTAGTAGTAGTACTAATACTAGTAGTAGTAGTAGTAGTAGTAGTACTAGTAGTAGTAGTAGTAGTTGTTGTTGTTGTTGTGGTAGCAGTAGTTGTTGTAGCAGCAGTTGTAGAAGCAGTAGCAACCTCTACTGTAGTGCTGGTAGTTGTTGTTGTTGTTGTTGTTGTGGTAGTAGTGGCTGTAGTGGCAGTAGTGGTAGTAGTAGTAGTAGGAGTAGGTTTAGGAGTAGGGAGTTGTTGTAGTAGTAGTAGTAGTAGTAATAGTAGTAGTAGTAGTAGTAGTAGTAGTAGTAGTAGTAATAGTAGTAGTAGTAGTAGTAGTAGTAGTGGTAGTAATAGTAGTAGGTGTAGCAATAGATGTAGTAGCAATAGTTGCAATAATAGTAGAAGCTATAGTAGTATTTGTAGTGGTAGTAGCAGCTGCAGTAGTAGCAAAAGAAGAAGTAGTAGTAATTGTATTTGTAATAGTATTAGTAGCAGTAGTAGTAGTAGTAGCAATGGGAGTAGTAGTAGTAGTAGTAGTATTAGTAGTGGTAGTAGTAGCAGCAGCAATGGGGTAGTAGAAATAGCACGAGTAGCAGTAGTAGCAATACTTGTTGTAGTAGTAGCAGTAGTAGCAGTAGTATTAGTAGCAATAGTAGTAGTTGTAATAATAACGGTAGTCGTAGTCGTGATAGTAGCAGTAGTAGCAATAGAAGTAGCAGTAATACTAGTAGAAGTAGTAGCAATTGTAGCGATTGTAGCAGTAGGAGAAGAAGTAGGTATAGTAGTAGCACTAGAGGTAGCCGCGACAGTAGCAGTAGCAGCAGTATTAGTAGTATTGGTAGTAGTGGTAATAGTAGTTGTAGTAGTAGCAATGAGAGTAAGAGTAGTAGTAGCAACAGTAGTAGCAGCAGCAGCAGTAGTACCAGTAGAAGTACAAGTAGTAGTAGTAGCAACAGGAGTAGTAGAAGTAGTAGTAGCAAGAGTAATAGCAGCGGTAGCACTAGTCGTAGCAGCAGTAGCTATAGTAGTTGCATTAGTAGCAGTGGCAGTTGAAGCAAAGTAGTAGTAGTAGTAGTAGTAGCAGTTGAAGCAGAAGTACTAGTAGCATTACTAAGAGAAGTAGTTGTAGCAATTGTAGTAGTGGTGGTCGTAGTAGTAGTTCTTGTTGTACTAGTCGTATTTGTGATAGTAGTAGTAGTGGTAAAAGTAGTTGGAGTAATAGTAGTAGTAGAAGTAGTAGCAGTAGTACTAGCAGAAGTTGTCACAGTAGTAGTAGTGGCAACAAAAGTAGTAGTAGCGCTAGTAGTTGCTGTAGAAGTAGTAGTAGAAGCAGTTGTAGCAGGATTAGTAGTAGCAGTAATAGTAGTAGTAGAAGTCGTAGTAATAATAGCAATAATAGTAGTAGTAGTAATAGTAGTAGTAGTAGTAGTAGTAGTAGCAGTAGTAGCAGCAGTAGTAGAAATAGTAGTAGTTATAGTAGTAGTAACAGTCGTAGCAGTAGCAGAAGTGGTAGTAACAATAATTGCAGTAGTGGTAGTGGTGATAGTAGTAGTACTAACATTGTTAGTAGTAGTAGTTGAAGAGTAGTAGTAGCAGTAGTAGCAGTAGTAGTAGTAGTAGTAGTACTAGTAGTAGCTGTAGTAGTAGTATGAGAAACAGTAGCAACAGAAGTCGTAGAAGTAGTAGCTGCAATAGCAGTTGTAGTAATAGTAGTAGTAGTAGTAGTGCTGGTATTAGTAGTAGTAGTCAAAGTAATAATAGCAAAAGTAGCAATTGGAGTAGTAGTAGTAGTAATAGGAGTAGTGGTAGTAATAGTAGTAGTGGTAGCAATACCCGTAGTATTCGTAGTAGTAGTGGCAGTAGCAGTAGAAGTAGCAGTAGAAGTAGTAGTAGAAGTAGCAATAATTGTAGTAATAGCAATAGTAGTAACAGTAGTAGCAGTAGTTGGAGTAGTAGTAGTAGTAGTATTAGTAGTAGTAGGAGTCGCAATAGAAGTAGTAGCAAAAGTCGCAGTACTAGAAGTCACAATCGTAGTATTAGTAGTACGAGTAGTTGTTTTGGGTGTATGAGTAGTGACAGTAGTAGTAGTGGGACTAGGAGTAGTAGTAGTAGTAGCACAAGTAGGAGTAGAATTAGTAGCAGTAATAGTAGTAGTTATAAGAGTTGTAGTTGTTGGAGTAGTGGTAGCAGTAGTTGTAGTTGTTGCAGTAGTAGTAGTAGTTGTTGGATTAGTAGTAGGAATAGTAGTAGTAGTAGTAGTAGTAGTCCGAATAAAAGTATTTGTAGTAGTAACAGTTGGAATAGTTGTAGTAAGTAGAAGTAGTAATAGTAGGAATAGTAGTAGTCATAGTAATAGTAGTAGTGATAACGGTAGATGTAGTAATGTTAGTGGTAGTAATAGTAGTAGTAGTAGTAGAAGTAGTCATAACAGTAGTAGTAGTAATAGTAGTAGTCGCAGTTGTAGTGGGAGTAATATTAGTATTAGTTGTAATAGTAGTAGTAGTAATAGTTTTGTTATTAATAGTAGTTGTAATAGTAGTAGTAGTTGTATAGTAGTAGTAGTAGTAGTAGTAATAGGAGAAGTAGTAATAGTAGGACAAGTATTAGTAGGAGGAGAAGTAGCAGTAGCAGCAGTAGCTATATTAGTGATAGCAGTATTTGTAGTACTAGCAGTAGTAGTAGCATTACTAATGGTAGTAGTATTAGTTGTAGTAGTAGTAGTGGTTGTAGTAGTAGCAGTTGTAGCAATAGTAGGAGTAGTAGTCGAAATAGTAGTAGTAGTAGTAGTAGTAGTAGCAGTAGTTGTTGTTGTAGCAGTACTAGCAGTAACAACAATAATAGCAGGAGGAGATGGAGTACTAGTAGTACTTATTGTTGCAAGAGAAGTAGTAGGAATAGTATTTGTAGTATTTGTAGTAGTATCGGTAGTATTAGCAATTGTAGTACTAGTAGAATTAGTAATCGTTGAAGTAGTAGTAGGAGTAGCTGTATAAGCAGCAGTAGCAGCAGCAGCAGTAATAGTTATAGTAGAAGTAGCAGTAGTAGTAGTTGTAGAAGTAATAGTAGTGGCAGTAGTGACAGTAGCAATTGTTGCAGTAGTAGTAACAGCAATAAATGTAGCAGCCGTGGAAGTAGTATCAATAGTAGCAGAAGTTGCCGTAATAGTGGCAATTGTAGTAGTTGCGGAAGTAGCAGCAGCTGCATTAGCCGCAGTAGTAGCAGAAGAAGTAGGAGTGATTTTAGTAGCAGTAATAGTTGTCTTAGTAGTAATAGTAGTAGCAGCAACAACCGAATTACTACTACTACTCCTACTACTACTATTACTACTACTACTGCTACAGCTACTATTACTACTACTAATACTACCACATCTAGTTCTATTACTACTTCTGTGACTACTACTGCTGCTACTGCTACTGCTACGACTACTGCTGCTGCTGCTGCTGCTACGGTTAGTACTGCTACTACTACTACCACTTCTTCGGCTGCCACCACAACTACTACTACTACAACAACTACTGCCTCTTATACTATTACTACTACTGTTGCAACAACAACAACAACAACTACTTCTACTGCTACAACTGCTGCCACTACAGCCACTACTGCTACCACTAATTTAACTGCCACTAAAATTACTACTGCTACTACCAATACTTCTACTAATACTCCTACTACTGCTATAATTCCTACAACAACTACTACTACCACCACCACAACTCCCACAGCTATAACAACTGCTACTGCAACTACTACTACTACCACAACTATTGCATCTACCAATGCAACTATGAACATAACTACTAGAACTTCTACTTCTTCTGCCACAACTACTACTTCTGCTACTACTGCTACTGCTACTAATACTACTATTGCTATTACTACCACTGCTACTACTAGTATTGGTACTATGACTATTAATACTACTAATACAACAACAACTACTACTTCTGCTAGAACTATTATTGCTACTACTACTAATACTACTGCTGCTATTACTACTATGACTTCTACTACTGCTTCTTTAACCACTGCGGCTACTACTGCTAATACTACAGCTACAACTACTACTCCTTCAAATGCTACAACTATTACTACTATAATTGCTACTGCTGCTACTACTACTATGACCACTTCTCCTACTAGGATTGCCATTGCTACTGTTACTACTACCACTACTATTGTGACCCCAACCAATACTACTGGCGCTACGACAACTATTGCTACAACTAATATTACTACTACTACTATTATTGTTGTTATTACTACTACTACTAATACTACGACTTCTACTTCTATAACTACAACTACAGCTGCTATTGCTTTGACTGCTACTACTACTACTACGACAAGTACTACTACTACTACTATTATTACTACTACTCCTACGACTACTACTATCAATAATATAGCTTCTACTACTTCAAGTGCTGCAACTACTGCTACTGCTACAACTACTACCACAACTATTACTACAGCTACATCTACAACTGCTGCTACTACAATAGTTGCTACTACTACTGCTGCTACTACTACCACCTCTCCTACTACGATTACCACTGCTACTACTATTACTACCACTACTACTGCTACTCCAACTAATACTACAGGTGCTACTACAACTGCTTCTACTACTAGTATTACTACCACTACTACTACTATTGCTACTACTAATACTACCACTTCTAATTCTATTACTACTTCTATGACTACTACTGCTGCTACTACTATGCTACAACTACTACTACTACCACTACCGCTGCTACTACAGTTACTACTGCTACTATTGCTACCATTTTTTCAACTACCACTACAACTAATGCTGCTACAACACCTATTGCTACTATTGTTACTTATACTACTACTGCTACTATTGCTATGACTTTTTCAACTACCACTACAACTAATGCTGCTACAACACCTACTGCTACTACTGTTACACTAATGCTGCTGCTACACCTACTTCTACTACTATTACTTATACTACTACTGCTACCACTACTATGGTTGCTACTACAACAATACCAAAAGCT